>PVJL010002660.1:16897-187050 GCA_004026885.1 Lyroderma lyra
GGGGGGGGGGGGGGGGGGAGTTCCAAGTGTTTTAGAGCCTCTGTAGGAAAAGGGGGCTTCTGAAATCTGTGGGGCCCCTAGTAAGAACCTTTCCCTTTCTGCTGTTGCCAATACTCACAACCTCAACATTACCATCTGTCCCAAGGCCGTCAGGCTTTCGTCCTTACGCCCTTGATCCCTGCCATCACTTGCGCCACTAAAGGATGGGCTCCAGAGCACCTGTCACTTCCTGGACTCTCGTCCTCAGTCATTCCTGTCCATCTCATTCCTCAAACACCCCTGCCCTCACCCACGTCCTCCATCTCTGCACCACGCCCCCTGGAAGTTGCAGTCAGCCATAAGCAAATCTCTTGCATTCCCAACGTGCATCTCCAAGCTATTCTACTCACCCACTTGTCCTAACCGAGCACTGGTTTTCCCTGAGGACAACGTGGGTGCTTCTCCTGAAACTCTTCCTAATGGTAGCTCGTGTGCTATTGGCCCTAGAGGTGTGGAAGGTGTCCTCTTTGACCTTTACTGCTATTTCTAAGTGCTTGTTCTTTCCTCTGTGCTCCCTCCTCACCAATCCTCCCAGCTTTGACTCTCAGCACTGCAAACCACTACCCTCCTTATTACATCTCCAGGCACCCGGCTCACTACCCCCACTCCTTGAAGATTTGAGCTCCGTCCTACAGTCATTCAGTATCACAACTGCTGGGACGTCCACAGGCAAGCAGAAAGTCTTTCCAACACTCTGGCCTCTCAGTTCCCTGGCTTCTCCTCCCCCGAGATCTCGTCCTCCACCCTACCTCTGTCACTCACTCCCACGGATGTTCGTGGACAAATCATTCGCTACCACTGAGAGTATCTGCAAACACTGTTTGAAGTCACTGCTTTCCAGGGCAAAATTATGAGAGAATCTTAGGTTGTAAGAACTTGGGGCTTCTGTGACATTTAATGGGCAACACAATGAAGAACTGTCCCAGTCAAAACACCGACAGTACCTGCACTGTCACCAGCCACCACTGTGCCCTCCACAATGTGACTGAAACCTCTCACGCTCTGTCACCACTTACCCTGACAGCTCGTTCCCTTTATTTAGTAGTCCAACACTAAGAATTCCTCGGTGCACACAATCCGTCAATCGTATCCCTTCCTCATGCCCCATTTCCCTAAAAAACAGTCTGGATTTCATGGGCGGTCGTCATAACTCTCCCTTCCTTGACTGCACCCTCAGCCTACCCAGGCAAACCAAAACTAGAGTGTGGTTCAGTTCTCTGTCTCCCTGTGGACACACGACTGAATGTGCCTTTGGAGAAACACCCACAGCCATCGGACTGTTCTTAATTTAAATTCAGGACCACTCCCCTCAAGTAGGCCCTTACTGCTGCCTGGCAATTCAACTGCATTCCAAGTCCAGTTACTCTTCTGTTCTTCTAAGTGACCATTTTATCCCTTTGCCTCGCTCTCGAAACTTCCAACACTTGCTGTTCTCCTTTTGAATACTGACCTTGTTTCCTAAACCAATGGAAGCCATCAGATGAGAATCTTTACAGGCTCTCGCCCCACGTGCCCACTACCAGCTCTCTGTGCCCACTCTGACCCCTCTAGATATGCCCCTGGCCTTCAGAAGCACCCTGCTCTGGCACTTCTTTCTTACACGATCGCTCTGTGATCATTCCTCCCCTGCAGCATTCTTACCAGCACAGGGGCTGTACATTCTCCCATAAAGAAAAAAGCCCCCCTTAATCTTCTGTCTTGGTCCATTACTACAAAGTATTTGAAAAGAAGTTAAAGATTAGGCTACTAGTCCTATGAGAAATGAGGCTTCATTATAAAACTACTATAATTAACAGAGTTTGGCAGTGACCAAAGGAACAGAACGAAGAACAGAGAGAGAGAGCCACAACTATATGACAGATGACACGGCAGGTCAGAGAGGAAAGAAGGAACTACTTAATAAACGGTACTGGTTCAAATGGTGGTGCTATGGGGGAAAAGGCAGTAAGATCCTATCTCATGCCATACACAAATATCAATTCCAGATGGAGTAAACACTAAAACGTTAGAAACAAAAGATTACAATTTTAAAAGGAAATAGAGGACAATATCCTTCTGACCTTAAGATAAGGACAGATTTCTTAAACAAGACAGAAAAATCTAACCATAAAAAGAAAAGTGTGATACATCTGACTACAATAAAATTAAGAAAGTCTGTTAACCAAAGGTATCATAAAGAAACTGAACAGACAAGCCACAAACTTGGAGAAGACAGCTGTAATGCTTATGACCACCCACCCACACTGGCTAGACTTTAGAACATGTAAAGGAGTCCTACAAATCAATAGGAAAATTGGCACAATATCCCAAATCAAGCACTGCACAGAAGAGGAAACAGGGGTGGTCAGAACACATGTGAAAAGAAGCTCAACTTCATTATTAATTGAATTACAAATGAAGACTATAATTTATACCCACTGTACTGGCAAAAATGTTCAAGTCTGACAATGCCACCATAGCCACAGGAAACTCATATACTGATGGTGGAAGTGTACACTAGTCCAACTAGTTACGAAAATAACTTGGCATTATCTTGTAAAGTTAATCTCATGACTCAGCATATCCAGTTCTAACTTAGATTCCCTAAAAAAACTCTTGCATATGTGCATCAGGAGGCCAATATGAACATGTTCACAGCAACACTCTCCATAATTCTGCAAAGAGCTGGATACAACCAAAATGCCCATCAATAGGAGACTGACTGGATAAAAAACTGGTGTTCTCATAAAAATGAGTAAATTGCTCTACATATAACTATACGAAGGAATATTGGAGTTAAAGTCGTAAGTATCACTATTTTCAAAAAAGCTCAGAAATGAATAAAATTAAACAATATTTAAGTTTATATTAGGCATAGGCTAAAATTTTGAAAATGAAAGGAAATAATAAATTAACACTAGTGGTCACTGCTGGGTAAGATAGGATGGGGAAGAGCACATAAAATAGGTACAAATTGTTGTCACAGTTTAGTTTTTGGGTTGAGTAGTAGGGTCACTGATACTCATTGGAATACTGTGTTTATGACTTCAGATTTATATTCTTATATGTAACAGATATATTATTAAAAACAGGTTAAAAAAAGGGTCCCAGGCTCTTACTAGCTGTGTGACCCTGGCTCAATCCTCTCGGCCTCAGTTTCCCCAGCCCCCCCCCAAATAGGGATAATGCCTGCCACCTACCTCCTGGGGTTTGTGAGATAATGCATGTATAGCATGAGTACAGTGTGTGGCACAGAATAACATGTAGGCAGTACCGCCCAGGCTGCTGCTGTCGCTACTTCTAGTAGCAACTCTTTTCTGAGGTGCTTTCAAGATATTCAAGTGGAAATGGTACCATCAATAGTTAGAAAAGCAACTACAACACAGGAGATGCAGAGGGGAAGTCACTGTAACATGTATGTGGATGAAATGGACACGGGAGCTTTTGGGGTAGAAATGCGCCAAGCCTGACAGCAGAGAGGAGCTCCAGAGGGACGGAGAAGGGCGTGGAAACAGCAGCAGAAGAGACTGGTGACCTGGAGGCAGAGTCAGGAGGAGAAAGGGGCCAATGGCACTAAATGCCACAGAGGTAAAGACTGAAGGGACACTGGGTCTGGCAATGAGAGCACAACCAGGGACCTTTACAAGAGCAGTCCAAGGAAATGGTCAAAGAAGGCACAAGAGAGCACTGCATTAAGGCAAGAGTAGGAGGTGGGGACATGGACAGTGGGTGAAAGGGAACTCCTAAGAAGTGCAAGAAGGGGAGAAAGGTGAGAACAGGACGTGTGGTGGAAGGGAGGCCAATGCTTATTCTACACGCAGAGGGGAAGCAGCAGTGGGAAAGAAGAAGGCATGGAGAGAGGGGGGCAACCGTTGGGGCATGGCTCTGGAGGAAGCAGATGCTATCCTGGACCCTGGCGACAGAAAAGTGCTCCTCGAGCTCTACAGTATGCACGCATGATGTGGGGCAGGGCCGGAGACTGCGTTTCCAACGAGCTCCCAGGGGATGCTGAGCTACCTGTGCACAGACCACACTTTGAGGAGTGAGGGTACAGGACGTCTCCTCTTCTGTCACAGGAAGTGTGGCCAGAAACGAGCCCGTGGGAGTCTGTGCTATGTGCATACTGAAGCTGTCTGGGATGAAGGCAGTAGGTGGGATGAAAGAAAATCAACAGTCGAGTACCCAAGCCGTCAGTGACAACTAGTAGCAGGTTTATGTCTGGGGAGGGCTGTGGGCAAAGGGAATGACAGAGGACTATTTTTAGTGGAGAGAGGCCGAGAGAAGACAGACAGGTCGAGGAGGATATAAAGCCGAGCTGGGTGAGAGAAGCAATCCCAACAACCTGGGCGTAACGACGGACAACTGCACTGAAAAGGATAGGCAAGAACCCAACTGACACCAGGATTTAACAGGAGAGTAACATTAATATACTTGACGGGTTGTCGTTTTTAACGATTTGTCACTGTGCGATTAGTCTTCATGAGAAAAGACTCACGGAGAATGACCAGGGGTAAAGGGTGCCTTCCCGAACACTTATACAAAGGAGTTCTGGCCTGTGACTCTGAAGTTATTAGACGTTAAGCAAAGTTAACAAGACTCAAAGTGGACAAGTTTTCCCCTTGGGTACTTTAAACATCAGCATTTGCATATTTGAATATTGGAAACCCCGTGGGTACATTAAATTACATACCTCTTCTAGGAAAGAAGCAGTATGAAATACCCTATTTGAACATGCAATTTATTTTATAGTGAAAGAAATACAACTGTCAATTTTTAAGGTGGCATTTAGTAATTTCAACATTTCACACCTTACTTTAAGACTCTCGAACTGCTGGAGCCAGTATGAGAATGAATAAGCTGTTCACAGAGTTCCAAACCGACAGGCAGGTGCAATTTCCACCTGGCTCTCCTGTTCACGGACTCCAGGCAGCTCAGCACTTACTCAGGAGCTGTCAGGGGATGGGTCTCCCAGACCGGGAATCTCTCTGCATTTATGCAGATGATGTACTAATGCTGAGATACAGACCCTGACTTGGAAGCAAAGTCTTCTAAGTGAGACGAAGACAAGAGAAATTACGTGCGTGTCCTTACCCCTTCACTGCTTTTCTGCAAGTCTGAGGTTGTGTTTCTTGTGTCATTGCCGGCGTCTCCACCCTCAGAGCTGCTTTTGTTTTCCTCTTCTTTGCAGTCCTTGTCATCTTCATCTCCTGGAGATTTCCGGGACTGTTTAGAGGATTTCTAAATGTTTAGATAAGTTAAACATTACAGTCAAAAGTAGAAATGCAAATGTGCAAGTATAAGTAAGAAATGCAGAGGTAGCTGACCCACACCCTGTCTCTCTAGCTCTCTAGCTCGATCCAGGATCACTGCCACAGCATGGAGTATGCCAGGGCTGAGCTAGGTGACACTGGGGCAGTCATTTCACCTCACTGGGCCTCAGTTTAACCAGTTGGGAAGGAAGTAGATGTGGACCAGATGACTTTTTTTTTTTTAAAGTTCTTTCCAGCAGTGTGATGTTAAAAGCAGAAAACTGAGATTCACATACCCAGAACAGTCAGTAAATAAATACAGCTGGATGGATACCACCTTAGGAGAAGGCTACAGAGCTAAAAGGTACCCTAAAGTAAAGGTCATCTTGTCCTTCTCCATTTATTTACAGTAGAAACTGAGGTCCAGAGAAGCGAGGTGAACTATCCAAGATAACATATAGCTCTTCATGTTGGGACACCTATGGAAGCTGTTTGCCCAATGGTATACAGATGAAATAATCCTGACAAAACTTTTTTTATCACCAGGTGATGTAAACTAACTAATCTTTTCAATCATAGTTATTTAAGAATCCAAGGCCATATTGGTGAACTAGCCCTTTTTCTTATCATCCTGCATTTGACATGAAGAACTCTAGAGGAAGAAGAAAACACAGTATAGTTCATAGGTAGACCTGCTCTGTAGAACATCCTTAAAATGACCAAAAGCTGGCCCCCTGGACACCTTTAAGAAAGTAAAATGTAGCATTTCACTAACAGTTTCTCTTTCAGGAATTTTAAGAATCTTTAAGCATACGGCAAATAAGAACTAAGGCAAAACCAATTTAGCCAAATCATTTTTGGTGTTCCAGAAATGAATTAGCAAATGGGAGCTTTCTCAGACGATCAATATTTTAAATTACAGCTTGAGAAAGAATACATAATTACGTTGCTTCCATTTTATTTAACCAAAACTATGAAGCAAACACCAATGTCAGTTTAAAATGAGGTCATTTTTACTTTTTACATGAAGGGAAAGACAGGGATTAAATAATCCAAATGTGGAGTTACAGTTAAGATCAAGTATGACAACACAGAAAGTGGAATATTTTTTGTTCTCCTAGTAAATACAGTATAATTATTGAAATGTAGCAACTGCTTTATACAGTAATTCTCAGTTCTAGATAACAATGCATGACTCCCTAAAAGCTTACAGTGCTTACCAAGATGACTTACGAGTGACCTAAGAGTGATCTCTAAGTATGCTAACTGGGCTCACAGAGACCAGAATGAGGGCATTATGAAACCTGTGCTGGAGTCACACTCAAGTATTCCACCAAGAAACCTGGCTGCCAAGCTATACCTGGTACCCTGCAGAGCTCTTACTGTGCATAGTCATCACGGTTCTTGTAATCTGGGGGAAGGACCCTTCATTTGTCTCATCAGTGTGGTCTTGAATTAGTTGTGTGCCAGTCATTGTCAGCGTTGTTATTTAACTAAGATTACTAGTGGTTTGCCATCATCATCAGTTTAGTTTGCTATGAAGCTCTCTGATTAGCCCTACTGTATACAGCAAATAATGGGCAAGCAAAATATTTTCATCTATAATTTTCCTGGATCTGTTATGGCTCCTAGATGGTCTGAGTCTCCTTGTTCCTTAATTCTTCAGCATTCATTGGAGGTTACCGTAGGAGGCGTGCCTAGCTTGTATCCTCCAACTGAAAAGGTGCTATTTTCAGGGCCAAATCAGCCCCAAAGAATCAACAGCCAGTTGCCCTCACATCTAGGATTATCTGTCTTCGTCCCCTTAGCTATACTGACTCTACAGCAGAAGCTTCACAAGAGGGCTTCTATATGCCCAGTGAATGACTACAAACAACCTACACCTTCCAGTGCCTATGCACATAACATTACGACAGCGGGAAGAGTTTCTCAGTGACCTTGGAAGTGTATGACTTTTTCCGCTTGGAGCCGGCTTTTTCGTTCTTCCTTTTGCCTTTTCCATCTTCTTCTACTCTGTCGCCCTCCTCCTCACTGCTGGCATCTGCAGTGTTCCCGCCTTCTCCCTCAGTTTCTGAAGAGCTCTGTTGCTGAATTGCCTAGAAAATAATAAAATATTAGCCGACTACATTTCTGAAAAAATAGCAAAGAATGTAGATTGTGAAAAGAACCATTCTATTTTAATTTGAAAGGGTTTAGCTTACTCTTAAGATTTTCAAAATAAAGGGCTGTCAACCTCAATTTTCCAGTGATCAGTTCACTGGAACCCTCTTGGGTAACAGAATCCCATTTAATTCAAAATGCTATCAGAGCCAAAAGAATTCTGACTTCAAATGCATGGAGGGTAACTTTTAGTACAAAATACATATAAGACGGATCCAAAAAGGAATTAAAACCAAAGAAATGAGCTACATCAACTGACAATGAAGTAACCATTACCTGGTATCCAGTGAACTTAACTCCTGGGTTATTTTCTATTTCCCACAAACCTTCGTTAAATCCTTTCCGTTTGTTTGACTTTCCAAACTTGTCTTTGTATTCCTTATATGGAAAAAGGTCTTTGGGACCCAGAAATGCACTGCAGAGGTACATTAGAAATAGAATTGATACTCGGACCTTCAAATGTAAGATATTTTTAATAGCAGTATCAACTAAGGTATCAAAGCATATTTTAATAAACAAATTGAAAGTATATATAAACCCCCTGAGTTAGGCACACATCATTAGATGTTTTACACACATGCTTCAGGGCAGAAAAAAATGGAAAGCTGCCTGCACAGGCCAGCAACCTCGGACTGTGCTACTTGCTAGCGACCTCTCTCCTGAAAAAAACATGTTAAATTGCACAGTCCACAGTGTCTGTTAGATGACAACAAAACAAAACAAAACAAAGTTAAACCACTTCCTGAAAGAAATGCAACTATTTCTCATGTGAAGACAAGAAAGGCGTATGTCTTCAGGGCCCTCTCCTGGAGAACTCCTTTTCCAGACAAGAATGAAGAAGATGCGAGAGTGGCAGAGAGAGCAAGCTAAGACAAAACTCTACCTGGCTCTACCGACACTCGGGTGAACAACGGGGATGAGCCTGAATTTGCAGAAGTGTAAGATTTCCTGACAGTTTTTAGCCTGTCCCCACATCTGCAATTCTTAGTACATTTGTGTGCTTGCTGTAATTAGCTATGTACTTTCTTGGTGTGTCAAGATCGCCAACGGCCCTGTAGTGTCCATTCTCTTCTTTTTCCTTTTGTTAACGGATTATTCCTCCCAATTCCCCTCCCTCCACCAGAAACTACGCTCCCAGCTTCCCTTCATAGCTGGACACAGCCAAGTTCTTCCCACTGGAATGAATCCAAGTGTAAGTAGTCTATGTAACTTCCTTGTCACTTCCTTACAAGAAGTTACTTGTTCTTCACCTCTTCTCTTTCCCCCTTCCCTCTATCTGGAAGATGCACAGGTGGTGCTTAGCCAGTTAGTTTTTTAATTAAAAGTTTTATTTTTTATTTTTATTTTTTAGAAATAAACAGACAAAGACAACACCCCAGGGAATGGCAGGACAACATGACCGAGGAACCTGGGTCCCTAGAGCCAAGCATTCTACCCATCTTGTTCTATCTGCCTACCTTTGGATTGTTTCAAAAGAAAGAAACTTCTTTATTATTTGAAATACCAATATTTTGGTTCCTTTATTCCACAGTTTAGCCTGTACTCTAACCAATACAATTAGAGAACCTTAAAAAGCTGTTTTTAACTTTGGTATGGTTGCTTCAGGGTCCAACAAATTGAGAGAGCTTGAGAGAACATACTTTTGTTTTGTGAACTAAGAATGAGAAAAATTTCTCTAGAAGAGAAAAATATGTAAGAACTACTAACGAAATTACCGGGAATGGTAAGGGGACCATCCTAAGACTTCCAAGTATCCTAAAGGAGACTTCTGGGTGACACCCCACATTCAAGCAGAAACAAAAATGACATTCAAGTGCAAAATAACTGAAAATCTTTACTTTAAGAAAAACAGATTATTAAGGTTGATAATTTTATATAATTAATTATAACAATTTAAACATATAAAATGTTACAGAGCATCTATAATCAATGTGGTCTAACAGTCAAATTAGAGCTACTGAAACTTTAAGTTGTTTTGTTGACTTACGTTTCATGGGTGCCAAAAAAGAAGATAGGATACTTGTTTGCTGGAGGTTTTACTGCTCCCTCTGGGAGTTCATCAATCTGTTAAAGACAAATTTAAGTTACTAAATATACAGTTAAACCATGTAAAATAGCATAAACATGACATAAACATTGTTCCGATAATTCACTGCTAAGTTCAAAATAAAATTACTCCCATAAAAATCTCAATAGGGAGTTCCCCGGTGGTGTAGTGGCTAGGCTTCAGGGCTCTCAATGCTGTGGCCTGGCTTCGATTCCCAGCCAGGGAACTATCCCCCACCCCGCAAAAAATCCCAGTAGTTTTTCTGTTATTGAACATTACAAAGTGATTCTAAAGGTTGCATCTGGGCTGTCACATGGACAATAACATTGTAAACTGATTATAACCATTATGATAATACATTGTAAGGAGCCAAAACTACTAATTTCCTTCCATTCAATAGAATTACTCCTGGGAATCTATCCTAAGTGAAATAATTGAAAAACTAACAACACTCCCACCATAATAGTGAATTTTCACACACACACACACACACACACACACCCTGGTAATTAACGTGATGAAATATCATGTAGTCTGTAAAAGATGGGATCTCTTGCCTGGACTACTGCAAGTTCCTCTCCTCACCCATTTAAGCTAGAATTAGGTTTTTAAAGGCACATTTGATTTACCAGTTCCTTGCTTCAAATCCTTCCAGAGCTTTTCATTGCTTACAGCCGTCCTAGCATGACATCTGAAACCTGTGGGGCTTTTTAAAAAGAAAAATACTCCAGCCTTTCCCAGGACCTACCAATTCTTGTGTACAGCTGAGGCTGAGAACCTCTGATAGGTAAAGTCCAAATTCCTTAGAATATTTTATAGTTAAGACACACATTATTCCTCAGAATGTTTCAAGAAATGGTCCTTGGCTCCCAAATCTCCATTTGCAGCCCCAACCTTTCCTTTGGTCTCCAGGCATGAAATTAATAACATCCACAAACCATTTCCGTTTGCAGGTCCTACAAATAGCTTACACTGAAGAAAAGGCTACAAACAGGGGAGGAGGCACACTTGTAGTTTGGGGAGCAAGAGAGTCTGGTACCCAGTCACTTGGAGAAAAATGCAGGCCTTGTTAACGAACACACAGTGACAGCCTGAACGTGACAGCACCATCTTAAGTTCATCTCTGAAGCGAATGAGCCATGTGTCACAGAGCAGACGCTCTGGTACACTGAGAGAACATGGACTCCGAGTCCAGAACTTTGTAGCTAAGTCCTGCTTCCGACTTAAATTGTGCTCTCCAAGGTATCACCCTTCTGGGGCCCTGAATCTCACACCTGTAAATTGAGGTGGTGGCAGTGGGTACCCTCTAGGTTTCCTGCGAGTCCTAAAATTCCAGGCCTTGTCTAAAACTGAACTCATTTCCTTTGAATCTATCTCTTTCTGTTTCCTATGTTCATTATTGGAACATCTTGTTACCAAGAAGAAAGCCTTAATCTTCTTATTACTTTCCCAAGCCCCATATTGTTTCATACCAAATTCTGCCAGTTCAGCTCCTGAAATGTCTCTCAAATTGATTACCATTCCCATTACTAAATTTAGCTCCCGAAATCAAGTCCTCATCATCTTTTTATGAGGCCATTATAGCAGCCTTTCAAAATATCTTGTCTCCAGGCTTTCCCCTGCTCCCTGCACTATACAACTTCTTGCATGTGTTACATTCAGTGCTGTTCCACAGGAAGATATAACATGAATAATTTCATTTTGAATAAATCTTACACACACACACACACACACACACACACACACACTCTTGTGGTAAAACACACAACATAAAATTGTCCACAGTAACCATTTTTATCAGTAAATAAGAGTATTCACTGTTATAAAATAGAACTCCATAAAATGGAGTTCTATTTTAAATGAACTAAAGCAAAAACTTAAAATGAAAATGCATATAATTGCGCATGTGATAGGCACTGAATCACAAGCTGACAAAGCACTATTGTATTGGTGGTTGTTTTTCCACCTATGAGGAAACTGAAAGTGAATGGCTCCCTTGCAAACAAAACCACAAGTTTTGGTTAGACTCTTCCTTTGCTATAATGTTATATAACTAATTATCTACTATAGAGGTTGCAAACTGATGGCCCTCGGGCCCCTTCTGGCCTAAAGATGGGCTGTTTGGCTCACAGTGCTTTTTAAAAACCAAATTAGTTCGCAACACTTTAAAATGGGAAGAGTCACATTAAAATCCAGACCAACAGCTTCTATGATAAACACACTGAAGACAGGAATAAGCAACACTAAGCTTGCATTCCCACAAGGTGACAATTAGCTGAAGATGATCAAAGGTTGCCACCATTACACAGGTTATATGCTCCCAAGTTGGTCGCACTCCCCACCACTCTCTAGATGTTGTTAAATGCCTGCTGGACCCTTTAGGCATTTGAGCTTCCGCTCCCATAATCAGTGTTGCCCAAAATAGTGACTGGCCTTACCGTTGTGCTGGCACCTCACAAAGGCATTAAATGGGATGTTGACATGCACTCACTGTAGTTTATTGTCTTATGTTTAATTTTTTGAAAATCGTACTTTGACAATTTTGGAATTCTACCAAATTATTCAAGTGGGTAAGCCTTTTTAAAACAATTAAAGAGTGCACCTCCCAGGCACTGTGGGTTTTTTGTTTGGTTTTTGTTTTGGATTCAGAGTGAATACCAGGTGGCAGTAGAACTTTAATCTTCAGTGTCTGTTTCTGTACTGTTCCTGTTTTCCTTTGTATTTTTATTTTTATTTCTAGTTCTTCGCTACGTTTGGTTCTGATTCTGGTTTGCATACAGCCAATGTGTTACTCCTCATAACAGGATGAGGGGGACCTAGTGTCTTTTGGGTGTGACATGGCGAAGTCTGGAACATTAGTCTTCTGGTTTGTAGAATACGCCTTGCTTCTACTGAAAAGAAAAGGCCTTTGAGATCCAGATCAGTGAGTGTATTCTGTGTTTCCTTTAACCTGTAGCTGAAGATTAAACCTGATGCTGTAAGCTCTGAGTCCATACTTGAGACAGCCTTTACTCCTTATCTCCCTGTGAAAGTTCTCCTGCTTCCGGAAAGGGTATTAACAGCTTAGATGCAATTGCTTAAAATAAAAGAGCTCTATTTTTATTGGTTTACAGATACTAACAAGACTTACAAAAATCTAGTATAATATGAAGGCACGCGAGTCCTCAGGAAATAAGAGTGAATATAGAATACTTTGAATGGGGAGGCCTTTTTATTATTGTTCTTTGTTTACTGGTCTGCTTTGCTCAGTGCAAACACTCAGGGCGTGTCTCCCTCCCTTGCAGTCTACAATTCCACAGCCCATGATGGTCTTGGGCCTGGAGTGGGGTAGCCTTGTGTTCCTAGAAAACTTGTCCTTAGAGATTCATCCCTGGACCTTCAACCACCGGTGTCACCTGGGGACCCATTAGAAATTCTAGTTGTCAGTCCAGAACCCAGACCTATTGATTCTAAGCCCAAGACACAGTGTTTCAGAGGCCTCCAGCTGACCAACAGGTATTTCTAAGACATCTCGTCCTTCTGCTGTGGCTCCTGTGGATGGACTGACTTTGCTTTTTTCTCATTAGCACTAGTCTGTGAATCTGTAGGATTTCACAAGGAGATTGCACAAATGCATGCATTCTTGTTTGTTTTCTACATACTTTAAAACATCAATAAAATGTAAAAATTTCTATTTTTACTCAAGGAGTACTACACCATATTAAATATGGTGGCCTTTTAGGAAAAACACTTCTCACACAATTTGAGCTCAGTAACATTTTTGTGTAAGAATTCATATTTAAGTAATCAAAGTGAATACTTGAACAAATCAGACTGGTTGGTAATTTTGGTTTAAAAACAGGTATTTGCCTTTGTCTGGATTTAATAATGTTAGAGAGTAACATACAGAAATGTTTTATTTTTTAAAAAATAAATTTGGGTTTGTTTTCTCCTGAAGACACTAATTAATGGCTCTACCAATAAACTGTTACTTCCATGTAATGTTTAAGATTAAGGAAACCATAGAATTGAATTATAATTCTGACAAACTTTTCCATGTCAATAGTAATTATGTTCTGTGGTGTGTTAAATATAATTTCCAATAAATTTAAGAACCTGCCTAATATTAAATTAATAATTATTGCATACTTGAATAATTTCTAGAATACTGACATATTATTGACCAAGTAAAGGGGTGTGTGTGTGTGTGTGTATATGATTTTAATTTTCATATGAGGTGGCTATTTTTGTCACTTACGGAAGATACAGAAAAGATGATAGGTATTATGTATGTCTATGAACTTTGCTGGTTTGCTGAAATGCTTGTATATGACAGAAATTTCTCAATGCTCTAACTGTGAAATGGAGTTAGTTACTTTGGTTAAGTTATAATTGCTGTGGGGACTGAGACTATACTAAGAACAATGGCACAGAAGTATGATTCTGTCTGCAAGGTAATGGATGTGTTTTGGTTTATTTATGTGAAAAGATTAGCTTTGTATTTGAAGTAAAACATTTAGGTTGCTCCAAAATGTGAGAGAAGATAATGAAGGACAAAGCCTAGATGTAGATTAAAAACTGTAGAAAGCCTGTGAAAAGGGAAATTTATTTGCCTTGGACTATAACTGCAAATAACAGTCTAAAAATATGCAATGAAATATTAATATTCTTCCAAAGCTGGCTCAGCTTTGATGGATTTATTCATAAGATCAAAAAGGGAAAGCTTGAAAATCTATTAATGTCTAATACTTATTAATACAAAAACCAGAATGTGGTTCTCTGTTAAAGTAACAAATTGGTCTTAAAGTATTCGGTCAGTTCTTAACAAGATGTGGTACAAGGTTATTCTTTACCGTCTGAATAATCTGTGCAGGCAGTCTCTCTCTAGAGTAACTGAGAGGTCACGACACACTTAGAACACAGAGCTTGTAAGTTCCTATAGGCTGTGTGCAGGGGCAGGCCAACGCCTTGCTCAGTTCGTCTCATGAGTATGGCACACGGCTGATGCTAGCGGAGCTTCTGTGGACACCCTTGTGGTAGCTAAGGACAGCCAGGCTCTGACAGCTGAAAAAACCCAAGTTGACCAGTAAAAGTGAGGGATTTGGTTTATGGTCTTCATATAAAATCTTTATTTAAACCTCTAGGTGCCTTTCTTTTAAATTTTGGAAGTCACATTTTAAAGTGAAATGTCTAAAAATCTGGCATATTCCAACTCCCTCTTTTTCTAAGTGACTGTCCACATTGGTTCAATTCTGAACAGGTATAAAATATACTTGTTTTTAGGGTTTATTTTCACTTTTATTGAGGTATAATTTATGTACAGTATATATAATATTCTGATCTTAAATGTGCATTTAATGAGAATTTCGTTAAGTGCATATAGCTATATAACCAACATCTAGTCGAGTAAAGCACATTTAGGTCATCTCAGAAAGCTGAGATAGAGGTTTGGGTTACACAGGGTGTCAGAACTATCAAGTGGAATACCTAAGATTTATGTATTCAGTGGATGTAACTTTTACCTTAAAAATGTAAATAAATGTTAAAGTCTAGTTAATTATATGCATGCTGTAGTGTTTAGGGATGAAATATAATAATACATGGAAAGTACTTTAAAATACATGAAAAAGAAGATGTATTAATGAATAGAGATTATTGGTTGGATAGCAACGCAATAAAACAAACCAAACAAAATGTTAATTGTAGAATCTAGGTGGCCAGAGGATAGTGCTCACTTCAACCTTTCTGTATGTTTCAAAATTTTCATAATAATATTTTGGTGAAAACAGGCAGAAGGAGAGAGGAGTGAGGATGAGGGTAGTATAGAAGTTGGCTATATCCTTGTCTGCTGAGATGGAAAGACAACCAATACTATTACAGCACAAGTTCAGCAATCAAGAGACCAGAGATTGTTGTGCTTCCTTGTAAACTAAGATTGAGTTTTAAAACTATGTCTTTCAGCTAAAAACAATTCAAAAAAGAACTTTAAAATTGCCAAAGTGCCAGTAACAGAGATTACACCACCTATACTTCGACCAATAATGTGTGAGGCCCTAATCCCTGTATCTTTATTAATAATGAGTGTTGTTTTCAATATATCTTATCTAAATCTATGTGAAAAATACTTTTTTAGTTTACACTTTTATTATAGATGATGTTGAACATTTTTTCACGTTAAAAAGTTTTCTGCATTACGTTTTCTATAAACAGCTTTTTATAATGGGCTACTGGTCTTTCCTTATTGTTCTGAGAGCTCATCTTGTGTTTATATACATTGCAGCCTTTTCTCATCATATGTTACAAATAGTTTTTACCCATTTATCATTTGTCTTGATTTCATCTGAAATATTTTCTCCAGCAGGAATTCTTAAATTTTGTACAGTAAAAGCTATTCATAATTTCCTTTCTGGCTTATAGGTCTGTATCTCGCATTAAGAGGCCTTTCCCTTTCCAAAAAGTCCTCCCACATTTCCCCTTGTATTACTTTTGTCGTTTTAGTGAGTCATTTTCTTAAGCTAGAAATGTGCCTAACAGTGAGTGTGAGGAAATGAGCGCCCACATAAAGGATTACTAGGAATGCAAATGGCTACAAACATTTAAGAAGTTGATAGGACTGCATGATTATAAAAATTAAAAACATACATAGCACATGGCTTAACAACTCTCCTTCTAGGAACCAATCTATCCTACAGAAATTACAGCACAAGTTTATAAAGAAAAACATACCAAGATGTTCACCGAAGCTCTCCTGCCAAGAGAAGAAACCGCTAATGGGCCATCGGTGTAGGAACGGTTAACTAAATTACGGTGCGGCTTGGCATACCCGTAGCCAAGCTCTATGTGTATTGACTTGGAAAGCCAGCACTGTATCAACACAAGTGAAAAGAGCAAGTTGCAGAAGAAAAAACGATAGTTCCACAAATCTTACAGGAAAACATTAGGAGGGTACATGCCAAACTATCAATGCTAGTTGCTCAGTGGAGTAGGAATGGTATTGTTATAATAAATCACATTTGTTCTAAAATTAAAAGCAGAAACGCTAATTATTTTTAAAAGTAAACCAATAAAACTGCAGATGCTTAAGGCTTGCCCAGAAAGTCTGATTCAAAAAAGTAACTCCAGAAGAGAATTTTTATTAGGTAAAGAACAAGTGGACAATTAACCTTAGTAGACTTTGCTGTCCACCTCCGCTGAGGACGACTTCTCCTTAAATAGCCAGCCCCTCTAAGGACTGAACCAATGAGAACCTCATCTGATAACCTGGCAGAGAGAGTTTAGAACGAGTCTGCGGTTCTAATCCTGGTTTGAACTTCTATTTGCAGAACTTCAGTCTTCCCTGTTCCACTTCCTGGTAGGGATTCTTAGTTGGTCCTCCTTCAGTGCAATTTCCTTAATTATATGCAAAATGGTATATAGTATGTTTTAGTGGAGACAGATTTCACTGCTTTACTCAGATCTTACAAACCCTGCCTCCCCTTCCAAAAAAATTTAAATACAGATAATCATGTAAAACTAAATTCAGATCTTGTGAAACCAATTTGCAAGACTTGTGCCAATTTGGGCACATCTCTTCTTTTTGGTGTCAATTTCACTGGGTCTTAAGCTGTCAACATAAAATGACATGCAATATCTGCTTCCCTTTACGTTCTCCTTTGTCTGAGATAAATTACTGCCATTTTTGTTTTATTCAAGTGTGCTAAACAGATTATTTCCAATTTGTGGGTAATTTTTGGCTTCTACTACTTTGTGGAGATTATCCTAAAACCTGTTCAAGAGGGCAGGTAAGGGGACCTGCAGAAAGAAGGTGCAAATGTACCAAGAGATGTCCAGGGAAGAGGGAGTTTTAAGTCACTATTTAGAAAAGAGATTAGATTCACTAGTCTGTATCAAGAGAAGTGAAAATGAGAAAAAAAACCAGGAGTCCTGGTGGTTGGGTGGTAGGCTGCTTCTAAAAGGCACCCAGTAATCCTCATTTCCTGGTATTCATGGCATTGTGTAATCCCCTCTTCTTGAGTGTGTGCTTGACCTAATTACCTTCTAATGAGTCGAATATGGCAAAAGTGACAGGATGTCACGTCCATCTTGGGGACTCTTACCCTTTTGCTTCCCTGCTCTGAGGAAGCCAGCTGCAATATTCTGAGTTGCTTTCTGGAGAAGCCTGTGTGGCCAGAACCCAGGCAGGGCTCTGGCCAACAGCTCATGAACAAATGAGGACGCCAGACCAGTTACCCACGAAGAACCAAATCCTGCCAACAACTACAGAGTGAACTTGGAAGCAAAGTCAAGCTTCAGAATGACTGTGATTTCACGACAGACACAGAGGCAGAGGGTCTAGGTAAGCCATGCCTGGGTTCCTAACTCACAGAAATTGTGAGATAATAAATGTGTGATCCCAATTTAGTATTTTATTTTTAAAAACTGATTATACTTTAGGATCATCTTTTGGTGACTATCTTTATGTCATATATATGCATGTATTTTACATATATAGGATATGTCAGGCACTGTTTTATCATGGAGACCCTTTTTCTTTGAAATAGAGGGTGTGTGTGTGTACTGAGAGAGCGGGTGAGTGGAGGCTTACCTCCATCCACCACCTCTCTTAGACTTAATTTTCCCCAAGTAATTACTACTGATAATAAAGTAAGCTTGTCTCCATGTTCATATACATAATCATATACCTACAAATATTTTCTATACAGGTAGAAGTTTTTATGAGGGGACTACTGTTTCATACATGTACACATACAAAATGAATCATATTTTATCAGATTTGCTGCATTACGAAAAGTCCTTAGCTGGCATAGATCTAACTCATTTATCTTTAATGAATGTGTAATAATCCAGTGACTGGATAACCTACAATTCATTCAACTTTTCCCTGAGGGATAGTATTTATCTTATTTTTAGTGCTTGTGCCCTTAAAAAAGACTACAGTGAACATACTTAGATTTTTAGGTACTGGTGCTTTTATTCTCATGAGATATACTTTCAGAAGTGTACATTGTTGGATCACAGAATAGAGGTTTTTTGTTTTTGTTTTTGTTTTTTAATTTTAATAGATATTACCAGGCTGCTTTCAAAAAAGGCTGTAATAATTCCCATTTCCACTAAGGTATGAAAATGACCTCCCTCCCAATCTTTGACAGCATTAGGTGTTATTGTTCTTTTAGATTTGTATTTCCCTGATTAATGGTGAGATTAAACATCTTTTCATAGGTTTATTGGCCATTAGGATTTGCCCTTCAGTGAACTGCCTATTCATATCATTTTTGCATTTCTCTACAGGGTTCTGTCTTTTTACTATTCATTTGTGATGTAATAACCTAATATCTATAATTTCCATTGCAAATATACAGGTATTTCTCCATTATATAATATGCCCATTGAAACAGTTTCTTCTCTTGAGTTCCAGGACACTGTAATCTTCTGATACTTCTTTTTCCTTCCTCACTATACACTGCTTCTCAGTCTCTTCTCCATCTACATTTACTTCCTTGGTGATCCCATCGAATTCCAAGGTTTGGAATGCTATCTGCATGTCTTACATTTCCACCTCCAAACTCCAGATCTCCGTTCTGAGCTTCAGACTCACATACCCAGGTGTCTCACAGGCACTTCAAATGTAAGAGGTCTAAAAGCAGACTCGTAGTCTTACGGCCCAACCTGTTTATCTTTCAGCATTTCCAATGTGAATAAATTTCCCCTCAGTCCAATGAGCTGCTCCTATTAGAAACATGTTCTTATTTATTTCTCTCCCATACAGACATATCTCATATATTATTGAGTCCTTTCTATTATACCCCAAAATATATCACCAAACTAACCACTTCTTTCCTCATCCAATGCTCTCCTCTCAGGTCTGGTCTACCATCACCCAATGCCTCAACTGCTACCCTTTGCATCCACCTCCCTGGCCCCCACAATTAATTCTTCAGACCCTAAACAAAAGTCAGATCATGCCATTCTGCTCAAAACTCTCCAATGGTTTTTCCATAGTTTTAAAATCCTAAACTCATTACTGTAACTGTAAGACCCCACAGGGTAAGAATTTTGTTTACCTCCTTGAACTCATCATCTAACCCTATCCCCTAGCTCCTTTTGTATTAGCCTGTGGGAAAGGAAAGAAACAGCAGCAAAGTGGGAGGAAGGAAATACTCTTTCCATACATTCAAATTTAGGATAGCAGCAATTATCCCGAATGCCTCTGAAAATAGGGACCTACGCCCTATAAACTACCGATATCAGAAAAAAAGGCAAAAATTCGTCTTACCGAATGTACTTAACATTACTGAACTATACACTTAAAAATGTTCAAGACCGTAAATTTTATGTTATGTGTATTTTACCACAATTAAAAAAAGAAAAAAAATTACAAGGAGCACATAAATAGCTCATGCAAAGACTGGTTTATACCCTTTTCTTACCTGGGCTTTAAATTTTCTAAACTAAATCAGAGTGTCTGTCTAATTGTGAAAATGGTTAGTATGAATTCTCTATTTCCTTTCGCTTCTCCTTCTCATCCTATGGGGGGTGGGTAAAAGGATAATGGATTTTAGTGCAGCTCTCTGAACTTGGCTCTGTAACTCTGAGCAAGTCACTTGGTCAAAAAGATTAATGCACTTTAGTTTTCTCATTCATCCTCCCAAAATAACAACATGAAATTTATCTTAAACATTATGTCTCAGGAGGTACTATCATTTAACTTTTGGTCAAAGGCTTCAAAACTGTCTACACTGTCTAGACTCTACAGGGAGGGAAGAAGCAAGACCCCAAAACGTCAAGGAAGGTTCACTCAGGACGTGGTGTCTTTGCTTTCTAACGAGTAAGACTACATAGTCCTATTACAAATAATCAGACAGGGAACACGCAGTTCTAAAGATTACATTTTATTGTCCTATGACAAAAAAAAAAAAAGGGCTGAAACCCAGCCTTTTTGTAAGGAAATGCCAATTTAAAAAGTCTCCATCTATTCATTTTCCCATGTTTCTTCTGGTTGGTCAGTTTTGGTTACTTCTTATTTATTTAGTCCAGCTGCCATGCTGACAGGAAAATCCTGTCATCACTCTCCACACACACTCACTTTTATCCTTTTCTTCTACGCACCAATGCTTCTGTTCCTTAACCTCAAGCTCCATCAAGGTAAGGCCAAGTGTCATTCATTTTTATAACACTAAGTCTATGAAGTTTGTCTCCATCAGAGACAAACCCTGGGTAGACACTCACTGAACACTTAAGGGGACTATGATGGTGGAAAACTAGTGTTACCCAACTCACACAGCCCTACCTTCACATGGAATTCACTGGAAAAAGAAAAGCTTCAATGACAAATTAAGAATGTTACACAATAACCTGTTTAAAATCAAGAAGCATTTCTATTAATTAAAAAATCAGATAGTCTTAAAGACCATCAGCGAAGAGTGGGAAGAGGTGGTCAAAAACCACACTAAGCTACATGTACACTATTTACAATGGGCATCTTAAAACAGGACAAAAGAAGTTGTAAGTAAAAGGCTGGATAAAGCTATATCAGTCAAATATATACAAAAATAAAAGCAGGTTATAAGACTAATACCAGAAAAACTATTTTGACTTAATGAGCTACAAAAGTAAGAAACAGTGCAAAGTAGATCACAATATTTTGACAAAAGGCATACTCTACCCTGAAGTTTAAGTCATAAACAATTTATGTGCCAAATGAAGCCCTGAAATTTATTAAATAAATAATAAAAAATATCAGAAGAGATATATGGAAATATAGCATTTAAAAGGAAGGATTCAAATCCAGAAGCAAAATAAGGCTTGAAATGTGCTCTTTGGATAGCAGGTCATGGTATTCCTGGGGGAAGGGTGAGAAAGGGACAGTTAAGGTCACCTATTGGAGAAGCCTGGTGACCAAGGACAGCAGAGAGAAGAGTGCTCAAAGACAGGACAGATTATCTCCAGCCTGAAGAATGAGCCAGCAGAGGTGAAGGGGCTGCCTGCCGACTTAAGGTCTGGGACGAAGACCTGGTTTAGGTCACCTCCCTACCGCCAGCACCTCCGAGTCCCTAGGACAGAGCGAACCAAATGCTGACTGAGTGGCATTTGGAGGGCTGGGAACAGGTGAAGGGCGGGAAGGGAACATCTTTGGATTATCTGTTCCACGCCAGGTTCTGTATGTTCAAAATCCTTGAAAAGATCCTGAAAAGAGGCATTACTCTGTCCGTTTTACATGGGCACAGGATGGATCTGTGGAGGCTCAGAGATTAGGGGACCTAACCCGGTAGGTCACTTAGCAGCTGAGAGGCACAGGACCATTCCACATGGCTTTCCCTGAAGCTCTTGCTTTTCCCCTGCCCCTTGAAAGTGAACATATGAAACTTGAAGGTAAAATAGTTGCCAGAACCAAGGGGAAAGGAGCAGGAAGAGAGCAGTAAACGTATCTACTAACACCAGAGGCCGACGGGCAGGGACCTGACCCAGGGCAAGAAACAGACTGAGGAATGGAGTTCAGGACCAAGACGGGATGAATGCGGGAGCAGCCCCCAGTCTGCGTGGCGACTATCAGGTCCAGCTGGTCTCAGGAGACAACTGGCAGGAGCAGAGAAGACCTAGGAAGGGGTGTTTGGGGTAGATGAAAGACAGTGAAAAGATGACCACGGCAAGAGCAGTTCAGTGGTCACGTGGTTCTATTGTGGATAAGGAGTAAAGCCAGGCGGTGACTGGTATTCCAAGAGAAAACGAAAAGGTCAAGGGCTTACTCAGGGTCCACCATGATAGTGACTAAGGAGCAGTTTTAGTGGAGCAGAGGAGGGTCTTCAATCACCATCACCAAACTACTCTCACTGCCTGATCTTGGCGAATTGATCTACTTCTGTCATTTACTTTTTTGGCAATATAAAAACAAGAGACACATTTATTCTTGGTTACCTCATACCCTGCAGTTAAATCTTTGCCCCAAACAGGAAGCTTATCAAAAATGATCAGTGGAAAGCATCATATTTCATAACTCTACCAAAGGCTTTGCCCTTCCCCTGCCACCGTGCATGTATGACACAAGACAGGACCAGTAAACAGCAGTAGGAACAGAAGGCTGAGCTGGAGAACCAGAGCTCCCAAATACCTGGCATTACACAAAGATTAATCTAATATTATCCCTTTTATTCTCAGATACTTCTGATTAGTACAATGCAGTCATTTTCTAACAGAAGTGTGCTTATTTTGCGTGAGTCAATCAGCCAGATGTGAGTATAAAATGATGCTTACCATAACTTTTCAGAAATGTATCTTTTATAGAAATTGAAGAATGCCTTCCTATCATCAATACTAGGTTTTTCTCATCAATTCTACTCAGAATGCTGTATCTAATAATAGATAGGAAATCTCTTTTTGGTTGGATGAGAAGTGACTTAAAAGGAAGGATGGAACCATCAGAAATGTGTTAGTCCTAAGACCTTATATCCACCTCAGAGGAACAAACCCACCCACCTGTTAAGTCTTCTGGCTTAAAAGCCCCTCATCCATAATCATAGGAGTGCATAGCCTGATACCTCCACCATCCAGTCCCACAACCCAAGAAAATGCCGGAGCTTCAGTACCATCTGCCAGAGAACACTGTAATCAAACAGCGCAGCAGTTAGCAAATATATGGCGCTGATTACCCTTAAGAAGGCATGTATGTGAAACTACAGTTCCCTTCAGGAAAGCTGGAAATTAAACATTTACAGTTCAAAGATACACTTCTATATACCTAGCTTTTTGAGATCAAGGAAAATACTGGCTTGGATGGTTCAAAGACCCAACCTAACTTTCACTTTTTATGTTCACGTGATCTTCCTGTAAGACTGGGCCACAGCAGATTGAAACGCTTAGGACTGTAAACTCATCCCCCAAATCCAACTACTTGTCTATATAAACAGACACAACTCACACAGATTAATGTCCTTTTGGCCTACTAGTCCAGGACAGTGCTTTTCAAACTGCAGGTAGTGAAAGTGATTCAGTGAGTTGCAACCTGATTTTATACAGAGTGAAGTATAAATACATCAGAATTCATCATATATTTGATTTGGTGAAAAGATTTTTCTGGTGTGTATGACATCAATATTTAATTCTTACTGTAGGTTAGTAAAAAAATTGTATCAGAATCTATCAGCAACAATGAACGACTCATTTCCAAGGTCTAAATACTTTTTCAAAATTATTGACTTAATTCTCACAGAGTAGACCAATGAAGGAGATAAGAACAGTTATGCCTTGTTTGAAAATAGTTCGTCTCATTTTGAAAGTCAAGCAGAGGTCTAGAGGGAATTAATTTTCAATCCATTAACATATGCTAACTCTATAAAAATGAACTGAGATATAATACTGATGCTCTCAATACACGTCCTTCAAAATTAAAAGATGCCATAAAAGCTAACTTCAGTGACAAACAAAAGGAAAAGAGATCTCAAGCCACGAGCTGACGTGCCTCCCTACATAAAAATATTTGAATCTTCTGTGAAACTCACTTTTGTATTTGCTAACCATTACTGAACCTTTCACTTATAACAACTTTCATTTTAAACATATTTTGCAATAGAAACTGAGAAGTTACTACTATGTTATCAAGAATTTTCCAGTCCCCATGGAGACAACCTTGTTGTCATTACCACTGACTCGCCTACACTTTGGAAAGTGGACATCTCGACCTCTGGGAGCCTTGGAATCACTACAATCAGACTTACAGAGTACACTCAGAGCTTGGTCTCAGTGACCAAGTGGGAGAGTAATTTACCTACAGACCCTCTCATATGGGTCTGTGGATAAACTCAGTCCAGTTCAGTGGAACCTCTAGAAACGACCTGTCCTACTCAGGAATCTGAAGGAGGGATTACAATGGGAAGTCCCCACAATTCCCATAGCCTAAAGCCAACTCACTATTGCAAAGCTGCTGAAGGACATACCAGCCAAACCACAAATGCATGGACGGAGACTTTACTGGGCTCCTAGCATTTTATATTGAGGAGTCTGGTGTTCCTGGGAGGTATTTATTAGGTACTTAATAGCAAACACTTCTTTTCATGTACATTTTAACATCTGATCTCTAGGAAAAAAAAGAAAGAATCATCATCCTCTTTATTTAACAAAGAGGTTGTAATAAAAAAGATGCTCAAATCTAACAAACCAAGACAGCAGTGTAATGGGATGCCTGTCTTTTAACTCCTGGACTCCAGGAAAAGTTGTCTTTCCCTACGTGACAGGAAATCTTTCTTGGAAATCCAGAGTATGTCATTCTGAAGGCCTGAGCTCCCTAGTCATTAATTACTTCACTCTTTGTACCTCTATGTGGCTGTGACCATGATGGTTATTTATCTAACAGCAGTAAATTTTTATCTAGGTAAGAATAAGATAATAGAAAAATTCAATTACTACTTTCTATTTTAGTCGGCAGAAAGGAGATTATGTGTACGAATGGCAGTGAAATAACAGGAAAATGACATTATAGGAATTGAGAATGCAGTAAACTGGCAAAAAGCTCCACAGGCTAGTAGTAGGTCTTATGATTTAGGCTCTACTGAACCAATAAATCTCATACCTACCTTCCTGATGTTCAAAGTATGTGTTCTCTCACCATAATGGTTTTGGAAGCCAAACCTAAGCCAACACCATGCTATTCATTCAGAATGGATTTTAACAGGTCTCTGCTTTCTCTATATGCATAACTAATGTCTGATTTATTTTTATACTGCTGTGTCAAAGGACTTTTCAAAGAGACTGCTTCTTCAGCCCTTTCACCAAATCTGATATATCACATTTCTTATGTTCTGGAGGCATTCTTAATAGTCTGAGATTAAGGCATTTAATAAATGTGTGAATTAAGGTGAATTTCTTTAGCTAAATCTTGGTTCTTTTATGGTAATATTTACTTCATAGTAGTGTTACCCTATATGTATTCATCCTAACTTATAATCAAGACATATATATGGTTTTATATAAATGATATATTCAGCCTACCTCATTAACCAAAGCAATAATTCAATTAAATATTTTTGTCTATTAAAATTACAAATATTTTTTAAAATTTGAATCATCTGCCTTAATGAATATGTAGGAAAACAGGTACTCTCTTATTCTGTCGTGTGGAAGATAGTCAAAGCTTTTTGGGTGGGCTCGATCACAATATAAACCCAAAGTTTCAAAACATGCACATGCCCCTGACTCAGAAATGTAATTTCCAGAGACTTGTTTTAAAAAAATTATTCATGATTTAGCTAAATGAAATGTTTCTCAGAGTATTATTTTATAGTAAAAAATCTGGAAATAACCTAAATGTCCTATAACAGGAAGTGGTTATTATTTATAATAGGTCCATATCATAAATTACCAGATGACTATTACAGATGTTATAGAAATATATTTATTGCCCTTGAATGTCATCTAAGATATAGTGTTTAACTGGGGACAAAAGGATGCAAAATTGTATATATTACAAAAATTATGTATCTACATATACAGGTACATATTCATGATGCTTATTAACTAGGTAGAGGGATATTAAGCTTTCTACAGCAAACATTATTACTTATGTAATCAAACATTTTGTGGGGGGGCGGGGGTGGGCAGTTCCCTGGCTGGGAATCAAACCCACGCTGCAGCGTTGAGAGTGCTAAAGCCTAGCCACTACACCACTAGGGAACCCCCAGTAATCAAATCTTTTGCACAGGTGAAATTAATATTTATAACATGGTCATTCCAGTCTTTTAAATAAAGATGGTTTAAGCAGTATACAGTATAAGCAAACTGCATAAAGACCACTATCGACCTTCAAGGGTCCTTTATGGTCAGCACTTCTATGCTGTCTGTGGTAAAGGACCAGCTTTTTAATTTCTAATTTGTTTCAGACTGACATTTTTATAAAATATATTAAAGATGCATTATTAGAAAAAGAAAATTAAAGCCATACAAACTATAAGCCTCATTTTGTTATTAGATTCATAAATACAAAGTTACTCTACCAAATTGCTAACTTGTCTAAACTCTTACTTTCAATTTCTGCACATCTTGTCACTGACAGATAGCAGTCTGCAGACCATGCTTCCCATGGCACTGCTCGAACTGATCAGGAGGTCTGTTGGCAGTGAACTAGTACTGTGTGAGGTGGACAGATTCTAACATCTGGACATGCTTCCACAATGGAAGACAACTTTCCCCAACAGTCATATTTGGGTTCCTCCCCTATTATGCTTATGTATTTAGCAGAGTTTATGTTTTTCTAATGCTAATGGACATTTTCAATAGTCAACAGTATGCCATTTTAAACCATCAGTCATTTTCTGAAAGAATCAAACCTAATCTCATATAGTAGAAACCTGACTTCAGAGAATTTTCCAAATCATGAGCAAACAGTGGTCATTCAGGGCATTCCAAAGGGGATGTAGCAGAACTACAGAGTCATCTGGTTGAAATGGGAGCAATGGAAAATGTACACATCAATATTGAGAGTTTAAGTTGACTATTTGCTCCCAGGATCAAGCAGAAGAAAATGAGACAATTTGCCAGTTCCTTGGCAACATGAATATCGTCCCTGGGGAAAAGGCTGAGTGAGCCTGTGTCATTCTCTACCTGAGGAATGAACCGATGATGGATTTCTTTGGACTCAGGCCAAAGTAATGAAGATTATAAACATCTTACTCTATGTTAAGATTAAAAAGAATTTAAATCCCAAGTGATTCCCTGAAAATATGCAGCCTGTCTCCAGACTCATAGTCAAAGGCAAAAAAAAATTTCAAAGTGCTGTGGGTCAGAAACTGAAAATTCCCAACCAGTATTTATATTACTAAAGGATATGGAAACACTTTATAATCATGTTGTTATTTTAAAATTGCTGAAATTTAATCTGTTGGTAGAAAAATGAAAACCCTCCTAGCACAGTGCCTTACACATAGTAGGTGCTCAATAAAAGTTCAGTAAGCGTTCAGCTCTTTAAGCTGTCACAGAATGGTTAAGTTAAATGCTTTATTCTTGTTTTACCAAGTGAGAGGTTGAAGCTAGATAAAAATATGATGAGCAGCTACTGGTAGGCTAAAGCCTCACAGAAAAAAGTATTCTCACTGAAAGCTAATAGTGAAATTCAATACATGAAATAGCTTGTAGTATTAAATTCTCCTCTTTCCCCACCTCATACATAGTGTGTGTTCTAACACAAATCTTAAATGTGTAGCTTGATAAATTTTTACATATGTATACACCCATGTAACCACCACCCAGACTGATACAAAACATTTCCAGTGCTTTCGCCCAATCAGTAAACCACTCCCCACCTACCTGCCACCTACCGCAAATTGATCACCATTAATCAATTATGCCTGTTTTTGAACGTCACAGAATCATACAGAATGTACTGTCTGTGTCTGACTTTTTTCATTCAATCTTGCATTTCTGAGATTCAGCCATACTGCTGAGTGGGGACCAGTAGTTTGATTGCTTTTATTACTGAGTAGTACTCCACCGTATGAATATACTACCTCCCGTTGATGGACATCTGGGTTGTTTTCAGTCTTCTATTAAAGCTGCTATATATGATTATTCTTGTACAAACCTTTGGGTGGACATAAACACTCATTTCTTGTGGGTATATATGCTTACAACAGACTGCTAAATCACAAGGTAGGCATGTACCTAACAACAGTAGATCAGGCCAGTTTTCTAAAGAGATTGTATCATTTGAGAGTTATCATATAAAGTTTTTAAATTAAAAGAAAGTTCTTCATTTGAAACAAAAGAGTTTGGAGACTATTGTTTTTTTTTTCCCCATCTTGTAGAGCAGGGGTGATATAAGTAGTATTCATGCCTCAGATGATACACAATACGGTTTGGGGGTTGTGAGAAGAAAACAGTACAGTTTCAATTTTTGTTTCACATTCTTTTACCTAAAAGGTAAGTTTTACTAATAGGTAACACATAAATTGACGCTAGTGTCTTTATCCAGATGGTTATATTCATTCACTTTGGGTATACTGTGATTTACTGCCATTTGTGTGTTGATTGGTTGAATATCTATTATACTTCTAACACAACTCTTCCCAAATGAACAAGTGGCTAAAAGCAGTCCTATAAATACAATACTAATAATGTAAGCACAAGCAAACAAAGAAATGGCTGAGGTGACAGTTCGAGTACAGAAACTCTCTTCAGAAGATAAAAATCTATGATGATCTAAGTCAGATCTCTCAAGAAGCAGGAAAAAAATAGTCTAAAAATTAATAGTTAAAAAAAATGGACGTAATGTATTACATCATTATTTTGCCAATAAGAATTTTAAAACAAAAGTTTATATGTCATCCTTTTTAGTTTCTTTTTGTATTTATTTTATAAGGTATGTAACAGTACAAAGTATACATAAAGTAAATTTACACATATTTGGGATGCATTCTTAAATTTTTTTACCAAGAGGGTACACAATCAAAAGGCCTCAGACTCTTGTTTTAGCATATTTTTTAGTACTAAGCTAGTTAATCCTTAGGCATTCATAAACTTCTAATTTTTAAAATAATGTATGATAAAGTATACTCATTTGAAATAGCTAGCTGCTACTTAATGTTAAAATAACACATCTGAACAGAGAGGAGCACAGCAATCAACCCCGATGAAGCCTGAGGGAACTTTCATGGGTATTGGTACTATTTTTGGTAGGGGTTTGTTATTATACCAGTGTATACAACTGTCAAACTCAATGAATGGTACATTTAAGATATGTATTTCAATCTATGTAAATCTTACCTCAATAGGGAAAAGAAAAAGGATCTATAAAAAATATTGACCTCCAGTTAATGATGTGCATGCTGAAGTGTCTAGGAGTAAACTGTAGTGATGTCTGCAACTTTGAAATGCACTACAATAAGACGGACTGCTGCGTGGATAGAGGGATGGATATATGAACAAACATGTGATAGAGCAAATACAGTAAAATGTTAATAATAGAATCTAGATGGCAGATACCTGGGTGTTCACTATACAATTCTTTTAACTTTTCTCTCTGTTTGAAAATTCTCATTGTAAAATGTTTTGAAAAAAATCTACTCAAGAGTTGAAAATTTTAAAAAGTGTAGTGACACAGGGGAAAAGTTAGAAATTCCAAAGGAAAAAAGGTAGGAACATTCAAGTACTACTTCATGATTTTACAGAAACTAATTTGTGAAGTGAGAATTATCCCTATTTTAGACCAGTAAACCGAAACTTTAGAAAGATTACAGACCATGCCTGAGGTTCACAGAGCGTGAAGCCCAGCTAAAGGCTAAATTCAACCTGGCCAAGTTTACTAGATGTCTGAGTCCTCTTGGCCCACATTCCACCCAAGGGGCTGCCAAGGACCAAATGTCTACCCTACAGCAGGGAGGTCACTTGTGACTGCTAGAAAGCTGGAATCTGTCTCTCCCATGTTCTTCCTCCTAGCTTTGGTATCTTGGAATCCCCACATGACTGGCCTTCTTAAAAAGTGGTAGTATTTGAAACGTGAATGAGAATTATTTTTTCCAGTTGGTATTTTATAACATCATCATCTACAAAGCTATAACTAGGTGTAAAACTGGGAAATGTTTCACAGAATTGGAATTAAAATGAGAACTTATATGAAGCACACAGTACTGTATATATCAAAGAGTAGGGACTCAAATATCTTTTCCCTCCTAAACTTTACTTTTCTTTGGAAACTGCAACAAGCCACTCACTACAAAACACACTAAAAAATAAAATAAAATAAAATAAAAAAGAAATAAAGAAAAAGCGAGACACAGGTCCTTTCCTTGAGTTCATATTAAATGTGAACAGACAGAGGTTTTTCTTTCCTGTATTTATTGTATTTCATCTAAATAATTTATTTTATTTTCTCATTTTATTTTCCATTTTGCCTTGGTTTGGAATGATAACTTACAGGAAATTTTATGTACAACTAGATATACAACTAGGACAACTTCTGCAGTACTTTTTTGTTTCAAAATTACTACAGGTGGCCAAGCTATGCAATCAATCTGTTAATGAAATTTTAAGGCTATTTTCTTTTTTACTCAGAATAGTTTTCAAAAGTAAGATTAAAGAAAGTCATTGCATTACAAGGAAGTAACCAACTGGTTGTGGTGATAACCTTTAATTCACTTTTGACTAAGTATAAACACATATGCCCTATAGCTGTTTTTTACTTGACAAATATGTTCAGGGATTCCCCAAAGGATTCCTAAAGGCACAAATCTTGCCCCTGTCAGCAGTATGGCATTATAGGATAAAAAATGACCAGTTATTCTAACATGAAAATTTTGCCTTATTTAAGAACAACCTACAGTTTCAGATGTGGAGAAAAGTTATTTGCACAGTCTAATGGAGCCTGAGTAAAACTGTTTTATTCCATTTGAAATGAGGTTGTATATATGGTGGAAGGAATCCTAGAGATAATTATTTTATATTTGCAGAAATGAATATTCAGACAGTTGAAAGGTACCAGGTGCCTCAATTCCTGGCCCCTGTGTTCTTTCCATTTTACAATCATGGCAAACTAAACACAAAAAAACGTGATTATGTCCATCCATTACTTCAACTTCACTAAACTGCAGCCTGTTCACCCATGATGTCACTTCCTTTTGTGAATGGGTGTATTTTTTCTCTTCTTTTTGGTTTTGCTATCGTCACTTGACTACATTTTAGAGCTTGACTACACTCCTATTTATGCCAGTATTTCCCATATCTAGTTCTATTCCTCAAGGACACCAATCAATACAGTCTCCCAAGATGCCTCGATCCTCCTTTTCACTCTTCTTATTTCAAGGAAAGAACTGCCAACTATTAAAAAATTAAAAGGGGTTTAGTTTACAACACAAAGCACACTGGTAGCTCGTTCGAAGGGCCCCACTGAAACTGGGCAGGCTGTGTATTACCCGCAGATGCTTTCTAGAGAAAAGAGCCCAGCGCCAAGCCTGCTATTGTGGACTGGACTGGGAGGCCAAGGAGGAGCTCTGGGCTCGACCTAAAACAAACATGGAGGTGAAGAGGCACGAGGGGCTTCCTGGCCCGCCCAGCTCGCTGCTGCCGGGCGTCGGTTTCAAGGAAGCCCTGGGCACAGGGAGGCACGTACCCCAGGACAATGCCGGGCAGGCGGCATCGCGCTCGGGGGGTGGGGGGTGGGAAACTCAACAAGTCTGGATGGCGGAGGATGCTCGGAGAGAGAGGGATGAACGGCGGCCAGGAGGCTCCCGCCGGCCTCCCGGGGACCCCCATCGGGGCCTGGGCGGCTCGCGGACGGCCATTTGCAGCGCGCGCCCCGACGTTCGCTGGGACCCGCCGCGTCTCCCACGACCCTGCCCCAGGCCGCCGCCCGCGGCGCGAGTCCCGTCAGCGCCGCCGACTCCCGGGAAGGCGGCGGCGGGCCTGTGCGGCCGGGACGCGGGTCGGGCCCGTGGTCTCCGCGAAGCGCCGGCCGGGCTGAGGCGGCGGGAAGGGGCGGGCGCGCCATCATGAAGGGAAAATGGTGGGCGGGCGGGCCCGCGCGCGCGGCCGCCGTACTCACCCGGGCCGGCCAGTGCGGGTAGCCCTTCATCTTGGCGAACACCAGGTCGCCCGCCTTGTACTCCCGGGGCCGCGGACGCGCCATCCCGGCCGCTCCCCTTGCTTCTCGTCCTTGGTCTCTCTCGCCGCGAAGACGCCGGGCAGCTGCTCCCTCCCCGCGGGCCGACGGACTGCGCCGTGCTCCCCGCGGCCTCGGGCGGCCGCTCCGACGAGGGGGAAGCGGCGAGGCGGCGGCGGCGGCGCGGGGTGGGCGGGGGGCGCAGCGGGCCCGCAAATCACGGCCCGGCCGCGGGGAGGGGCGCCCGGCCTCGGCTCGGCCCGCCGCGCGCTCGCTCACAGGCGCCGCGCCGCCGGCCTCATGCCGCCGCCGCCGCCGCCGCCGGCCTCCCTCTCGGCTCCCGGGCGCGGTGGAGCGCTGGGCCTTGCGCCTCCTCCGAACTCCTCCTCGGGCAGCGACCGCAACCGCGATCTTATTATTGTTCTCGCGCGCTCAGCACCCCCGCCCGATCCCGCCTCCCCTCCCGCGCCGGCCGGTTAATTCCTAGGTGCACGGCCGGCTTTTGCCCAGAAACGGAGCGCGCCGGCCGGCTGCGCGGCGAGCGGTGGGCGCGTCCTCCCCCAGCACCGAGCCCGCGCCGGGCGGGCGGGAGCGCCTACTCCGAGGGCCGCCCGCCGCCGCCGCGCTCTTTTGTTCTCGGCCCGGAGCTGCCCGCGCGGCCCAGCCAATCACTACCTGGCCGTCCCCTCCCGGCGCGGCCGCGGCACTTCGGGGCGCTCCCACCCGTGCCCCCCAACCCCACGCCCATCTCCCACTGACTCGCTCAGCCCCAGCCCGGCTCCCCGCGCGGGTCGCCTCTTTGGGGCGCCCCGGCCAGGGGCACAAAGGCGCTGCAGGCCCGGGGGACCATTAGGCCGCTGGAAGGGCACCGCTCTGGAGTCAGCGACCTTGTAGGGTTCTCGGCCCAGGTCTGCCCTTGACAATGCAGTGTGTCACCCGCCCAGGGCAAGCTGTTTAATCTCAGTCACCAGATTTGCCGAACGGTATAGTCGGGATTTGAACACGGATCTACAGGACCCTGAAGTCCATTAGTGGTTATGCGTCTTTACGCGTGGGTCTTAACAGGCCGGTAGTTTTGGGAAACTGACTTCGTCTGGCAAGTCACTTCTTTTCCAATCCTGGCAACCTTTTGGAGGAGGAGTTTTTTTTAATCTGCCCAGCGAATGAATGCTTCCTTTTTCATCATCCTGAAGTCCCCACTCTTAAGAGGTCAGCTGGTACAGCTCATCAGTGTAAATGATTTTGTAGCCTTCATCTTGCCACAAGGACAGTGCTCCTTGTTTGTGTCTGTTCTCTCTTCTAGGCTTTCCTGCCCTCTCTCCCTTTTAGAGAAGCCACCTTTTCTCCCAGCATCTTGCCCTATAGTGTGTGTGTACCCTGTTCTTGTTCCTGGATGCTGGACTTCCAATCATGGGGCTTCACAGTCCCTGGATTTCTTGTGGATTGTTTGCTTTGTTAATAGTGCTTCACATTACCTACTAATGCATTTCCTTGATCTGGCGACTTTCCTTTGTAGATAGATACTTACCCTTCCTCACAAGCCCTACAAGGTTCACCTTTTCTTCTTTTCTCACTGTAGAAGATCAGTCTAGGTCCTTTGGCCTCAGTGGTAATAGCCCATGTCGTGTTAGAAAACAAAATTCAACGGAGTATATTTTATAGATCTTAATTGCCTTTTTTCAAGGATTTCTGAGTGGGCAGCATCCCATCTAGCAGAGATAGGAGCTCTGAGGAGCTGTCCACAGTGAAAAGCTTATAGGCAGAAGCGGGCAGGACAAGGAAGTTACTAGTAAAGACTGCGTGTTCCTTTGTGGAACTGCAGGGGTCTATCAGGTAGATGACCTCACTAGTGCTGACCAGTTAATTCCAGATTTCACTCTTGGGAGACGTTGAAATATCAGTAACTTAGGTATTAAGTCTCAGGTTGGTGATGGAGGTTTGCAGAAGTGACTACATTTTGGGCCTGTTGTCTCTTTTTTTAACAGTTCCTTTGGGTTGCTATAATGCAATACCATTGGCTGCGTGACTTACGAACAGTGGAAATTTATTTCTCACAGCTCTGGAGGCTGGGAGGTCCAAGAACAAGGCATGGGCAGTTCTGTTGTCTAGTGAGGTCCAGCTTCCTGGTGCGTAAATTTTTATTTTATCCTTCATGACTGTACTGACTTCAATATTTTTTCCAAAATGTGTCAAAAAGCCACAAAAAATGAAAAGTTGGTATTTTTATTATTTTATGCATTTAATAAATAACATTTTGAGCTGCTTTGTATATAAATGACATTTTTATTTTTAATTTTTGTTATAACAAATTTACCATTAGATTGAGTTTTAGCAAAAAATACTCAAAACATAGTAAGTGGCATCAATTAGATTTAAGTGTAGATAATTAGAATCTAATGGCATCTATGAGATAAAAAGTTTATTACAAAATGTTACACAATATGGCATACAAACCATCTTTGTTGTGATAATGCAAGCAACAGGAAAACATATTAAAAAATCTTGTAAATGGAGAAAAGTCCTTGCAACAGTTTCACACTGAATAACAATTTTACAATAATTATAGTATTATATTTATATTTTCAAGTAAATACAGTTAAGGTGATACATTTAATGAAAACATTATTATATTAAAGTATAAAAATTTCCTATTGTTACTCATTCTTGAAAAACATAAAAATACAGAAAAACATACATACAGTAGAGGGAAAAGCTTTTTTGAGCTGGTGGCATAAACTCGAATGCCGCAGTCAATAGAGGGAAATATTCATTTGGATTTATCCAAGCGTCACAGCAAAAGGGTTCAGAAGTCTTTTCCCATATAGGATGGTAGGGGAAGAAAATTCTGGAGTCTCTTTTTAAGGACACTAATGCCATTCATGAGAGCTCCATCCTCATGACCTATTCACCTCCCAAAGGCCCCACTTCCAAATACATTGAGCATCATGAATTAATGTATGAATTTTGGGAGGATCCAAGCATTCAGTCTATAGCAGTCTCCCACAACTGGGACCTGTCATCATGTCATCATGCCCTGCTCATGAACCTGTGAATGGTTCTTCTATCCTCTTATGTCAGATCCAAATCTGACTAGCTGCCAAAGTCCCAGCTGTTGGCTGCTTGCCCACTACGGTCTGGCCTCTCTGTGGACACAGGGTACAAGAAATAGGGGAGAGGAGAGAAATATCAGGGCAGTTGGAAGTCATGGGAGGACTTTCAGTGGGCGAGGGACATGATCCTGATTTGGGTTTAGACAGATTACTCTGGTGGCCAGCGTGGGAGTGGATCTGAGGGCGACAGGCTAGAGCTCAGTGGGTGGGGGGGTTCTCCCCAGGAGAAACGACAAAGCTGAGACTGGGCTTGCTGACCCACTGGGTGGCAAACCGGCAGGCAGAAGGAGGAGTCCCATGCCATTACCTGGTTTCTGGCTTCAGCAGCAGGGTGATTGGTTCTGACACTCACCAGAGGGAGAGAATCCATGAAGAAGGGGCCATCTAGGGATGAGAATGTAAGTGGTTCTGTGTGTGGAGCTTTCCCTAGGCCACCCAGAGATACATGCTTAGTGGACAGGTGAACATACAGCTCGGGGAAAGTGATCACGGCAGAACACAGAGCCTGAGGGACGTGAATAGATAATATGAGTGGTGGCTGACACCATGAGGGGGCTCTCCCAGGAGACTATAGAATGAGACCAGGATGGAGCCTCGCCAGACCAACATCTAAGGGTCAGGCAGGAGGGATAGGTCCACACAGATGCCACGGCAAGGAAAAGTAAGATAGGAAGGAATGAGTCCCTTGAAGTTGGTGATTGAGAAGTCACTGGTGGCACTGCTGGTAACTGGTTTACCGAAAGGGTGGTGGGATGAACCAGCGCGCAGTAGCTTGAGCCGTGAATGAGAATGTGGAGGCGGGACGGGTAGACGACTCATTCCCAACATTGGAGAAGGAGGAGCACGTAAGCGGAGTTGTTCTGATTGTTTGGCTGCTTTCTAAAGATGGGAGAAATCTGAGATTAATGACAAGGAGCCAGGAGAGTGGCTGAAGACAGACGCTGAACAGGGCACGGCCAATGATGGCGTTTGGTTATTTCGAGGATGGGGTGATCTCTCTCAGTCTAGGCTTTCATTTCAGGTTTTCAGTTGAGCCTGGCCTGACTCAGCACGCATCATTTGTCTGTCCGTCATGCCCTACCAAACCAGACGTAATAACACATGCACGTGGGATCCCCTTATAGGGTCCCTCTACCTGGAATCTCCTAATGCGCCTGGCTAAGAGCCCATCTGTCTGTGCAGCCACACTGGATACAGACCACCTTGTTAACACCATTTAGCACTGCCCTGGGGCCTTCAGTGTAGGCAGAACTTTCACACTGGTTCCTCTGCTTTTATGCAAAGGACTGTCCTATGGCAATGCCAGCACAAGGCTCTATTCAAATATTTAACAGATTATAAGTAACCCTTTAGAGGTACCATCAAGACTATGAAGAGGCTGATGTATTTCATTTTAGTTAACGTGGCCCCAAGAGAGCTAGTCTACTTGCTTTGTCAAAATAGATTTTTACTTCTGCAACTTGGAAATAACTCCATTCATAAATAGTGATAATGTTAACTTCCTTTGATCAGTTTTTATTTCAGCATCCTCAAACCCCTATGAGCTATGACTTCTCTCTGCCCTTGGCTTTTTGATCCGTTTCTTGCTAGTCCTCTTCTCACTCCTGCACACCCTAACACTTAGTCGATGCTCCTGTTTTCATCTTCCCCTTTCATATCTTCACTGAAAAGCTCTAACAGTTCCTTCAAATTTTATCCCTCAAATTCACCCATTCAATGTGCTTCAAGTGCCCCAAATCTATTCCTCCACCCAAAATTCTGTATGAGAGGGTATAATATAAGCACTTAGAAAAGTGCCTGGCACATAGCATGTACTCATGAAATATCAGTCAATACTGTTATCTTTGTTGTTGTTAAAATAGTGTGATGAAAAGAACCACGGAAAGGGCATCAGGAAACTTGGTAGTGATCACACACACACACACACACACACACACACACACTCAGTATGTCAGAAGGGAGCTCCCTGGTCTCTGCAGCAGAGTTCATTTCTACTACTTTAGCCACTAGAGGTATCTCTCAAATGTCCCAGTCCCAGGGGACCTGGTCTCAGATTCTTTGAAAGAGAAGGGCTGTAAGAAATGGACACTCCTGAGAGTCAAACAAAAGAACTGAAATATACTACTGGTGCAGAGAGAGAGAACACGAGCGAGCGCACTCCCACCTCCATGGGAGCACTGGGGCAGCTCTAGGTTGGCAGAAGGCCCTGGAAAGTCAACATAGCCATGATGGGACAGGGGAAGGGTCTAAGGTTGGGGACAGCTGTCACTGCCGGAGTGAGGGTGGGTTACAGCAGCAATGGCATTCAGGCCACCAAGGAGACAAGCAAAGTGCACTCCAAGGATGATCTCAGAGGCATGCTGATGGTCTCTGAAGACACTGCTTGGGCATTATTTGGGAGGAAAAGGGCAATTGTTTCGGGTCCTGGGAATTCTATGTGAGAGTCCAAAAGCTATTTCCACTGAGACTGTTCTCAAACTCCTTAGCCCCTTCACTTCCCAACCCAGGCTGAGGAGAAAACTGGAGAATTTAAACAAGTTACTAGTATTGGAGGCGGGGTGGGGGGGGGAGGCAATTCAAGATGTAGAAGATATCAAAAGCTTGAAGAATTTGCAAATTTGGCTACCATTTTTTGCTAATATTGTTCCAGTATTGTTAATAGTGGATATGCGGCTGAAGGGAGTGCATTGAATCAGCAGTTAGCATTCATTCATTCATTTACTTAACAAACACATGCTGAGTACTGCTATGCACCTGTCACCATTCCAGGTCAAGGAGCCATGGAAAACAAGGAGGACAATGAAGGGATCAAAACCATGCTGGATGAAGTAGTGTTGCAGAAGTCCTGGGAGGCTTATTATTTTTAACTTCAGCCATCTACAAGGCAGATGTGGCAGAAATGATGCTTTGCTAGTTCTAGCCATCAAGAGGCAAAGCAGCTTCTGTTTTCACCCTCTTGAAGCCCTGACCCATCATGTAAATGATTTTAAATAGCCTGCTGGTATAGATGGGGAAAGGGCCCATGGAGAGAGACAAGCCCTGGAGAATGAAAGAGAGAGAGAAACAAAGGGAAAGAAAGAACCAGCCAGTCCCCAACTCTTCTAATCCCCCTACCTGAGGTGCTAGACATGTCAGGGAAGTCATCTTGGATCCTCCAACCCCAGTTAAGCTACCCTAGCCAACACCCCATGGCACAGAGACACGCTATCCCCACTGAGCCCTGTCCAAACTGCAGACTCTTGTGTAAGTAAACGGTGGCAGTTGTCAATATCCACAAAATGTGGGGGTGGGTTGTTATGTAGCAACAGGTAACTGAAGCAGGGTTTAAGAGCACATTAGGTATACTAGAGGGAACCACTGATCTGGAAAGTCAAAAGGAAAAATGTTCAGAACAAAGCCTGGAGACATAAAAGGAGGCAAAACCAGAAAGGAATGTTGTGTAGTATAGCCACATCAGCTTCTTACAAATTGTTAGTATTTGTAAGGTATTTTTCTGTCTAGGAGATATGGTGAAAAAAAAAGTCTAATACAGAGTTCAAATGATGATGAGAAAGAAGAGGGTAGAAGCAGTATGTGAAGCAGTGAGGTCCAAGAGTTTTCTAAAACTGATTAAAGCTATCAAACCATGGATTAAAACGTATTTTGGATAATAGTCATGATAAATATAAAGAAATTGCTGAAACCTATAGACCAAGAGGCAGAAACACGTTATCTTCAAAGGTACAGCAAAAAGACCGGTATCTGCTGTAGCCACAGAAAGAAAATAATAAGTAACCTAACATTCTAACCCAAGCAAACTATAATATAAAGACAACTCTTAAATCAACATAAACCTAGAGAATTCAGCAACAGCAGAGCTGCCCTAAATGCAATACTAAAGGAACCTGATCCCAGAGTGAGGAGCAGGGAGATGCAGGAAGAAATGAAGGACAATGGAAAAAATAAATATTTGAGTAAATCTAAAAAACATTGGCTGAATATATTTGCAGCTCTAAGAATCCCCGCAGTCAAGATGGCTTATTGCCCAACTTATTTGACTATGGAATTGGCTTTTTCCCATGCTTCTTACTGTACCAGTCACAGAACCAGGCGAGAGGCATCCTGGCCCCAGGCCCTGTGTATCCCGAACACTGCTCAGGACCTCAGAACTGAAGGTGACTGTCAGAACACAGAGATGGTCTGACGGTGGTTCTGCTGCCAGTGTGTATCACCAAATTGGGCTGCAAGTCTGGAGATCAGGTAAGAGAAAAGAACAATTACTTCATAAAAACCCTCCTCTCACAGCTTGAGTATATTTTTGCATAACAAAATATCTTTTTCAGAGAGGACTAAGCTTCCTGCTTTCTCCTTCTTTGTACTGTAGTTCATCATTTCGGCATGAATTGGGGCACAGGGTGGCTGAAGAACATTTTGCAATACTAAACTATTAAAACTAATCTTATTGTGTACATGTCTACATTTTTCTGGACATTTTAGGATGGATGGCAGATACTTCCTCTATGAAAATATTTTATAACGTTCAAGTTAAATTAAAACATCTTTGGTTTTATATTTAATAATGTATTAAATAAGTAATGTAAAAAGTTGTCAAAGGCTATTTTTCCAAAGAAGATATATAAATGGCCCACAGGTCCAGGAAAATGCGTATCACAATCACCATGAGGTATCACTTCCATGAAATGGGTTTAAGAACATTCAAGAAACACGTTCTTTTCAGCTAGCCTTGGAATTGGAGGACCTGGATGAGTCATGAGGGGAATTTCCAAACCCATTTCCTAGGTCTGACACAATTCAAGAGAAATAAATGCACACGACCCATTGCAATAACCCAGCAATTCCAGCAGAGGGGACCATTCACCGACAATCTGAAATGGGAAGCCACAACTATGTTTAAGAATCAGTAATCTTGGGGAAGGAGGGAGGAGAATTCAAATGTCTGGTGATGGAAGAATTGACTCTGGGTGGTTCATACACAAGGCAACACACAGACGATGGAAAGCTGTACATTTGGAACCTACATAATTTTACTAATCAATGTCACCCCAATAAATTTAATAAAAATAAAAATAAAAATAATAATAATAAAAGAATCAGTGATCTAAGAAAACCATTTGGCAGTTCCTCGAAAAGTCAAACACAGACTTATCTTATCATAGCAATTCCACTCCTTGGTGTGTACCCAAGTGAAGTGAAAACACATGTCCCCACAAAAACATGTACATAAACGTTGATGGCTTCATTATTCATGATAGCCAAAAAATGGAAACCCAAATCTCTATCAACTGATGAAGAGAAAAACAAATTAAAATGGATGTAGAGTAGCCATACAGTGGAATAGTTTTTAGCCATGAGAGGAAAGGATGTATGTTATAATATGGATGAACCTTAAAACATTATGCTAAGTAAAACAAGTCAGGTGTAAAAGGTCATGTATTATCCAATTCCATTTATTAATATATGACATATCCAGAATAGGCAAGTCCGTAGAGGGAGAAAGTAAATTACTGGTTGCCAGAGGCTGGTGTGAGGAGAGAACAGACAGGGACTGCTTAATGGGTGTGGGGTTTTATTTTGGGGTGATAGAAATGTTTTCAAACTAGATATAGATGTAGTGGTTGCACGACCTTATGAATGTATGAAATACCACTGGGAGTTCCCTGGTGGTGCAGTGGCTTAAGGCTTCAGTGCTGGTGCTGTCAGCACTGCGGCCTGGGTTCGATTCCCGGCCAGGGAATTACCCACATACAAAAATAAATAAATACCACTGGATTGTACATTTTAAAATGGTTAAAAGGGTAAATTTTATATTATGTGATTTTTATTCCAATAAAGAAAAGCAAAAAAAAAAAGTGATCTATAAACTTTCCTAATAGAGGTAGATTTTAAGAAATCAGGCAAAATCTGGATGTGAGTGCATTAGCTCACTTGGAAAAATCACTGTAAGATAGATCAATAGATGATACATGTGCTTCTGTGGTCTTTGGCCCTCTGTTAGGATAGGGAGTAAACAGTTTTTGAGAGCTTGATCAGAGGAGTAGATATCAGATACCTATGATGAAGGGCAAAAATGCTAGTGTTCTGTTAGTTGAAGGTGTACTGATTTGAAAATGTGCTCTCAATCTGGGAGGCTCATGATTTTCTTATGTTCTGCACACCTTGCAGGGGTGGGGGGAGATTGAGAGTGCCCAACCTTGGAAGGGAAAGGTCATGCCCCAAGTCAGACGAGCATAGCCAGGAAGGAAGATAGCAAGAGAAGCTGAAGACAGATCTCTCTTCTGGAAAGTTTAGGTTGTATGATTTAGTTTTATATTTTGGTTTAATATCTATCTTCCTAGCTGGGATCTAAATTGTACAAGGGCAGCAACCATGTCTATTGTATCCACCACTGTATACTCAGCAGTTCTTGGCACATAGGAGGTAGGTTCTCTATAAGTATCTATTGATTCACAGCCGAGGCCACAAGGAAAGCCCCTTAGTGAGGGGTGAATGCTGACAGCGGGACCTGCCACATGAGGGGCAGGGGTGGAGTAAGGTCAATCTGTGAGCAAACCTTGACAACACACGGGTACCAAGAATGGGCTCGCTTTACTCCACACTGAGACAGAGATCATGGGGGGCTTCCTGGAAGCAGCAACACCTGAGCTGCACTTCAAAAGAGGACCAAGGGTCTGTGGGTCAGAGGCTGGAAAGGCTATTTTTGCAGAGGAAGCAACACATGCAGGGCCATAAGGGGCTGGCTGGCCCCAGGACTGTGGGACAACGACAGGGGGTCAGCCTGGCTGAGGCCAGTCTTGGGGGAATTTGTCTCTAATGGCAGTGGGAAGTCACCTGGGGTTGGGGCAGGGGAAGTGACATACAAGAACACCTCAGAGATATGGAAGGTTCAGTTTCAGACTACTACCATAAAGCAAGTATCACAGATAAGTGAGTCATGTGAATTTTCCACTTTCCCAGTGCATATAAAAGTTATTATAGTTTATACTATGCTATAATCACTTAAGTGTGCAACAGTATTATGTCTAAAAAACAAAACAATGTACATACCTTAATTAAAAAATAATAATTTTTCATTGCTAAACAATGCGAACCATCGTCTGAGCCTTCAGCAAGTTGTCATGTTTTTGCTGGTGGAGAGTCTTGCCTTGATGTTGATCAAAACACAGTATTGGCGAAGCACCATAAAGCGAGGTCTGCCTGTAATCAGATCTGGGTTATGGGAGAACTCACCCGGGATGCTCTCTGGAGGCTGGAGTTGAGAGAGAAATAAAAGTAAGAGGCTGCTGAAATAACCTCAGAGAAGGAAGAGAAGGAAGTAGAGGACCGCCTTGTTGCACTGACATTCGTGATGAGCATGAAAAATAGGGGAAGGATTGGAGAGCATCATTTTGGTAGACAATCTGTTGGGGTTAAACGATGTTACAGAACGTTACTTTAAAAATCCCGCATATTTACAAATGAAAGACGAGGTTTAAATTTTTCATTGCATTCTTTTTTGAGCACTGGCTATGTAAGACTTACCTTTGATAGCACAGTATCTTTTCAAAATCACTAAATTCTGGTAATAAATCAATACCCAGCTCCTCCTCCCGGTGAAGTAACCACGTCATTTCTTTCATGAATTGCAGCAGTTTCTGTCATGATGTGGCAGCAAAAACTGACCTCCAGACTTCCTGGGGGCCTTCAGATTCATGGTATGTGTGCGTGCGGGCGTGCGTGTGTGTGTGGCCATAGCACTTGTACAACAGGAGGTCCATAGGACAAAACCAGTTTTACAAAATGTTTGCCTTTTTAGACAAAAAGTATGCCATATATTTTTATTGAATCATAGAAAACTCATTTGTATACAAATTTTTTTTCCACTTTGGGGAAACTGGAATAGTGAACAGCTGGATAACAAAAAAGATGAAAGATATATCTCACTTTAAGCAGAGACAAGTTTTAAGTTGTCACATTTATTTTTTTAAATGTGAAATAATCAGTAACAAGTTGTTGGCTTTTTTCACCTTGAGGCCAGAGGAATACTCTCTCTTATAACCCCCAATTCTTTTAAGGGATTTTTTTACATTACTTAAGCCAACCATAACTTTAGAAGATGGTTAACTTGAAGTCTTATAAGGACGTTCCCCCCCCCGCCCCCAATGGATTTTTCGAGTATTGTAAATGCCGAATTTCAGGAGCCGGCTTCATCCCCCAGGACTGATTTAAGTAAGCTTCCTTTCTACAACAGCAAACATGTATAATGGTGTAGAATATACTTCAGAATAAGTTAAATATTAAGACACACAGTATGGCAATAATGTCCTACTTTTCTCTCTACCGTGTAAATTTGGAAGTTCACCCTAATCTTACACATTTATAAAGGGTGAAGACACTGAGGGATCCAGTAATACTGAAAACGTGCATCCAACAACTGGCATGGCCACTTTTGCTGAGTGCCTGGACCACATACACAAACAGTCCTGTCAGAGTCATCCCCACATCCATTCCATGGGGATCCTAATGAACAGAACCCGAACTTCACCACGTGAAAACAGGCAGTGGCTTTAAAGTTTAGGTCATCACTCATTCTGCTTTCCAGAGAGACCCAGAGGTCACACTGTGACATGTCTGCACTCACCCCAAATACTCACAGAACATAAACACAAATTAAATAGTACCAAAATTATTTTAAATTAAATGGAAGACCACTCTTTTTAAGTGCACGAATGATTTCCCCCCTCACTTCTCACATGCGTGTTACAGAGCAAGAACTAATAACATCTTTGGTCACGTCCATGTTAGAGGCCAACCCACTTCCTCTGAGTGCTCCCTGAAGTAACACATGAGACCTTTGCGGGGGAGGACAGGGGGAAGAAAAAGCAATTTTCCACTCCAAATGGAGGGACTGTCTCAAAAAGTCATGTTCCCCAACTGAAGCCTAGATTTCAGACTCATTATAGCAGGAACTGAAAAAACCGTGATCTTTAGGACCGGCTCCTCGCCCGAAGTGGACGGCCTGCTTCCCTGGGACATTTAATTCACCCTTAGTCCTGCAAGCCTCACTTCAAGCCACCCCCCGGGTCCTGGGCCCCTGTGGTCACTCTGCAGACCTAGAGCTCTCCCAGAGAACGTGTAAACAAATCTGGGGGAAAGCTGCGTTTCTGCAAGTTTTTGTCATGTCAGTGGAAAACCTCTTGGGCTAAGAAAAATAATAGGAAAGGCTGCCCCAGTGCCAATCTCCCACAAAGCTTGTCTTCTGCTCATCCTGTTGGAGAAGACTAGAAAGTCAACTCAAATACCTTTTGCCTGGCTCATCCCAAATGGTATCCAACAAAGTCAGAAACATTTCCGTGGACTACCTTATTCCTGAATTCCGACCACCGCTCAGTCTTGTTACTGGAGGTGACCTGGCGAGGAGGCCAGGCTTTTGTGCAGGTTGGGATTCTGGCTGTGTCTGTTGCGACTGCGGACAGATGAGAACATGGTGTTGCAGCCCGGAACTTTGCATTTGTGCAGCTGGCGGAGGTGCACGGTTTTGTAGTGCGCCCTGAAGGTCCCTTTATTACTGTATGTCTTTTGGCAGAGGTGACATGTTATGGGCAACCCAGAGGGCAGGCTGGCAAGGCTCTGGTCAGCCTTCTCCATCAGGACACAGATCGGGTACTCATCTTCCCTGGGGACAGGGCTCGGACCCTCACAGTTCCCATCACTGTCCTCCATGAGCCCCATGCCTTCCTCACTGGCCCCGTCGGAGTCCCACGAGGAATGGCTGCTGCTCCCCGACTTCATGCTTGAGGTAGTACTCAAATCCAGGATGGCACCCTCACTCGGTGGGCCTGAGTTGTAGCTCTCCAGGCCGGCATTGTGGACTTGTGTAATGGGGTACACTAAACTGCCATTCCGACTGGTTCCCTTGAAGATGACAGATGTCTGGGAAGCCTGCTGTGTGAAAGCCACATCCTGATAGGCCTCCTTAGCCACATCTTTCAGAAGGTAAGCTGCACGGAAATGGTCTTCATTGCTCTGGAATGCTTCTTGGGTCAGTACTTGTTGGTGGAGGTTCATGTTTGAACTGTGTCTGCAAGAGTGAAAAGGCGGTCAGCAATGGATCACACTGTCATTTTAAAAACAGTCAGCATTCTGAGGGGGGACACAATAGGAAAGTACCAAAAACAAAAAACAAAAAACAGTGGCACGGGAGAAGTGACAATAGGGGTGCAGGATGCAATGCATGTTTTGTGGATACTGGCCCACCACTGCTCACTGCTTGTCAGAAGTTAGCATTCAACAGGAAAGTCAACCATCTGGACACTGGGAATAAGTAGTTCTCTTCCATTTCTACCATCTGATGCACTGACATGTAACTTCCTGGACCTCATCTAAAGAGAATGGCTAAACTACCTCAATTAGGCCAGTGCAACTGGCACACTGGAACCAGGGCATCCCAGGATAAAACTGGTCCCAAATGATAAGGAAATGTGCAGAGGACTTTATTCTAATGAAACCAGGAAATATTTTCTTCTGGATCTGCACTGTCCGACACAATAGCCACTCAGATGTAGCTACTGAGCACTTGAAACATGGCTACATCATATACTGAAATAATAATATTTTGGATAGACTGAATGAAATGAAATGTTACTAAAACTAACTTCACCTGCTTCTCTTTACTTTTTTAATGTGGTCACGAGAAAATTTTAAATTTCCTACATTGTGGGGTGGGGAGGGAGAAAGTGGGGGCTGGGGGTGGGGGAGGGAGGGAGGGGGAGAGGGAGAGAGAGAGAGAGAGTTCATATTTGCAACGTTTCAGTGTATACCAGACGGGACTTTTGCAAATGCAGCACTGTCAGCGCACCGCCAATCTGCTAACCAGTCATTACTCCTGAAGGGAAGATAATGAGTATCCATTATGACACATGCCTTTGACGCATATGATATCATTTGGATGTAACTTGTCAATCAATGTTGGCTTTGCTCAGAGATCTCCTAACTTGACTAGCAAGCACAGCCCTTCCTAAGGACTACAATCTTAAAGGTGACAGCAGAATGACTCCAAACAGGGAAAATATTCCCCCAATACAGTTCAGAATGTGTGCCAGGGCGAAAAAATACCCTCACCAAAACAGCTAAAGCCTGAATTTTCTCTTCTAAATCTCCAAAGACATGTGAGGAGGGGAGAAGGTTTACTCCTTTTCATAAAATGTAGAAAACTTACTATTCAACTTCTCTGTCCTCTCACCTTACACATTCTTTTTCTGGACATAATCAAAATTATACTCCCAGATCACCCACTTTGCAAGCAGTTCTTCTTAAGTGCAACTCTGACCTATGATTATGTCAGCATTCTGGGCTGAAGGGGCAGGAATGTGTCAGCAGAAAACCAGACACTAGGTTGACATACAGGGTCCAGTTCATACAAGTGGTTTAAAAAAAAAAAAGCCAGACAAACACATTCACAGGAACTCTGTACAGAAAGGTCCTTACTATAACAAAGCAAAGCTCCAGGTCCCATGCTCAACTCCTGAGTGTCCCATGAATACCAAGAGCTAACTTGTGGCTCCTCTAACCTTCGCTTTAAGCCTCAGAGGGTTAGATGCATTTCCCAAGGTGCCATGCCCCTGCTAAAACCAGTGACCACCACAAGAGCAAAAACCCTCTGCACCTCATGCCAACCTTCCTGCTTCCAGGACTTCGCCAATGCTGTGCCCACTGCCCAGGTCTGTGTTTCTTCCCTGGGTCCTCTTATGCCCTCTCCAACACTTCCCCCTTGATTTCTAACTACTTAGCTTAGTGGAGACCTATGACTCTCAAAGTGTGGTCTAGGCACCCCTGGTGGTCCCTGAGACCCTTTGAGGGGTCCCTGAAATCAAAACTTATTTCATAATGATACTAAGACTTTTTTTTTGCCTTTTTAACTCTCATTCTCTTATGGGTGTACAGTGGCATATTCCAGAGGCTACATGACATGTGACATTGCAACAGGCTGAATGCAGAAGCTGATATGAGAATCCAGCTATCTTCTACTAAGCTGGACATTAAAGCAATTTGTGAAAATGTAAAATAAAGCCCTTCTTCTAAGTTTTTTTGTTTTGGAAAATGTAAGTTATTTTTCATTAAAACATTACTTATGTTAACATATAATAGGTTATTATCTTAAGTGATATAAAAATATAATAATTTTTTTAGTTTTAATTTCCAATACAGTATGTATTTTTATAATAGATATAAACCTAAATAGACAAAAGCTCTTGAGGGTCCTGAGGCCTTAAGAATTTTTTAAGGGGTCTATCAGTTTTGACAGCTGCTGGTTTCGTCACACTTCTCAACAGTCTGGTTAGGCGCCCTCCCATGTGTCCACAGCAGCCCATGTTTCTCCCAATATGGCAGCTGCTGCGTTCAGCTGTAATTGCTACTTTTCTGGTGTGTCCCCCTCCCGACCCGCCCACTCAGTGGCCTTCAGTGGCAGAAAGGTTTTCACAGCATCTAAGAAGGTTCTTAAGTATCTGTTGCCTAAATAAGCATCCAGGGTGCCACCCTGTCCCTTCGTGATGGGTGCTGCTGTTGGAAGCAGTGGCCCGAAGATGGAAAATGTTATCCTCACGGCGATGCACTTCTCATCTTTGATGGAGAGAAACAGTGGTGGGCCCAGGCCTGCCCACTAAGTCCTATTTGAAATGGTGCCATGTGAACTATGGATTCTAGGTAAAATGCATGCCATGTCCTAAGCTGCTAGAATTAGTTTAAATTCAGAATGCAAAATGTTTTTTCCAAATAGATCAGGAAGGAAAAAAAACATATTAAATATAGAAAAAAGAAATATAAAATGAAGTCATATTTTAAATTCAGTATGTTCCGAATTTAGGCCAGACAGTATCATATATATCAAGGGAAATCTGACTGATACAACTCTCTGTTATTCACAATCACAGCTTATTGATGAACAGACACTCCTCTTGGAGGGTGCAGGGGAAGGACTGGGTCACTAACTAGGGTATTCTGGTGGTTTGGTTCCACATCCCAGCACCAGAAGCAGGAATTTTACCTAACAGCACCCGTGCCCTATCCTCTTTGTTCGGGACAATGAACACGTGTTCTTGGAGCCCTGTCCAGGAATGAGTGTGGGAGTCTGTACATTTTCCCGCTCCTAATAAATCAGGCCTTACCCTTTGGACTAAGGTAGTGGTGTGAGGAAATGCTTCGAGTCAAGCTTGTTTGAGCAAATGTAACATTTTAATATTCTGGGCCACATGTTCAGCCTTTATCATATGTCACCAGAAAGCTGGTCCTTTCGTGAAAGCCACCTGGGGTCTTCTGTTGGTGGGCTGACTTGCTCCGCCCATTAGAGGCTGAGAGGAAGGTGACCTGAAGAGTGGTGATGTGACTCAAGTTCATGAAGAAGAAAGCACAGCAGATGGTTGTGCCAGGGCCGTGTCCCAGAGTGATGAGATATACTTTATACCCAGGCACTATGTAAACAGGTTGACTCTGTGTCATGAAAATCAAGCACCGACAGACTTCTCATCTTTCAACTAACATCCCACCCATCTTTCATCCCAATATCCCTGAAATAACCTGCTAAATGCCTTTTTTCTTTGAGATTTAAAATATTTAAAAAATCTTCAATCAAGTAGTTATTTCTCCTTTCTGGTTAACTGGAAATCAGAGAAAAATGGATCATTCAATGGATGTCATATTATGAAATGAAAATCAGACAAGTTTTGGGAAGCTGCAGTGATCATTTTAAAAGCGCCCTCCACACAATTCCTTATGCCAAACACTTGGGGACAGATGTGTCCCTGAATTCAGAATTTCTCAGACTTTAGTAGAAGTGGAAGGATGCATATACTAGAATATCATGTTAATGACCCCATAATAAATCCAATTAATATTTCTGTAATGAATGTATTACATAAAAAAATCCGTATCAAGGGAGATTTAAACAGTGAAAAATAGCCTCACATCACTTCAAGTCAGGTCTTGTGGCCAACTGAGTGTAGATTTTAGAATTCAGGAGAGTCCATCTCTAGACCAGTGTTCCTCAAATGTGGTCCCTGGCACGGCCATGTCGGTATCACCTGGGAACTTGAAAATGTGAGCTCTCAGGCCTCACCCAGACCCACTGAAGAAGGTCTAGGTGCAGGTGATTCAGATGCATGTTCAAGCTTAAGAACCACCACCCCAAAACCTGGAAGAAATGATTGCCAACAGGCTCCTTACCTGTCCCTGCTCCTGCGGGAAGGGAAGGTGGCTTCACAGCCCTCCACCGTGCACACATGCGTCCCTTTGACGTGCATGTTCTTGTGGTGCAATTTCACTCCACAGGCATTCTTAAAAGTCTTCTTGCAGATGTCACACTGGTAGCGACTTTCTTTCTCTGGCCTCGCTAACGCATGCTGTCCCGTGTGCTCCAATCCTTTAGAGTCTTCAAAACAAGGAAAAGCCACTCCTCTACTGGACAAAGCGCTGAGGAACCCCCCGGCCAGCAGGCGCTGCTGCAGTTTGACGAAGTCGGGAAAAGGAACACAGGGCTCCGCCGCAGGTGTGAGGGGGAGCTCCTGGCCACCATCCTCAGTCTCCCTGGGCACCACGGTCAGCCCTGGCTTCTGCTCGGTCTCTCTCTCCGAGTTGTGTGTGGCCTGCTCAGAGGTGCGGCTGATGGCTCCACTGGGCTCGATCACCAACTGGAGATGGCAGGCCCTCTCTCCTTCAGGGAGAGGCTTCCCTAGGCATGCTGACTGTGTGTGCTGCTCCCCTGGGGCCCTGCCTAATAGAGGACTGCAGGCCTCTGGCTCATCTTCACTGACCACCTGCAGGGGCAAGTCTTCATCTGAGCTGAGCGCGTGCCTCTTCTCATTAGCTATTTCCACCACTTCTTTTTCTATTTTGATGGGCATACTAGACTTCCGGGACTTCTTCTTAGGAAGGGCCTCAAATGGCATTTTGTGGGAAACCAGCTGTTCTGAGATTGAGGAGGACAACAGTGGGAGAGAGGGCAGCATCCCAGGCGTGTTCGCTAGTTCAGCCGGAGTAGTGGGACTGCGGTAGAAAGGAAGGACCGGCTGGACTGTCTTTAGGTTGGGGAAAAGCACACCATTCTGCCCAATGCTCGGGAAGGCTGGCTGGCCCCTGGGATCCTCCCCTGACCTAGTGTAGCCAGGGAGAGGCCTACAGTCTGGAGACGTCACTGTGAACCCTGGGCGCTTGTAGCTGTCAGAGGTGGCCAGGCTGAGGCTGCTGCGCAGGTCTTTGTCCCTGTTGTTCCTGTTCATCGGCATGTGCAACCGGGGGTTGGGGTTGGCACTGTGGCGGTTCCGGCTTCTCAGGGAGCTGAACACCATGTTGCACCCTTCAATGGTGCACTTGTGCTTGATCTTCAGGTGGACGGCGTTGTAGTGGATCTTCAGGGTGCCTTTGTCATAGAAGGTCTTCTCGCAGGCCGTGCAGAACACCCGGCCCTTCTTCGTGCTGAGACTGTTCCTCTCGGCCTTTGCTTTCCCCTCGGGGGACAACTGTGTCCTTTCAAGCCTAGTGACAATGTTGTACGAGCTGGAGTCACTCAAATGAGCACTGTCGTCCTTGCTCGCAACAGCATCTGGACAGTTCAGACACTGCTCTTTTTCCACCTGAAATGGTGCGGAGCTGGAAGTTAAGAAGCTACTGTCAGGGAAGGGTCCGTGCGTCTCCTGTTTGGGGTCCTGACTCTGGCCCTGGCCCTGCTCCAGCACGTACTGGTCGGGCAGTGACCCCATCAGTGCCGGAGGCACAGGGTTAAAGAACTGGAAAGGCAGCATGAAAGTCATGTTGTTTATGAGGTTCTCAAAGGGGTGCACACTGCTGGAGTTTCCCTTATCCACAGGAGCAGGTAGGCTGGCACTCCTGTGGCTGCAGCCCTCGAGGAAAGCCCTGATGTCCACGTTTGCTGGAGAGGGCGCGAGGACGACGGACTGCTCCTCTCTCTCTTGGATTGCCATGAGCTCGACGATGGACTTGGTCTCCCCAAAGCGAAGGAACTGCTGCAAGGTGGCCACCTCTTCCTCACTGGTCATGATGCTCCAGTGATCCAACACCTTTCCTGACGCATCCTAAACCCAGACCAGAATTTAAATGTGCAATTAATTTACCGCTCCTTACCCTCTTCTCTTAAGAAAGCAGTCACGTGGTCAGGGCCTCCACTAGCACCACAGGGTACCTCTGTAAGTCCTAGAAAATGACACCCCTTCTGGATGAGCCCAGGGCTTGTTGAGTTCAGCCCCCACTCATACCACTCTCCTAGGCCAGAAACTTTGTGCAGAAAATATACTGCACAAATGTAGGTAGTAGTCCAAAAGAAAGATGTAAAATTATATTACTCAAGCCTCAGAGAAATTTGGTGATTATTTTCCATCTTACTTCAAACCAATTGGTTGTCTTGCATTAGGCATAATAATCTTCCCCACAAAGTAAAATATGTATCTTTTGAACAATAGTAACTTCTTTATCTAAGGAGTATAGATGGGGCAATCAGATTCAGATATAGCTTGAGTATTTATTCACTGCATTTTAATAATCTTCCCAAGCAACCACCATCAGAAAACAAATGAACCTGTATTAATCTATTGCCCATGTCCACCAAGCAGAGATGTGATTACCCTGGAGTGCTGGAGATCTTTCAAACTCCAGCACGGCCTAACTTTTCCCAAAACTACAATAAATATTTTATCACAGAACATGTATTTGATGGCCTACTGAGATTTTTCACAGTGCATGTAAGAGTTCTGAAGATGATGAGGAATGAAACATCATAAATTTTTCATGCACTAGAGGTTCAAGGTAATTGATTCCATATTTTTAATCCCAACACTAGAAAGCAAGATTATTAGGATCATTAAATGTTGATCTATGTCATAATGTAAGATCATAATGCTACTCTACATAAAAGGGTATTTCTAGCTTGCTGGGGGTCCTGCATTTGAGGTAAGCAAATGTGTTTCCAAAGGAAAATTACAGGCCTTAGAGTTAGAAAGAAGTGGGTTCAAATTCTAGGTCTGCCACATACAAGGTTGGACAATTAATTTCGAGAACTCATCCTAAAAAACGTGCTACATACCTCATTGCTGAATATCACTATGGTCACCTCTGAAGTGCTCCCCTTGGGAAGCTGTGCACTGATGCCAGAGCCCAGTCCACCCTTCAAAGCAATTTGGAACTCTTTTTCTGGAATGGCCATTAGAGCTGCAGTTGTATCCAAAATCTGACAATTAAGTTCATGTACTTGCCACAGTGCGCTTACATCGGCAGCACTGTACAAACAACTCAGTAAGGTGTGATCACCTTGCTAAGGTTATGATGGCCACCACTTTGAAGGGTGGACTAGGCGCTGGCACTGGTGCATAGCTTCCCACAGGGAGTACTTTGAAGGTGACTACAGTGATATTGAGCAATGAGGTATGCAGCACCTTTTCTAGGATGAGGTTGTGAAGTTAATTATCTGACTTTTCATGAGTTGAGTGACTTCAGCAAGACTTAGAAGCACTCTGAGCCTCTGGTTTCATAACTGGGAAAATGGGGGATAATCTACCTACCTTGTAAGGTTATGGAAGAGGGTTTAGGTCAACCAATGGTTATTAGCGTTCACTATAATGAATGGCCTACCTGAGTAAGACCAACGTGTATGTTAGTCTTATAAATACATTTGCTCTCCCATTTCACTGAAATTTTTACCAAAGTTAGCTGACAATCCTAATTCTAGGGTAGTGGCAAGGAAAAAAATGCTATATCTGTTTCATATGTCGGAGAAATGATACAATTCATATCAAGAAGTATGTTCTTTGCTTATGAGAATACCTTGATGTCCTCTGGATATGCAACACAAGGCCTACCCCCATGCTGGTTCTAGAAAGAGAAGTAAAACTATTCTGCAAAGTAAAGGGAGGAGAGAAGGCATGAAAGGTGCAGAGAGATGCCTTGCATCTCTCTTTCATGGAGAGACGAAGAGAAAATGTGAGGAGGCCAAAAGAGAATTGGGGAGAGGGAATAAACAAAAGCACTAACACAGAAGTATCGTAAGACGATAGATGCCAGGAAGGAAAATCAGCAGTGGGGTGGCAGAAGCTTTAGAGAACAGAAACTGTAATTGTTTGCCGTGTGGTTCTGTAAAGTGAGTTCCCTTTCTTTCCCGCAAGCTCTCAGTAAAATCTGATACAGACAGAGTCTGTGTCAACAGGTAGTTTGCAGATAATAAAAGAAATGGAGGCAGCTCCCAAGACGGGGCAAAGGGTTTCTTGTGGAAGAGCTGGTTTAGTGAACCCCAAATCAGAGAATATGTAATGTTGCCACATCCTGAAGTTGCATAGATATCTTGAGGAAAGCACTGGATTCCTCCCAGAACATGAGGTAAGGGTGTGACCAATTAGAAAAAATATTAAAGGGATGGATGGCCAGCAATGACTGCAGCGCCGGTAGACAATGGGGTTATGTCAGCTACGTGGACATGGAGTTAAACAGACGTTCTAGGAAAAGGGTGGCCATGGTGACCAAACCTGTAGCACGTATCCACGAATGTAGTCCTGAAGGGTCCAGTCCAAGGCATGGAGGATCTGCAGGACCTCATCTTGCTTCAACACACTGAAGAGCCGGTCCAGGAGGATCTTCAGGCGAACGGGGATGGCCTGGGTCCCATACAGCATGAGGCTGCTAATGTCAAACACCACATTGGACTGGACGATCTCCACCTGGCTTGTTGGATACATGGTGGGGATCCTCAGTTTACTCAGAGCTGAAAAACCCAAAGGAAGAAATAGTGTTTTTATTTTGTTTTGTTTTGTTTTGTTTTTGTATGTGGGTAGTTCCCTGGCTGGGAATTGAACCCAGGCTGCAGCGTTGACAGTGCCAGTGCCGAAGCCTTAAGCCACTACATCACCAGGGAACTCCTGAAATAGTGTTTTTAAAGAGTCTATTTGCCATGGAAACACTGCACAAGAAGTAAGGTAGCACTAACTCTCAAGTGATCTGTTCCAACAAAAAAAAACACAACCATGCAAATGATTAATAATTGTAATAGCAGTCACAGGAACTTCTAAAATAAAACAGACTAACCAGAACCTCTTCTTTTCTCCCTTTCCTGTGGCATCCCTGAGGAATAAAATAGCCACAAGCAGGAAGCGTGCAAGAAAAAGGGGTAAAGGCAAAGGTGTTAGACAGGTGCCTAAGCAAGAGGATGGGAACTAAGGAAGCAGCAGGTGAAGAACCTGGGTCTGGGAATCCAGGAGACCTAGGTTTGAGCCCTGTCCTGCCATCTTCTAGTTGTCCAGCTTGGCGGATAAAACCACCGAAATCAATGCTGTCCAATGCAATAATCATCAGCCACATGTGGCTATTTAAATTCATTAACATTAAATACAATTAGAAATTCAGGTCTGCAGTCACACTAGTCACATTTCAAGTAGTCAGCAGCCATGAGTGGCTTGCATAGGGGGTAAGGTTTAGCAAATAAAAATACAGGATGCCCAGTTAAAGCTGAATATAAAGTTCAGATAAACAATGGACAAGTAGGATATACTTATACTAAAAATCCTCATTGGGATATACTTAGGCTAAAACTTTATTTCTTGTTTATCTGAATTAAAATTTCTTTGAGCATTCTGTATTTTATCTGGGCTAGAGGTTCCTGTATATTAGACAGCACAGAACAATTCTGTCATTGCAAAAGGACAGCACTGAAGCACCAGTGTCTATATCTCCGGTATAGGGCTAACAAAACACTTATCATGTAGAGCTGTTAAGGTTCAAAGAGACAGTACATAGAAAGCTCTGAGCCTGTTATGTGGCACATAGCAATAACTTAGAAATGTTAGCTGTCATTCTCAGATGTTACATGCATTCCCGAATAAGTGTAAGTTATTTAGAGGGAATACTACTGGCCAAGAGAGGAAGAAAAATAAAGTTACCATGGGCCACCCATCCATGCCTGCACTGTTCACACTGCCGGTGGTTTATTTTCCCTGGTTTGAAACTTTGGCAACTGCAGTTCAGAGTACAGCCGATCGCCTGCAAAAGAGAACATGGGTATACCTGGCATGTTAGTGATGCGTGGGACACACATTGAATTTACAAAACAAAACCTCCATTCAGCATCATGCATTGAGCAGTATGTGCCCACTCGGGGCCAGACCCAGATGTGTACGTTCCACCCTGGAAAACAGAGCAGCTGGACCACGATCTGGAGGTGGTGAACACGTTACACGGGCATTCTGCAGGCGAGAAGGACCTACAAACATCAGAACTTTTTGAAGCCAAGATTATGGGTTGGAAAGAAATATCTTGCTTGTTGTTAAGGACATACAAAGGGTGGAGAGTGAGTCACATTTTAACCAAATTTCTAAACTGACCAGAGCAGCCGCTGAGAGGTATACAGAGCCTGCCTTGGGACACGTGAATAGGAATCGATAGGAACTGAGAGTAATCCACATGTGGAATTTGTTACCCCCCGTGGTAGAGGCTGAGCATCAAAACAGATCTGAGGTCACGTACTGGCTGAATACACCAAGGATGGTTCCCCAACTCCCCTCACTGAACTGTGTGACTGATGGAGACCGACACAGGCTGGACAAGTCCTGCATGGATGCCCAGGTGCATATTGAAGTACTGTTGTTGTGTGGGGTGGGGGTGTGGAGTGTGCAAACATACAGATGAAAGAGAAAATAGAGATGTACGTGTCAACAAAGTTCGAGTGTTAACAAAAAAGCTTCGCATATATTTTAAAGACGAATTTCTCAAAAGGGAATAGAGGCCTGAAGGACGTAATCCATTATTCAAGGGAAAAAGCTCTCACAGGAGCTCTGACAGTGAGGTTGTGGGGAAGAGCCGCTGGGTAGAATCCGTATGCTTCAAGAGAGCCTTGAAACTGGGAAGCGTGCGTGTGTGTGTGTGTGTTTGGTAGGGGCAATAAAAAAGCCCTACAATTATGGGTTTAAATTTCCATCTGCCAATTAAGGGACTATATGGCCTTGTGTGGGGACAGGCAGGGATGGAGGTAAATGGGGGAGGCGATGTATGTATGGATGCAGGGGGTGTATGGGAGATCTCTGTACTTCCCTGAAAGTGTTCTTAAAAAAAAAATCAGTGACCTTGCTTAAATACAGGTTGTAATTTACATGATCTGACTGTTATCTACAATTCCTTTTGCATTACAATATGAACAGAGAGAAATTGGACAGATTTTCAGGCGAAGGAACAGGGCTGGGCATAACTGAGGAGTGCAGCAGAGAGCAGCAAGAGTGTTATCTAAGCCAGGAAACATGGGAGAAATGGTTTTTGCTCTTTGTAAAGTCATGCGTTATATTCCAGAGAACTCCAGGTGATCACAACACTCTCTCACTCTAATAATGTATGCATTCCCTCTGGGGGTGATATTTGTTCTTGGGGGGGGGGTGAAAAATATTATTTTTTTATGTATAAAGCACAGACATACATGTGTAAACAGATATATAACTGTGTAGATATGGTATGACAGTAAAATTTCATTGGGGAGGCACAATTGGGAAAAAAAAGTCTAGTCTCCTTTGATGTGGGGGTAGGGGCAGAAATGAAAGAAAGACTGAGATACTGCTCTAATGCCAGAAATTATTTTACTCTTTGGTTATATATTAATAGTTTCTACTTGTATATACATATAATAATTGTTCAAAATATGAACTCATACATCTATATACCAATACACATAATTGCCTAGTTACCTTGACTAGAAGTTAAAGGATAAAAATGAGTAATAATTTCATTTTTATTACACTGTCAAAACAAAACTTTTAAAGGACAACCATGATTAGCTTGTGGCACACCTGATGCTGTCCCTGACAACTCGCTCAACACCAGCTCCCAGACAAGCCAATCGTCTGTGTTCTCAGCAGCTACCAGCACACTCGGTACTAAGCCTCTGAAGTACTTCACAACTTACCCTCTATGACTAGTTTAAAGGAAATGTCACAATGGAGAAAAGTTCTTACTTCGGATGATGGCCCATAAAATGCCACTCACTCTTTAACAAGATGTTGGAACATGGTAAATTCACATTTCATTAATTTGGAACATAGAACCTGCTTTAATCAGAGAAAGAGATGTTCTTGAGCACACACCTCTTCCATTACCCAAGGATGCTACTCAACAGGCTCTTTCTTACTCTTGCAAAGCCCCAGGACACTCCGGGTGACCCTCAGGCCTAGCACAGCAAAACTACACATGGAACAATTCCAAGCACGCTTCATAGCCCAAGGTTGAAACACACTTTTTCTGCACCTCTTGATACCTGCCTAATTCAGGGTTTCCCAACTTCAGCACTATAGACACTTTGAGTCGGGTAATTCTTTGTGCTAGAGGGCTGTCCTGGGCATTGTAGGATGTCTAGCAGCCTCCCTGGCTTCTATTGACCAGATGCCAGAGTAACACCTTTCTCCCCCAGTTGTGTAAACCAAAAACGTCTCAAGATACTGCCAAACGCCCTGAGGCAAAAATGCCCCCTCTTTTAGCCCACTGACCTAACCTGATGATTCAGCTAGCTTTAGCAGCTTCTAGTTTCAGGACAGAATTTTAAGCAGTTTTATCTACAATTCACATGTATGAACGCTGCTTTATCAGAAACATTCATGTTGTTCTATATGAACCTATTTGAACAGGCTTACTACAGATCATTAGACCTCTATGGAAATAAAGCTCGGAGGAATTAATTTAGGAACTAAAAAAGCTATCCACAGTGTCTAAGAAAACATCTAACATCAGACCCTTAAGTTTTTCCACCGATCTCAGTATTCCACAATGTAGAAAAATTATGGCACCATTATCTAAAGACAAAATTAAAACTTTTAAAATAAAATCAAACCAAAAAATTTTAATTACAGGACTAAAAATACTCAAATCAAAATGGAAAACCCCTAAAACTTACACCATTTCCTTTGGAATCCTGATAGATGTTCTATTCAGAATAAAAGCAGATGTTTACAACATTCTGAACTCATCAAGATGTGATTATTGCTTATCGCGCACTCATTTTAATCAGGCGATTTCCGAATTGTTATTAGTCATTTTGATGTGCTACAATTCAACATTCAAAATTCTGGTTTGCGTTTTGTTGGGTAATTATTGTTTGCTCATTTATTCATCCAGAAATTACTGACACACCTAGTATATGATAGATGATTCAGTTATTTGCAGTTGTGGGATGATGGAAAGTTATGACCTAGTTTTTAGGGAGGTGTGAGGGTCCCATTTCCTTTCCCAGACACCCCTGCACTACCTTTAACTTGGGGAGTGCTGCCATGGGCCTCCTGTCAGAAGATACTGAATTGAATTCCTAGCAGTGGCCAGGCCAGACACACAGTGGGGTAGATACATGGACATTCACTGTTGGACAGGGCAGGTCTTTGATGGGATTTGAATTACTGAGCTTGAGAATAAAAACTGTCTATTTCAAAGCTGTTTTCATCTCTAGTACTAGCAAACATTTTCCTATTTCTGAAGATAAATTCAGAGGAATATTCAGAGGAATCGGGGAATAGAAAAATTATAGAAGACCTTTGGGATTTCCAGACTCATGGTATTGACCCTTTGAGGGGAGTCGCCTGTGATTTGGCCGAAGAACAAAATCGAACTGTGCACGCGCCAGGCAGCTCTGTAGGTTCAAGTTACTGAGTCTGTCCCATCCAATACAGTAGGCTGTGTAGCCACATGTGGCCATTTAAATTAAAATTAATTAATAACAAAATTAAAAATTCAGTCCTTTGGTCACACTAGTCACATTTCAAGTGCTCAGTAGCCACATGTGGCTAGTGGTTACTATACTGAACAACCAAGATTAGGACATTTCCATCACCCTAGAAAGTTCTACTGAACAGTTCTGAGTCCAATGGTGAGACTAGCTATTCTTCCAGCATCTGCCCTTCCGCATGGTGGCAATCGTATTTAACAGGTGATGTCACTTAATCCTCACTACAAGGCTGTGAGGAGGGAATTATTCTCAGGAAACTGAAATGTGTGGACGAGTTGTAATTTGCCCAAAGTCATGCAGTTGGTGAGCTTTATTGAGCATCTATTATTATGTGGGAAGCACTACAGTAAACAGCACCCATGTGCTCGCGTTTCTTCTACCCACCCAGGGGGTAGGTTTAACTATCCCCATTTTACAGATGAGAAAACGGAGGAACTTAGAGGCTATCAGGGTAGTTTCAAATATGGATGCTGTGGGTGGATTACATCTGGAAATGTCAATATTTGGTGTTCATAGCACGTACATTTATGGATTCATTTAATCCCTACAGCAACTTGGAGAGTTAGGAATTATCAATCCTGCAAGTAAGGACATTAAAGTTCCACATGGTAAAGGAACTTCATTCACTGAATATATACTTACTGAGCATTTATGAGCCAGACATTCCAAGCTCTGGGGTTACAGTGTTTAACAAGATTAATGAGGTCCCTGCCCTGAAGGAGCTTATATTCTAAAGGGGAGAGAAAATAAACAAGTAAACAAACAAATAATACCTTTTTAGAATTAAGACAAGTGCTATGAAAGAACTAAGCAGTAGGCTTTGCTAGCAATTTTACAGGATGGCATGGAGGGGTACGGGTAGAGGTAGAAGTGCCTTTTGGATAGGGTCATCATCAAAGGCTTCTGAGGAGGTGACATTTGAACTGAGTCCCAAGGGATGGCAAGGAGCCAATGAAGAACTGGGGGCAGAGGGAGTTTTGAGACAGTGGGCATAGCAAGAGCGAAGGCCCTCAGGCATAAAAGAGGCTGCAGTGTTCAGGGCACAGAAAAGGGACCAGTGCAGCTGGAGTTGAGTTAGTAAGGTTAATAGTAGAAAATGGGGGTCCGAGAGGTGACAGAGACCACTCTGCATAGGGTCTTGTGAGGCAGACCAAAGAGTACAGATTTGGGTCTCAGTAACAGTGAGCCTTTGAAAAATATGAAACAAATGTGGTTTGCCTATTAATATGACACCTCTGGACGTGGGGCTGGGGAGCCTGAGCTCCTTCTCTCTCAGCCCACAGAACATCTTTCACTAAGAGGCAGTAAAACTTACGACTGGCTTCAGGCAACTTACGTCTTACTTACCGGTGAGCCGTATAACCTCGAGCACCACGACCTGGAGCCTCTGACTATAAAATGCTGGCTATCTGCTCCTGCCTACCTCAGAGGCCTATTAGCCATATTAATGAGACTATACAGATGGAGAGTTGAAAAGACCAATTAGCACAGTGAGACTGTTGTTACTGCCAGGCCTACAACGTAGGTGCTTAGGTCCCCCAGGCTCAGGTGGTCTGACTCTGCACAGACAGAGCTATGATAAAAACCTCCATAAACGTTGCTCCACAATGAATCACTCGTGAAGAGGCCACAAAACAACTGAGACTCCAAACCAGCACCTAGTGGCTGGCCCTGGGCATGATACTTGGTAAACCTTTAGTTGATACTGAGAGAATAATGAAGGAATCAATGAGAGAACTGCACCATGCCTACACATTAGAGGTGCCTACCCTATTTCCTTTTGCCTTTTGCCTAACCTATCTTAGGAAAAGAACCTTAATTTCCACGTCTCCGTGGGGGCCAGGTGATTGCGTACTGACCAGTGGTATACAAGCAGAAGTTGTTGGGTGGAGCTTTATAGAACGTTCCTCATAAATGGGAGGTAACTTAGCTGACAGAATTCTTTACCTTTCCCCCTTCCTCCTTGGAACAAGAACACGATGACCACTCTACAGGACAAACAACCCAGTTTTTTAAACAGATAAGTTGCAAGGAAAAAAGTGAAGTGTAAATCCGTAGATTAAGGGAGACCATATATGGATATCACTTGGATGCCGATTTGAACAAACTAATGACAATACAAAGTTTGTAAGATAAGCAAGGATATCTGAATATTGGACATTTAATCACATTAGTTACTGTAATTTTTTAAGGTGCTATATCGTATATTACTATTGTCTTTAAAAAAAGCCTTTTCTTTTAGAGGTACACTTAAAAATATTTATGAAATTACATGATGCCCAGGATTTGCTTCAACAATGTTGGTAATGGTGGGGGAATGGGTAGGGCATATAGATGAAACGGGTTTGATCCAAAGGTGACCCAGCATTATCATTAAGCTTTGCTAAACTATTCTAATTTTGTTTGAAATTCTCTATTTAAAAAAGTTTAAAAATAAGATAAATAAGAATTTCCCCTTCCCAACACTTTTGTTAATTGAGACAGCAAACATATAGGCAGAGAGCAAGGTTATGTAGAGAGGCCAGCAAGGCTCTCTCCAGGAGGCAGCAGGCATGCTCTCTCAACAGTGTGTGCAGGAAATACCACAGTCCTAGGCATAAAGAAGGCTCACCCTGTACATGCGTGTCGAGCCCAGGAGGCTGGGCCACAGAGCACAGATTTGTCATGGGCAGTGAAAGCTGACCCAGACAGGCAGTACAGGGTGGGGGTGGGCTGTACAGATGGACAGCCAGGAAGGAGTCTCTTTGCTGAGTTCATGCAGCCATCAGGGTTCTGAACAATGGGGAGACGTGAGTACCGTGGAAAGGCTGTACTTGGGAAGTCTCAGAAATCAGGTAGGCAGCATTTGCAAAATACAAATGGCACTGAAGGAGAACTGACAGAACCTGATTTCTCACTGTTAAGTGTGGGGACGAAAAGAAAGACTAGTCAAAGACTGAGAGCACGGAGAAGGGTCTGGCAGAGCAGGGGCAGGTGGGAGGTAAAACTCAGGGGACAGATGTCGGGCCAAGTCTACCTGGAGTAGAAAGTATGCGTGACACACTTGCAGTGTTCTCTGCTGTTTAGTTCAAAGAGGGTGATGGGGAAAATACTAGTTCTTTGATCTCTATAAATCAAAGTATAAACTCTGTGCCAAAATAATTTAACAGCTGTGCCTTTTTTCTTAAAATGATTAGTTCTAAAAACAAAAAAAATATAAAAAGTAGAAAAATATTCAAATATTATTTTAAAAACTAAATCAAATCTTTTTTTAAAAAACTAACAACAACAAAACTATAGAGAAATATAAACAATACCAATTTATTTTTTTCCCCTTTATAACCTACGTTTGGGAGACCTCAGTGGTAATCTTTAGAAACCATCTTTGATAACAAAAAAAAACAGAAGAATGTTAACTGCACATGTAGGGAATTTCTGAACACAACAGTCAGCCTGCGGGAAAACAAAAACAAAAACAAAAAAGGACATTTACACTTTAGGATAATTTTAATTAAGGTGGCCAGTTACACAAGCAGTGGAACTACACTATTGCTGCTAATACAAAGTAACGAAATTGTGCACTTTTCTAAGTAAAATTTTGTGAACATTTTTTAAAGGACTTAGTGAGAACTAGATTTTAAAAACTAAGTATATAAAAAAAAATCCTTAGATTTTCAAAATAAAGTTTTAAAAAGAAAAGATCAGACAGTTAATCATGGCATCCCGATCACTGTCTTAAAATTCAGCACGGTGTGTCATGAAACGCAAGAGTTGTCCGTACAAAAATTTTACCTTCCTAATGAGCAATGCAAGAAACAATCAGAGGGCTACAGAACAAGGCCAATGCTTCCGGAGGGTGGTGTAGAGCTGGAAAATAATTTTGATGTTTGTTAGAGTGTATGGAAGAACCACAGAAATCATTTGTAAGAGGAGACAAACTAATATAACTACATGAAATAAAAGTTAGCTGCCTGAATCAGAGTTTGCCTGAGATAACCATTTCCCTCTACGCAGGCTGCCTGGACCTGGCCTTCATAACATTTTATTTCTCCATCTCTCTTTTCTCTCACACTAGCTGAATGTAATTATCATCCCCCCAAGGCAGAGTCCTCCTGTGCTATGTTAGGCTGGCTTATCATAATGAGTCCATGCGTGGATGGCAACAGAGATAGCCCGTTTGCTTCTAACTAAGCCACTACGTTTGAGAAGGCCTCAAATAGGACCTTGGCGAGTCTGCTCTCTGTTGAGACCCTCCCTTTTAGGATAAAAAGGCATGTGTCTGGGTAGAGAAATGGGGCTGAAATCCTGGAATTGCCAGATTTAGGAAAAAGGGCTCCAAAGAATGACAAGATAAGAGGAAATAAGGTTTTCAGGTGGAAACTGATTGAAAAGGAGGAAAAAAAACCAACAACAAACCTTTCCAGATCCCCTTCTGTGCAGAACCCAGTTATCTTTAACAGAATTTCTCAGATAAGTCATGAAAAATGGACTATCTAAATAAACAAAATTTAAACTGTGTAGTAGAATACTAAGAATCAGGTAATTTAGTATTTTTGTTGACTCCCTAAATCTTGATCTTAGATACCAAAAAGATGAGTTTTCACCTTAGCCAGGATATTTTTAGTTCTTCTAAACCAGGGCTGTTTCTGACTAAACTCACTCACTCTAAATGACATCTGTAGAGGTGAAAATTCACCCTGGGGTAAGGCATACTCCTCCTGCAAGTAATTTACCTTGTGGAACCTTCAGGGCAACTCTGTAATGGACACTGTCAAAATAACTTCTAAGGCCATATACGAAAGCTAAAAGACACTTCTGCCTCTCACCTAGCATATCGCAGTTTAATTTTACTGACAAACTGAACTTTTAAATTGTTTTCCCATTTATATTTATCCCTAAGCATTCATAAATTATAAGTGTATGCTTAAAGGACAGTTATTTTTCCCCACAGGGAAATCTATATGGCTTTTCTCAGTCAGTGGGTTGTATGGCTCTTTTTTCCAAGCTGATGGCTCTGAGGTACAGAACGTGGGCCTGGGCCTGGGATGCGGTTCTAACTGCTACCTGGGACAGATGTAAAAATAACCCTCTCTGCAAACCTTACACTTCCATGGGACTTACTCCACATTGGTTCCTATTTCTAATGTGAATTATAACCATAGCAAACATCCGTCTTTCACATCCTCGTAAATATCAACCGCCAAATAACCACTGCAAGTCAACCCCTTTCTCTCTGACTGAAGGAACATGTCGCTAATTCCTTTTCTATTCTAATATCCTATTTCTATAGGTTCAGAAGATATTCCAAATTATATTACACAGATGTCTGAACATTATTATGAGGTCTCAAAGTATGAGCAGCACTTAGGCTAAGTGAAGATTTCACCACCTCTTCTCAACATTTTACTATAACAGAAACATGTTCAACCAATAGTTGAGTTGAAATAGCAATACTTTTTTGGTGAAATTAAACTTGGCAAACTTATTAGATGAGAGATCAAATGACGACTCACATCTTATTCTTTTTAGGTATGCCAAAAAGAACAAAGTTATTTATCAATATTCATCATAGCAAAAGTGGTGATCATTTTTTCCACACCCATTTAAAGCAAGAATCAAATCCTGGACAATGTATAATGCCTTAAGTAATGTCCTTTTACATGATGTACAAAAATTATATTCTGATATATCCAATTTTAATGTTTTAAATTATATATATATATTCAAAAGTATTTGGGGAGGAATAATTGAGAAGCCAGTATCTATGTCACTGAACAAAAATGTTAACACATATGCATATCTGCAAAATAAAAGTCCAAGAAATCTTATGAAAAGAGCCCTGAAATCCAACAGCAAATTAAAACAATAAAGACAGAATGAAAGGACACCAGGAAAAAAAAAATGATCTGCCAATTGCTGTTTTTCGATTCACTCAGGGTCAAGATAGAATCTTCGTTGCTTTTATGAGAAATCAAATTTTAAAAAAGTGTTGCTAGATCTAGATCTGCTCTGCATACTCACCGAAAGCTGTAGTAACACGTTTTCCTGTGTACACACACACACACACACACACTCTCACACCCTCTGACAGGGATTCCCAAGACACCAGTGGGGCCTCTTTCAGGCCCCTTAAGTGTTAACAGCAGAGGCCTGGCTGCGACCAGGCATCTGGCCCGATTTAAATGCCCTGTCTTCAGAGGACTGCGGTGAGCACGGCCATAAAACCCAGGGACGTTACTGAACCTTAGAGTGTTGGATCGCCCCCCAACAACACACAATTTCACTCCTACAATTAAGGCTGCTCCTTGGCATTCCATTGAGCTGTCAAAGTCAGGCCGGTGGCAGCCGCGTACAGCCACAAAGAGATGCCTTAAATGAGAAGAACGTGTTCCTACACCGCATTTGAGAAAGTTTGGCTCCGAGCTATGCACTGATTAATATCAGATCTCCTCCTTCCCTCGCCTTCTCCGCGATCTTGTCACATCTGGCTGACAAATCCCGAACAGCTCGGGCAAAGCCAGGCGGCCGGGGGCCCCCCGAGGGCAGCGGAGACACGCCGCGGCCTCCTCCGCTCGCGCCCGCTGCCCCGCCGGCCACGGGGAACCGAGGCGACGCTCCCGAAGGGGGCGAGCGCCGGCAGAGTCTAAAGAGCGGGGGACGCGGCGCTGGCGGTCCTCTCGCTCCCAGGCGCAGCCCCCGCCGCGCCAGTCCCCAGTCAGTGCAGTTGCCCCGTGCAGAGACGCGTGTGGAAACCCCGCACCCACGTCCCGGCGCTCGCACGGTGGGGGCGCCCGGCGCCGCGACGCTCCCCGCACCGCACACCGGCCAGCGGCGCGTTGATAAACCCTGCCCGGCGCCGGACGCTTCGGACCCGCCCGCCCGCACCTTGGCTCTGCAGCTTCATTACACAAAAGATGTGTCCCCCCCGCCCCACCCACCCGCCGCCACACCTGCGGCCAGGAGCCCCGTCACTGCCGCCCGCCTGTCCCCGCGGTCCCCCCTGTAGGGGGACCGACGGCCACCGCACGCGTCTTTCTCCACAGAAACAAAACCCAGGCAGAAGCGGCCGGTTCCAACCACGAGGTAATTCTGAGGCGAAAGCGGTCGGGACGTGAGAGGAAGGCGCGCCGACCCAGCCGTGCGGAGGGCGGGCGGGGGACTGACGCGCGTCGCCCGACCCGCACTTCTGACGCGCGACGCGGACCCGGCTCCCCGGGGACAGGGGGGAGGGGCGCCCCGACTCGGACCCCCCCCCCCCCGGCCCGGGCCGGAGAGACGCTCCCTCGGGTCGCGCCTCCGCGCAGGTGGTGGCCTCGGGAGGTGGCCAGGACGCGCCCTGGTACCGACGGGACCAGGTTCCAGCGGCGCCTCGGCTGCCCCGTGCAGGGGCTCCGCTTACCTCGGCCATCCTGCGGCCGCCGCGGTACCCGGCTCCCCGCGCGCGTCTCCGGCCCGCGTCCGCCCCGGCTCGGCGGCCGCCGCCGCATCCAAAGCTCTGGCCGTCGGGGCGACGCGGCGAAGTGGGCGGCTCCCCGCGCGCCCGGCCGCCGCGCACCGCGTGTGCCCGCACGTCCGCCCTTGCGCCCCGGAGGGGGCGCCCTCCTCCCTCCCCGCCCCCTCCCCCCGCGCCGGGCCGCCCAGTCACACGGTCCCCCGCCCCAGGCGCGGGCCGCCGCCCCCTCCGGGCCGCCCGCGAACGCACTGAGGCCGCGCCGCGGAGGCGAGGCCGGGCCCGCAGCCCGCAGAGAACCTCGCCGGCGGCCGGCGCGGAGGTGTCTGCCCCGCCGGGCTTGAAGGCACTTGTCGGCGAGACACAGACGTGTCCGCGTCTGCCTCTCCGGGGAGGCCAAACGCTCTGAAGTTCGCTGGCTCCTGTCTCGGGCCGGTTCCGCCGCCTTCGTTCCTCCCACCCCCCACCCCCCCGGGGGCCCTGGGGGTCCCGCCGCGCCACGCTTGCCACCTGAAGCTTACTTCCAGACGCGGTGTGGGGACGCGTCCCTGACGTGGAGAAAGGGGGTCGCCAGGAGGCTTTACAAAGAACCTAAACAAGCCCTCTTCCCTGCCGTGAGGTCGCAGGAGTTACAATCCCAGCTGTCCTGCATTCCCAGGACAAGGGACTTTGCTCCCTGAGCCTCATTTGCTTTACAGTTGCAAATGGGATCAGATTTTCATCTCTTTTTGGGTGCCAAGGATAAAACAAAATTAAATGTTCTAAAACACCAAACCAGGGGCTGGGCCGCCATGAGTACACGACACCGGTGGGCCTGCCCAGAAAAGCGGCCTCCCTGGGCCTGAGCACAGGAGCAGCCTTGATCCCAGAGATGGCCGCAGCTGCGGAAGCAGGAGCTGGGGCAGGGCAGACACAGAACCTCAGGAGAATCAGACCTCTCCCTTTGCAGTTCCCTAAAGGGGTTCTCTCTGAAGGTTGGACTTAGGGGGTTCCTGCTGCCTCCAACCCCGATTTATTCCATCCACCTCGCTGCTGGTGGAGATCCTTCATTGAGAAACAAGACTCCTGCAGTCTGAGGTTGTGGAAAAGATGAGAGATGAAAAGAAAACGAAGTGAGTTGCAATCGGTCCGATAGAAGATGCTTGCTTCTGGTTCTGAAAGGCGCAGGCCTCTGAGAGGGAGAGGAGGGAAGTGAAAGAAGGGGGTGCATGTGGAAGAGCGTGTGTATCTGCTTGGGCCTCATGGTGTCCAGTGGGTCCTGATGCCTCTCAACAGGTGGGACACACATATAGGACATTCTGGCTAGGTGGCTGTCCTAGGGCTGCAGCACGGTACCTTTTCTGGCAGGCATGTGGTTGCCTGGCTTCATGTGATGGCCTCTGCCCTGCCTTGCAGGTGTTGGGAAGAGTTATTTTTTCATATGGCTAGTTTAGTTATGAAACTTTGCTTTGTGAATTCCAGACCTAAACTGCTCATCTTCCATTCTTCTGGTGCCAACCCCTGCGTTGCTCCTCCTGTCTTCTCTGCCTGTAGGAACACAACGCCTCCTTCAAGGTCTTTCTCAAATGTCCCAGCTTGCCTGAAGTCACCATCAACTCTCCACTCCATTTGTTTTTGGCCTCTTCTGATCCCTGTCCCCACCAAACACTTGTATCTGCCTGTCTTTTACTATGCTTAACTGCATCCCCTACCCTAGTTGTCCTTGTCTTAACTTCCTTGGTAACCACTCATTTTAGTGGTTTCTGTGTTGAGTTGTTGTAATAGACAAAGCTCAGGTTTTAGAATTAGAATGACCCTGGTGTAGCTGGTTCCCAGCAACTGGCAACTGACTGAGGAAGTCACCTTTCTTGGCCTTACTGCCCTCATCTTCAAAAGGAGGTATGAAACCCTTTCCCTGGCCAGATTGTTAGGGCTAAATAAGACAGTCTCTGTTCTGTGAACTCCCGCTCCCCCCTTTCTTTCTGCCACACATAAAACTGATTTTTGGATTAATTTAAATTTGTTATCAGAGGAGTCCTTGGTAGCATTGTTATTGAATGACCATATAAGCTCAGTATAAATATACCAAAATGTCTTAAGTCCCAGGCAGTGGCCTCCTGTAAATACCTTTAATCTATCCTGAAGGTTTTGGTCACTATCTCTGTGTTTGTTGTAACTGGATTATATTTGTTTAGTAAAACTCTCCACTACCAACAAATATCTGAATCAACCTGTTTAACTATTCCTGGTAACAAATACAAGGAAAATTTTGGCATACATAATTTGAAAACACAAAAACAGGCTGCCTCAGCCAAATACTCCACTGCGATCGATAGATACATTTCTTCAAATGCGACAGTTCTCACCCATGGTGTAGGGAATCACCAGGGCTAGATGAAAATGACTGATATTACCATATAACTTCTGAAGTCAGTCCTCTTTTAGACCCAGATCTATCTAATGGGCTTCTCCTGACTTCCCCTGGAAACACGTAAGCAGAAACTGGGACAGAGACCCCTGACCCGCTGCATATAGCAAAGAAGGTGGCATCTGCTGGCTAAAGGCCATCTAGAATACGCTTCTGTTTTGCTACTGGTCAGTAATGGGATCTGGGCATGACCTTCTTCTTCTTGAGGCCTCAATTTCTTCATCTGGCCAGTGGGGGCATCCCTGAGTGCCACCCTGTTCTCATGGTCCTCACTTTTTGCTTCTGGGCTCCAGCCTTGCTATGTTCCTCGTTTGTGTCAAGTTCCTCGTTTTAGCAAGCACTAAAAACAAGGTGCCTTCTCTAACTTTACAGTACCAAGGATTAAAAAAAATCTTTATTAAACAGGGGAAACGTTGAGAAGACACAAAGTAAGAAAATCCCTGTGACCTCTTCTTTTGGAGGCAAGAAGTAGCTCTTCTGAGATAAGAGACTTGCTTGGGTTGCCTGCAGCCATCCGGAGACCCACCAGCAAATGCCAAGGGCCTGGGCAGGTGGGGGCAGTAGGAATCCAGAGACAGTGCCTGTCTAAAGTGGGCACTTGTTACTTTACTCGTCATCATTTAGGAATGTGGGCTCCGTTTTGCTAGATTTCCTGCATTTTCAAGAGAAGCTGGAAATATTCTGATACATAAAAATAGGCAACTAATCCCAATGTTTGATAAATATGGTGTGAGTCGAACAAAATATGTTTGTGAGCTGAATCTGGCTAATGTCCTATTCATTTGTACCCTCTGCTGTATATATAGTGATGTCTTCTTGAGGCCTGGGCTTGTAGTACATAGTAGGTATGCAATAAATATTTGTGGAGTGAATATCACGCCTGATGAAGAATGGTTCATAGCCTGCCTGAGCTTTAAATGGAATTCTTGAAAGCCATGCAGAGACCACTACCAACCCTTTTATGTTGGATTCAGAGTCCACTAATGGGCTGGAAAACTTTTCCAATATTTACACTCTGATACAATTCCCTCAAGTTGTTAATAATTCTGTTAAATACAGAAGAGTCTCTCCTTGAAAAACTAATTCTCACAAGAAATTTTTCCCCAGTGGGGACAAATGAGCTTGAAAAAAATTTTTTTTAATTAAAAAAGGCATTTTAAATCATGAGATCATTGTATTACAAAGGAAAAAAAAAAACACCTTTAGCTATGGAGGTTTGGGCACTAATGATGGGAAGGAACAGCAGATTACAGCAGGGCAGGTGGGTAGTTGCCTCCCTCCTGAGCCCATCAGTAGTCTGGAGGAGGAGCCAGCCCTGGGGCTGTTAGCAGGAAGACTGTGTGAAGGCCAAAGGGGCAGGGCTTTTGACATGGCAGGGTCAGCAGAAGCCTATGGCTCTGTCAGAGGCCTCCTGAGGTGGCCTCACCTGAGTCCTCCACATTCCTCCGAGGACAGTGTTGGGAATCGCCAGGAGGTAAGAGTCACATTTGCTCTGTCACCTCACGGCCCAGACACAGACACCTGGTGGCGGCAGGTCTGGGCACATCTACAGCTTGGCGAGGCATTGGAGCCTGACTAAGCAGCGTTTGGACCAAGCTGGCCCCCTCCCTCCACCACACAGCTGCCTGCTGGGGGGCAGCTGGCCTGCCACAGGCCTGGCCCAGGTGTCGAAACTCCTTCCTCTAGCCCCAGGGCTGCTCCCTATTGAGAGAGAGGAGATGAGGCCATTTCAAAGGTGGCAGATGGTTTTGGTGGCAGGGAACTGTGCCTGTTCCTTTACCTCTCACACGAGGCCAGGGCTTGAAGAGACCAAAATGCCTGCACATCCTGCTACACAGAGGGGAATGCACGGTGCCTTGCATTTTGAGTTTTGGCAGCCCAAACTGCCAAAATGAAGGGGGAGATGTCAGTGAGGAAGAGTGATAAATACAATCGTAAATTCCAAACTGACAACAAACCAGGCCTGATTCTAAACTCCTTCCCTGAATATTTCTGCCAGGGATGCTACCTTTGAGTGTCAGTGCTCCCCCCGCCCCCCATCAGGAGAGGATACTCATTTTTTTGACTCACACATTGAAAACTTAGGATGGTTTTTAAATGTAATGCTAGGAGAAAACATTGCCAAGTTTGGCTACTATTGTTTTGACAACGGCTGAGGTGTGGGCAGTTAGCTTCTCATTTAGTCTGTCCTCTACGGCCTTGAAACAATCAATGACAGTGATTGTTTAAAGTAGGCTACAGCTTGTCTTCCTAACAGCTCATTCTCTCATCACCAAGGCAGTGGGAGGAAAATATTACAGGTGAACTCTTCCCTGGACACTTTATTTAGTACTACAATTACATTTCTAAACTCAAGGAACTGTATTTCTGACTAAAGTGCAGCGGAAATAATTAGTTGTTGAAAATCTCCCAGACTGGCACTTTGCATTTGAGTTGATGAAGTTTGGGTAGGTTTTATGAGGACAGGGCAGGCACTACTTTGATAAGTCTCAGGAGGCTGCTAAACACACACCTGAAGAAAACTTAAGGCTCATTACCTTGGGACATGGTGTCTTCTGCAGATTTAATGATCCATTATCCAAGTTGCAGGAGAAAATATTTGGGTTACTATCACTGCAAATTCCAAATTAGATCATACTGCTTTTGGAAATTGAGAGGAAAGGGTTAGGGAAAAAATGGGATATAGGATGGAGTTTTTAAATCATTCACGATTAATAATTGTTATCAAACTTTAAAACCATTTCTTGAGGGGGGAGGTTTCAGTGTATTCTCAAGGGAAAGAGCTATGAAAAGAACAATTTGAAGATACCCATTTTGTTATGCTTTTGTAAAAGTAAAAACATCTCTAAATGTCTGACTTAGCAAATTTAGAGGAAATAGATTCCTCTTTTCAGAGCTAATCTCTGATATTGAATAAAAATTACTTAGTAATCTCGAGTCTATGCATGAAGAAGGATTGTAGCAGACACTATGGTGTGATTGCCTCTACAAATTCCATTTCAGGCCTTCCCTAGCATGTGGCAGCCATGTCCTCTGAGTAAGGGACTCAACCCCAATTCCACAGGTGATTGGTTCAGGCAACCCATGCTTAAACCAGTTGGCACCAAGGTATTTTCCTGGCTACAGGGATTGGTTCCAGGGTGATCCAGTCAGCTCAAAGCTCAAGACTTTTATTTGATTGATTGACGTTGTTGATTTCTTAAAACAATGGGGATGAAAAGTCAAGTTCTTTTCTCCTAGTTGTGAAGAAGGAAACCTGAAATCTCTGTTACCGCTGGCAGCCATCTTGTGAATAATGAAGGAAAATCAGAAGGGGAACAGAACCGACACAAGGGGATAAGTAGAGTTGAGAAAATTTGGGGGAAATGCAGCTGAAACTCTGAAAACTATGCCTGAAGCCGTTGTTTGGCCTTTTGAGATTTGTGAACCATTACATCACTTTTATCATTTGAACCAATTTGAACGTTTTCTCCCTTATTTTTAATAGAAAGCATCTCAATCGATATAGAAACTTACATTCAGTTTTCCTGGAAGGTTATTCTGGGCTGAAGGTAAAGTGAAGCAGCAGGTGCCCTCGGTTGTAGCAGTCTTTGTTCATTCGTGCACCTTTAGATGACACTGGTGATAGAGGATTAGGAGAGAATCTCCACTTAAGGCACTCAGTCCGCAAACCCTGGGCGGAGTGAGGAGATTCTTCTAGTCAAAGCACGTTGACACTGAAGTCATGTTTTTCTCCTTGATCATAAGTAAAATATGTTTCAGAAGTGCAGTGGCTGCCTGCTTTAATTTTTGAAGACTTTTCTTCATTGGCTTTTGAGATTTGGGAGGGAAGGGACTGTTGATTTTTACGGGATTTAGCACAAATGCTCTTTTGTACACAGTAGGAGCTTCATAAATATGGGCATTACCTAGAAATGTAAAAATGAAGAGATTTAAAAATACGTTCCTGACTTGTAGCTTCTTAAAAGTACCTTCTTGTAAATGGCATAATTGAAGACTTCTAAAAATGTAATTACTAACTGCACTTGGAAATCCACTTTGTCAAACTGCGGCTTCTAAACACCTTGTCTCCAACACCAAATCAGTTTTGATACCAGTGTTTCCCAGAGGTGTGGCTTTTCATCCTCAAATTACAACACAAGTTTTAACAGGCCAGGCTGGTCTGTCACCAGTTGTTTAGTAATTAACAAAATGCCCCAGCGCTAATGGTTTATCAAAAGGCCAGTAAGCAGGGAAGAGACTTGATATGGGCAACAGACCTTGTTTCCTTGTTGAAGGAACTCATTTCAGACGCATCCTGGTTACATGTTATGCTCAATTGGGTCCCAGTACTGAAGTTCAGTCTAAGACTGTCAAAGGGAGGCCCCAAGCAAGCCCTGGGCATAGATCCTATAAACAAAATCCAGTGACCTTCTTAAACGTCCATTCAAGGATCCCACACCTCCGAATCATTTCTCACAGCCCTGGGGATTTTGCAAAAGCCTTTGCTACGCACGCTTTAATGAAAGTTAGTGGTTTCCTTGGGAGTCTGAAACAGGGCGCATAACAGCCAGTGAGTAACCTGCAAGTCATGCCCGTGGTGACAATTTTGCTTTGTTCTGTGGGAGTGTAAGAGGCAGAGTCAGGACACGGGATCCCTCTCCGTGAGTGTTGGGAAAGCAAAGAGGAGAATGTTCTCTTTATCTGAGGTGGCTGCCAAGTCTTAAATAGTAAAACATGTAGGTGTACTTGAGTGAAGAGAAGGCACTGACATATCAAAGATAACTTGACCGAGGGAAAGAAGAACAGAGGAACTTGGGTTATTTGGCAGAGGTGTAAGTTTGCCTTTGGAAAGGTAATCTCTTTTAGAACCTCAGTGTCCTCAGATCCTGACAGAAGGGTCTGCACACATCGTGACACTTGTGTTTCTGCAGAGCAGGCTTTCTGCCCGAACCTCCCCTCTCTTACTTTCTCTCTTCAGGACACCCCTAATGGATTGCAGATGTCCCATTTGGTTAGAAGCACGTTTCAGATACATCTGCCCTTCTTGCTTTTATGCAAAAAACACCTGCAAATCTTTATCTTTGGTTAGATTTACCACACATTTGAAGCTTTGAAATTTTGGTCCGGTGGGAAAGAGGCGCATGTCACCACTCTCCTTCTTAAGTTGGATTCCACAATGGACAATAGCTTTTGGGGGAGATAGTTTCATATTTCTTTCAGGATAATAGGAAGGCTCTAACAGCCTCAGACCTACTTACCTGAAGGCTAATTAATTTCTTTAATTCTATAGAGTCTGTGGTGACTGTGGGTAGACAGCGATAGGGGGTGTGTGTGTATGTGTGCGTGTGTGTCTTTGTCTTCCTGTTTTTCTGAGTCTTAACAGAACAATGAAATGTTGGCAGACTGGTGAGGATATTGTTACAGGATCAACTTCTGTGGATATGCCTTGCAAATACATGTGATATATTTCCAATAAATGAATAAATCCCTGTAGGCCACAAGAAAGATGTTTAACCACTTCCTTTATTCATTGAACGTTGGGATATTCCATTCCAGCACCCAGGGAATGATAAATGCCATTTAAATCATTTTGAGATAATAAAATAATAAAATCATGAGTCGCCTCCGGGAAGGCTGGGAAGGAAATCCACATTCAGTGTGGTTTCGTAAGGAGGTCGGAAGCTTGGCTAGCTGAGCGCTAACTGTGTAACTTTGAGCAATACAGTTCACCTTTTTGGAGCTTCAGTTTTCTCACCTGTAAAATAAGAGAGAACCTGTAAAATAAGAGAGAAACTAAAGTCATTTGTTTACTCCACAAATAATTAGTAATACTGAGTGCCTTCCAGGTGCTAGACACTGGTGCCTGAGGATCCAGTCTCCGTCCTCACGCGTGAGCAGCCCCTGGCTGGTACTATGACTTTCTCGCTGTGTCCCTTCATGTACTGCTGACAGTGGGATTGGCTTAGAACTTTTCACCTCACCTTGACCTTCATTCCTTCCTGGATTTCACTGTGCGTGTAGTCTGCCCATGCAATCATCGAGCTAGCTCTACAATTCTAGCACTTTGAGCTTCAACTCCTCTTCCCTTCATCCCCTTTTTGTTTACTCATACTTTAGTGTCTGTTGAAGCTATAGAGACCTCCAGTTTCCTGACTTCTCTTGTTTCTGTCAGGTTCCTCCTGGCCTCTCTTTCTTACCGATGGAGTCAGAACCCCATTTCTGTTTTCATTTACTCTTCCAATATCCCCTAATTCCCCGGCACCACTATCGTTCTGTAGTGCCTAATGACCAGATTCTAAACCTGGATCAGCCTCTTCAGCTTCAACATGAAAACTGAGTATTGACAGAGAAGTAAAATGATGGAACTCAGTTGGTGTGACCACAAATTCCAAGTCTCTCCCCAAGTGCCACATTTCCATGGACATCTCCCCCTTTTAGTTCCCTCAGTGATTTAACCAGAATACATGCACACCCATATTTAATCTCTCTTCCTCCAGTCCAGGAGGATGGTGTCCTCTCCCCACCCAAGCATACCCTCTGGGATCTTATTAGTATTAATTTCTCTTTATTATCTCTTCAGAGTCTCCCTTTCATCTAGTTCTTCTGGGCTGAGCCTACACAAATTTTTTTTTTTTGGTAGCTCCATCGAACCCAGGCCACGTCGTTGAAAGCACTGAAGCCTAGCCACTACACCATCAGGGAACCCCTATCCTGCACACATTTTTAACTCTCTCCATTATTAAGAGGGAAAAGCACCCTTGTAGTGGGCTGTTATATTGATAGAGCCCCCCTGCTGGTTTTCCCAGGAGTTATTCCACATGGACTCTAGACTTGACCATGTGATCTGCTTTGGCTAAAAGGTCATAAGCAGGTGTGATGCAAATAGAGGCTTCAGGGAGTGCTTACACACCAAGTATATCTCTCTTGGATTATCCCCCTTTGGAGCCTGTCATAAAGCAATCCTGACAGTTGTCCATGTGGAAGAGGCCTTGGAGCCTCTTTGTGAGAGAGGTTCTGAGACCATGTGGAGAGACAAAAACCTAGTGTCACAACTAGCCCCATTAGAGAACTCACTAGCTTAATGTAGCCCCAAGAGGGACCAAATGGAGAGACTAGTGGAAGAACTACTTCGTTTTAAATGATAGGCTCCTGAGAAATAACCAATACTTGTGTTAAGTCCTAAGTTTTAGAGTGGTTTGGTATGCAACAGCAGATATCTGACACAGCCCTAAAAACAAAAACCAGACCGTTCCCTCAATCTCACACCCTTCTCTCTTCTTTCTCTTCTTGCCCAAGCTTTTCAAAGTTGCCTACACTGGCGCTGTCAGTTCCTGGATTTCTCATCTCACGGGCATGTTCAGTAGTTCACACACCCCTTCTCTGCTGTGCTAGTCCCTGTGGACCGCAATTTCCATGACATCTTTCTCCTGATTTTCCTCATTCCTCTCTCACCAGCTAGATTCCATGTCCTTCATCTACCCATCCTTTTCCTGTTCCTCAGGTTCTGTCCTTACCCACCTGCTTTTTGTTATATGTCACACTTTGCCTCATTTGCTTTAGATCCTATGGGTACAGTATGAAAAACAGTATGTGGAGTCCTAGGTCTATAGACCCCTGAGGTACATAGCAGTTTTTTCTAAGCACGTCAGCCTCCAGGCCTGCATCGCCTCTGCCTGGAATAGCCTCGCTCACAGAGCGGAGCACTGCTTCCCACCCCTGCCTCCTGGCTAATTCCCACTTTTCCTTTGGGTTTGGCTCAAGCACACTGTCTTCTAAGCAGTCTTTGCTGAGAGCCTTGTTTTCTCTTTTCATGCTGGGCTAGATGTCCCTAGTCCTTGTTGTACTCTGAAAATAAGTTTCATTTGCATTTAACACATTTTCATTGTTTGTTTGTTTTTTTAATGTGTCCCCTCCCAGTTAGATTCTGAGCTCCCTACACCAAGGACCATTACCTCCTAATTTAGAATCTCCAGAGTTTGCACAGTGCTTGGTATATGTATCATCTGTGCCCAGTGACAGGTGTTCAATAAAGGATTGTTGAAGGACTAAATTATAGTCAATGTTTGATGGAGTCTCATTGAGGTGTTCACATCTATATTTATTAGGGAAACTGGCCTGCAATTGTGTGTACATAAACCAAAGAAGTTGAGAGTCCAGGGACATGTTTATTTTGTAAAATAATTGTAAGCCTTCTGTTTTCACCCATGCTATGGAAAAGTTTTTCTAACATGGAAATTACCTGTTCCTTGAAGATTTCACAGCATTCCCCCATACATTCACTTTTTCTAACCTTTGGTAGGGGTAGAGGTTTTGTTTTTATAATTTTTAAAATTTATTTTTTTTATTACTCTTTACAAATTTTCTGTCTCTTCTACTTTGTATTATTTTATTTATTTTTAGGGAGAAACGTCCACCCAATTACTGTTTTTAAATTCAATAACACATCATTGTGTGCAGTTATATAATAATTTAAAAACATATTATAGCTACTGTTATGTCCATTTTCTCAATTCTAATTTTGCTTTTTCCTCTTAATTAGATTTATACGATATTGTCTATTTTATTTGTTTTTTTAATGAGTCAGTTTCTTTTACCTTTATTATTTCTTCACTCTTACTTTCCTTAGGATTTCTCTTGTGTTCTATTTCTAGAAATTTAAGTTGAATGCTAAATTATTTTTAAAAAGCACTTCATGCTGTAAATTCAACTCTGAGTATACCATTAGCCACATTTTCTGTTTTCTTATGTGGTATTTCCATGACCATTTTTCTAAATCACCTCTTAATGTATTATTATTTTTCTTTGAGCCAAATGTTACATAAGGCTTTCCAGTTTACTGATGATTTTTTTTTTTGCCTTAAGCAAAAAAATTTCTCACTTTAGTACAATATGATTAGAGATGATGACTAATAAAGCCTCTACTTGTTTGAATTTATTGAAAGGGTCTTATATAAAAATACTTTGTGTTTCTGCTTATAAAGTACTATCTACTCATCCCACCTTAAAATTATATTGTTCAGATTCTCTAATTCTTTTTGGTGCATGCTCTATTTAATCTGCCACAATGTAGTAACAGTGAATTAACATTTTCACTGCAGTCGTGTGTGTGTGTGTGTGTGTGTGTGTGTGTGTGTTAGGGTTAGGGCTTGGGAGTACTGGAAGGCTACTTGGAGGGTTGTGCTGTCCTGTGGATAGCCCAAAACAAAAGGGGTTAAAAATACTCAGGTAGAAAAAGTTACATTGATCAACTTTCCTTATGTCCTGTACTTCCCTTATTATTGCACTTACTATCCTGAGCTATAATCGCTCGTTTGTGTTCAAGCATCGTTATTGTTCACCAGGTATCCCAATAGGCCCTCCATGGATATTTGTTTACTGAATAAGTTAATACTTTTCGTTTCTTGGTTCAGACCAACCTGAGATTCCTTGTTCTCCAAAATGTGCCTGGTCTCATTGCTACACTGGATCTGGCTGTAGGCACTTCATTACCTGCTTTCTCAGTGTTATCTTTTCTATTGTACTGACATATGAAATATGTTATGTTGACCTTTGGCTGTTTTGAAGTCAATCACCATATTGTTAATCCTAGTAATAATTTCTTAAAACATTTTATACATTTCTTTTTTGTTCTGTACTTAAATCCAAACTGGTATTTCTTGATTCCCTTTCATGAGGGGAAAAAAATAAAATTAAATAAAAAAAAATATATGTATATTAGGCCCTTCAGAGCTTCCCTCTTCTTTCTCTTCCTTTTCCCATTTTTCTAAACTCTAAAATATAAGCAGACAGTAGGTATATTAGTTATGTATTGCCATGGAACAAATTACCCTAAAATTTCATGGCTTCAGACATCAAACATTTATTATCTTGCAGGATGTGGCTTAGCTGGGTCCTCTGGCCCAGGGTCTGTAACACACTTGCATTCAAGGTGTGGTGGCCTGGGGCTACTGTCATCTCAAGGCTTAACCGGGGGAGAATTTGCTTCCAAGCTCACCTGTGTGGCTGTTGGCACCCTGAAAAGACCCCTTCCGAGCTCAGAAGGCCGCTGGCAGGCGTCAGACCCTGGCTGGCTCCTTGCCAGAGTCAGCGATTTCTAGCGGCACGGGCCTGTCCACTGCTCAGCGAGGGACAGGGCAAGCGACCACGAGAGATGTGAGCAAGATGGAAGCCAGACCCGTTTCGTAACCCAGTCTCAGAGGTGACGTCCCATCACTTCTGCTGTATGTCGCTGGAAGAGTGAGAGTGTCTCTGAGGTGCAGCTCACATAGTAGGGCAGGAGATTCCACATCGACGGGAGCCCTCTTAGAACTGCCTGCCACAGTGAAAATCTTCCTCTTTTTATTCTTACAAAATGCTTTTTTCCCCTTTTGTTGCAACATCTGCATCAATGATCTAGATACCAAAAACACTCTTTCCCTGTTAGTGGTGAAAACCAAATGTAGATTGTTTTATACATATCTCCGTAACTTAATTTCAATAATAACCACTATTTCTTTTCTATCCTAACTTCCCAATGCATAGTCCTTTCACTAATTCTGACTAAGTGATTCAAATACTCTTGAAGAATATCTGCCTAATAAGTACTGAGCTTATTTATTGTTTTTGAGTCCCTGCGAATCTTAGAATATCTTTCAGTTTTCCTTACATCTAAACAAATCGGTGGCTAGGAATGAGATCCTCGTTTGTCAGTCACATCCACATTTCCGTGGACTATAGATGTTTCTCCTTTCTCTTCCAACATTATTTCAGAAGAGACATACGCAGCAAGCTTGATTTTTAACCCCTTTGAATATGACTCTCTTCTCCCTCTCCAACTGATGATCAGACTATAAGTCTGCTTTCCCCTTGAGTAAGAACAGCTGCATTAAGAATACACCAGGATACGTATCAATATTGTTTCTTTGTATTGATCTTATCTGGGATAAAGTAAGTCTTCTCCATTTTCAGTGTCAGGTGTTTTCCTTCCCAATTCTGGGAACTTCGATAATTAATTCTTAACCAGCTGTTTCTTCTTTATCAGAATGTTTTAGTCACAGTTTGGCTGTCAGGTTAGCATCCTGTTCTTCATACTATTGCTTTCTTTTGCTTCATTTATGATACTTTATAATGGTGTATTCTGAATATGTTTGTATCACTCTTGACGTGACCATCTCTTTGGTTAAATAGATTCTCTGAATTTTTTATTCCACTTTTATTGCTTTTAATGAAGACCCAGTTTCAGCTACGATGGATATAATTTGGTTGCCTTCTCTTTTTATGCTGATCCGTTCACTGATTGACATAATGAATTCCTTTATCTCATTAGAAATATAATCTACTTGGGAAGGAAAACGTTCATTTGAGATCTTACGTATTCTTTGTGATGCAGATTCCCCCCTACCCCAAGTCCCATGTTCCTTTTTCCTTTGAGTGTTTCTGAAAGTCTTTACTGTGTTTGTCTGGAAGACTTGAGGGACTAGATTGCTTAAAAAAAAAAAACCCACATCCCGTGATTCATTTGAACACGGAGAGCTCTCCCTGGGACTGGTGCCAAAGGTTCAATCAAAAGCCTGCCAACGACTCCCTTAGGAAGTTCCTGGATCTGGAAATGAAGAATAGACCAGGACTAGCTGCAGGTTAGCTAACCTAAATCTTTCTTGGAATAAGACGAGTGTAAATCAATCAATAGATGCAGGTCACTCATCCCTCCTCTGCCGAATGGCTGAACAAAGAGAACCTAGAGCAGGTCAAGTTCTTCCTTCTTAATGCTGGTGAATGATGTCTTTGTTTTGTCCATGTTTCGGTGTTTCCTCTGTGTCTTATGCATCTTCAGGTAACTTCTGGTCCATATTTACATTCCACAGTTCATCTTACTATTCCCTACTCGGGACATTTTCTGTCTTTGCACCCTTTCCACCCCTTTGGGTTCACTTTACTTCTTGCTGCAGTACAATCGTACCTTGCTGCTCGACACATTTAGACGTGGAAATTTTGTCCCAGTCCTCGTCCTTTGTACTCGTAGTGCCTCCTGGAACCAATTAACAGCACCCACTGAGGTACCACTGTAAATTTTGTGGTCGTCTTTTCAGTGAGGACCTCTGAATGGCACATGCCCTTCGAGTTTGTAAATCAGAAAGGGCCTTTATTTTGCTCTCGCTTGTGAAGGATAGTTTAGCCGTGTGAGGAATTCTGAACTAGTTGTTTTTTTTTCCTCTTTAGCACATTGATGATGTTAGTCCACTAGAAGCCTTTTGGTGAAATCATCATTGTGAAACAGGTAATCTGCCTTGCCTGTCACATAGCTTTAATTTCTTTTTCTCTTTATCCTTGAATTTTTGCAGTTTCCTAATGATATGTCTAATAATGATTTCTCTCCAGATATACCACTCAGTATGTGATGTGTTCTTTCAATATGAAGAAAAATTCTATGGCTCTCCCTCATTTTTGCTATGCTGTTACTCCGGACTATGAATAGACATATGTTGGAATCTCTCTATGCACTATCTAGGTTTCTGAACTGCTCTTTCTTAGTTCTGGGTGTGTTCCTGGTACTATCTCTCAATTTGCTAGTTTTCTTTTTGTGTCGAAATAGAGGAGTCTTTTTTGCATTAATGAATATATTTCTCAATTCTAAGTTTTATTGTATGTCCTTTTTTTATATATTCCCCAGGTTCTTATGTCATTTCTGCCTATTTTGTTTCATAACTTTTTATTCTTTTATGGATGTCATGCATTCATGTATATCTTTGAGGATCCTAAAATTGTCATTTAAAAATTCCTTTTCAGACAGCTCTATTATTGTCATGTCGTCTGGAATGAATTTGTCTACTCATCGTTGATTTGAAACGATGTAAGAGTGGGGACCAGATCTGTGATCAGTGTACAAAACTTAAGATTGAGGTGGGACTTCCTTACTTCATTAAAGAAGCCTGAAAAAAAAAAATACTAACACTGCCACCTGGACTGATGGCTCCTTAAAAAGTCACATACCTGTGGGGGTGGGAGAAGCCCCACCTTGTATTCCGGACTTGAAAACAGCCATCTCACTGCTCAGTGCCGGGAATCTTGCTGTTCTGCAGTGACTCTGGCTTTGGCTCCCCATCTCTCATGGGATATTTCTGAACCCATCAACTCTGCTTACCACTCAGAAGCTTGCATTTCTGATAAATTATGATCTATAGAGGGGTTTATTTTCTTTTTGAACATCGCTATATATTTTTAGTGTTCTGTTTCTGCATTTTATTTATCATTGTCATGTGATTAGAGTTGGAGAGGGGCTCAAAGTGTGAACTGAACTCAGTTTTGATGAAGTCCTGCTTCCAAATGCATACACTTGACCCTGAACAATGTGTGAGTATGGGAAGCTGACACCTGTGCAGTCAAAAATCCATGTATAACTTCTGACTCCCCCAAAACTTAGTTGTACCTCAGTACCTGGGGGGTGACTGGTTCCAGGTCTCCCCATAGATACCAAATTCCACAGATGCTCAGGTTTATATACATAAAATGGTATATGTCAGTGCAAACAGCCGGCCTTCCACATCCGTGGATTCCCAGCTGAATTGAAAACAGTTACAAGTGACTTTCCAACTTGGGTCCAGCAGGATGGCTCCCACAAAGAAGGGTGAGGAGAAGAAAGGCCAGTCTGCTGTCAACAAGTTGGTGACCAGAGAATACACCATCAGTATTCACAGGCACATCCGTGGAGTGGGTTTCAAGAAGCGTGCCCCTCGGGCACTCAGAGAGATCCGGAAATTTGCCACGAAGGAGATGAGAACCCCGGATATGAGCGTTGACAACAGACTCAACGAAGCCCTCTGGACCAAAGGAATAGGGCATGTCCCATACTGTATCCAGGTGTGGTTGTCCAGAAAGTGTAACGCAGATGAAGAGTCACCAAATGAGCTCTATATTGTTACCGACGTACCTCCACTTTCAAAAATCTGCAAACAGTTAATGTAGATGAGAACTAACTGCTGATTGTTGAATAAAGTTATAAAACTGCAAAAAAAAAACCCAGTTACAGGGATTTATTGAAAAAAATCTGCATATAAGTTCAAACCTGTGTTGTTCAAGGGTTAACTGTAATGTATATTGGAAGTTCAGTATCTATTTTATATCATTAGTGTCTCTACATCTCAATAACACGTTCTGATTTCCAAGAACAGTTTTAAAGTTCACTTACCACAAGTGTTCGATATGATTCTTTAATTTTGAATTTTTATTTTATTACTTGTGCTGAAAATTAGCATAATCATATTCCACATTATCCTCCCAACCACAGCTTCTGTCTAAATAAAAATGCCTTATGAATCTTTGAGCTGTGGACATGTGTCAAGGGATGTGGCCATTATATTAAACAACTACCAGTGTAGCCCCAGCTCACAGTTTTTGTTTATACAGGTTTGGTGGATTCTCTCAGGCAGTGATGTTTATGGACGACTTTGCTCCAGCTCAGTGCACTACTGAGGTCTGGGGGCAAAGTAAGTGCAGGAGACGTTGGTCCACAGAGGCCCTTTCTGCATCAGGGTGGCCCTGGACCTCCGTGTGCACACTCACATCATGCAGACATCTGTACGACAGCCAGAACAAAGTGATAACGTGGGGAGAGGGGAGAGGAACTCCCTCGCTGGTGACTGGGGGTGGTCACTCATAACCACTCCTTTCCATCCCATAGTCACCACGGTGTAATTGCCACCTCTCCTCTTTGCTTCCTTGGCCCCAGGGAGGGGTGTGTGTGTCCTCCCCCATACCTACGTACCTGTAGCTGCAAGGTAAACTTTTTAGAGAGCTGTCTTATACCCATTGTCCTGCTCAAAAGGAACGACTCCTGTCCAGGGACTCACATGAGGTGCTGGGAGCCCAGAACTGGTGGACTCATATTAGGAGCTCAATCCAGATTCCAGTGACCCTAGAAGCTGAGTAACAGAGAATTGTGTCCTGGTTTTGTGAGAGCTTCTGGGGTCATGCAGCCCAGAGGACTGGTCTTCTGGAGCCAGAGGACTGGTCTTCTGGAGCCACAGTCTCTGCACGTTCTGAGACAGATAAAGCCACCGAACAAAGAATGTCTCGGAAAATGGGGCCAACAGAAGCAGTGTTTTATCACTGAACATTCACTCATTTTGGTGGTTTAAAGTGAGACCAGTGAGATACATGTATAAAATCTTCAATACTCAGTTTTACATTTGTACCACATGCAAGGCAGAGTAGGAGTTTGTTTCGTGCTCCTAAATTCTGGGGACATGATACTAATCCTCTTTCCCTAATCTTGGGATTTCCCTAATCCCTGTTTTGCTAATCTTGCAATTTTGGGGTTGAATGGATAAACAAAATGTGATATTATATACATAAAAAAGGGACACTCCTTCAGCTTAAAAAGGCTGGAAATCCTGTCACATGCGACCACATAGATGACCCTTGAGGACAGGCAGTATGCTAAGTGCATTAGCCAGCCATCAAAAGACAAAGACTATGTGATTCCCCTCTTTATATGAGGTACCTAAGCAAGGTCACATTCATGGAGACAAGGTAATGGTGGTTGCCAGCGGGTGGGGGAGGGGGAAATGGGGAGTGACTGTTTAATGAGTATTGGTTTTGCAAGATGAGAGAATTCTGGAGAGGGATGGTGGTGGTAGTTGCAGAAAAAGGGGAATATACTTAGAAATGAACTGTATACTTAGAAATGGTTATTATGCTAAATTTGATATAATTTTTAACACTCCCCCCACCACACACACACAAACCACAATGAGGTCATTAGGACAAACCAAGTGGACTTCTGTGGGAGCTTATAGTGGGTGACCCTGCCTAGTCCGGGGTCAGTCAGGGAGGTCTCTGCCTGGAGGCAGTGGTCCTTCAAGCCAAGACCTCAGGGAGCACAGAGAGTGAAGGGTAAGGGGCTGAAGAGGGCTCTGGACTATGAATAGATTAAGCAGCCATCACCCAGCCCTTATCAAATCACGTGTGGGTTACTACCATCAACTGGCTTCCTGCTTTTAATTTCTTTCCATCTACACACTGATGCCAGATAAATTTTTCTAGAACACCACCTGGATCGTGTCACCCTCCCACTTTCCTAGTTAATCCTTCCAGAACCTTTTCCCTTTTCCTGCAGAGTAAGCCCTCTGCTTCGCACTCAAGGCCCTCTTCACCTGGCCCCACCTGGCTCCCCAGCCTTGCCCTTCCGTTACTCCTGTGATCTCCTTGTTTCCTGAACTTGGCACACTAGTTCCCACCTCAGCACCTTTGCTTGTGTCATTTCTCCTGTAGAAACATCCTCCCTTGTCTGTCCCATGCCTTGGGCCCTGCTCCAGGAAGGGAGGGAAGGAGAAAGGACCGCCTCAACTCCTTCCACTCCCCAGGGACCATTCCCTTTCTGGATTCTGTACCATGTTAGCTAGTGTTTGCTCTTTTGTCCTTTAACTTCACCCTTCTCTTCCCCCACCTCCACACGCATTACGCAGTAGTGGAGTCTTACTCATGTCTGAGTCCCTAGTGCTTCGTGCCATGTCCACAGGGCTAACAACATTCGGTGCGCAGTCATTCACCAGTAATTAGCCCAGTGCGGTCAGCAGCTATCGCCAGCTAGTGGGAGCTGGCAGACCCGAGGCTGATGGCCACCAGGGCAGCAGTCTGTTTCCCCTCTGCCCCGAGCCAGGAGCCCGCCTCCAGCACCATTCCATCTACTCCTGACATTCTTGAGCTGGACATCTCCTGACCAGGCCCTCCAGATGCTTAACAGGATTATCTGCCTAACAGCATAGCCCTCCCAGGAGAGTGACTTCACCAGGGATGCAGGGCCAGTCACAGGCACAAAGGCACATTTTCCTGAAGGCCAGAGGACACACGGGCAGGGGCCGGTGGTGGTGGGGAGGGGTTAGGTGGTGGCCTCAGAAGTCAGGCGAGTGACTTTTTAACTCAGGAGCAAAGCAGCGCTTGCAGGCTGGAGCTTTGCATAGTAACTCACTGCCTAACTATTCAGCTGGCAGATGCAGCCTGGTCATGGGCTGGGGAGGAGGAGTGGGGGCGGAGAGTGAGGGAGGCCAGGGGTTGGGAAATCCACCTGGATGCCATCAGTCTTGCCAGAGTAAACAGAGCTGACAGGAGTGCTTGCCCGCAGCCTGGTACAGGTTAGGGGGGGTCACAGAAGCGGCCTGGTGACCCGCCTGCCTCAAGGTAGAGACGCTCTGGAATCTGTCACAAAGGACAGAGCTGCAAAGCTCATTCCTTGCAGAATGAACTCGTTTCCTGGCATTCCGCGCAATTGGGAGTGTGCACACTTTTAAAATGTTTTAAATGTAAATCTGAGCTGGGATCAAATACACACATTTAAAGCAAAACAAACAACACGGATTTCTCCCCCTACCCCACCCCCTGCCCACCCTCAAAGTAGGACCCGTATTATAGAGGTCACTCGCAATTAAAAATTAATCTTTAAAAGCTCTTTCTCAGTTTTCCTGACGCTTGAGGGTTTAGAATTAGCGGGATTTATAAGGAGAACCTGCCACTTAGTTATCTAGAACTCTCCAACACAACAGTAGAATCTAACCTGAGCAAAGATCCTTCATTAAAATCATATAATATGGGAGCCAGAAATCTCTCTTCATAAGAGCACCCTCCTCCCCCAAACACTCAGTTCTTCTGTGCATGAACACACCTCCCAGGACTCTTCCACAGGCTATCCAGCGAGGGATCGAGACTGTGACCGAAAGAGTTTGAGTAACTGATAAAGAGTTTTTGGACTGGAAGTTTATTTCTCTCTTTGACAGGCACCTTTAGGGTGTGTGCCTTGCAAGTACCAGAGTGGATGGGGACCCCGCCCAAACACTGAAAGTCTCAGCCACGGTCCTCTAGGAAGGCTAAAGGAAAGCAATCACATCCTAAACCTGCCTGTGTGCCCTCGCAGATGTCCTGCCGATTTGTCCTGTGACCTTGGGCAAGTCACTTCACCAGTCTGTGTCTTGTTTCTTCACCTATAAAACAAAGATAGTAAAACCCTGGTGCCTTCAGGGTATTCCTGGCATTAATGAAGGCTTGTAAATCGCTTTGAGATCCTTGGGATGAAAGTGTCTTCAGAACAGTAAAGCCTGATGATTATGCTTCAAACTTGACATTCCCATGAAAACCCTGGTCAAGGCTCTTACCCCACCTCGCAGTGAAGATTTAATAGCTGAGAGTTCTTAAGGGATGGAGACCTCCATTACTGATACAAACTATGCAGCAGCAAACTAGTATATTAAGGGCTATTATCATGAATAATTAAGGCCAGGTTCTACTTACAGATTAATGAACCAAGTATATGTTGTGATGTAGTGAATTTTCATTGTGGCTAGCTACCCCCACCCAGCTAATGTCACGAAATTTATTTATTCTCAGGGGATGCTCCTGTTTGCATGGATTATCATCAAGTTTACTTCATGAAATGGGTTGGCAAAGTAAACTTCTGAGGGATACTTGTATCTCTACTGCAAGAAATAAACCCAATTAGAGGTCTTTTCTTAGTACAGAAGAAGAAGGTTCATTAATGATAATGAAGGGCTGAGGCTACACAAGGCCCCTAAGTTTGTAATTAATCTTGTACCGTCTTCCGGGTTGAAAATATTGAAGCATATCAAAGTCATGTGCATTGCTCCAGGCTATAACACATGCACGTGAAGAGGGTAGCGTGGGCTCGTGCAGACATTTTGGCTGATCTCGGACAATAATGCGTCTTCTGATGATGCATTCACTTTGGAAGGTAGGGATTGTAATTAGGTCCAATAAAAGCCTTTGGATAACTCACTAAGTTTGAATATTTAAAAGTTCATAATTTCTGAATTCAACAGCATGAAAAAAAAGAATCCTAAAGTAAGGGGCAGAGAGTGGATTTTTAAAAGACACGGCTAAGAGGAATTGCAGACATGACGGTGTCTGTATTAATTAGTGGGATGACTTAGGTTGTAACTGTCTCAAGACTCCTTTAAGCAAATATCCAGAGCATTGCTGTTTACATTGTGTGCTCCTTTTCTGTGATTTCTCTCTCTTCCTGTGATTTTAAAAGTAATACTGCCGTTGGAAATAGCCAATGTAAGGGAATTAGCAACACCACCATGCCCATGACTGTTGATAGTGAGAGAGAGAGAAGAGATTGCTCTCTGATGGAGATAAGGGTTGCTTTCAGATTTCTGGAATGCTGTTTGAAAAGGGGAACAGATGAGGGGCACTGTTACTGCGTTGTGCTCTGTCTTGGCAGCTCAGAATCTCATCTGCAACTCACCTTGATGGGCCAAATCCTGAAAAAACAACTAAGACCATTCAGGACCCTTGGGTTTCTAGATAAGTAGGATTCCCTTCCAAAGGAATAGACAGTTCTTCTCCCGACCCAAAGCCGAGTTTTCCAAACGCCCGTCATGCAGTGGTGTGTCCACCAGCCACCCCTTCCTTCTCTGCCTGGGCAGCTCCTTCTCATCCTTCAAAATGCAGGTCTAAACCTCTCTTGCTCCATGGAGCCTTCCTTGGTGTTTCCCGGTAGAGATGTCCTCACACACTCAGTTGTGCAACATATCGTAGTGCAAGTGTTTCCGTGTCTATCCCCCCCTCCCACCTTGAACCTTCAGGCATTGGGACAAATCTTAGTCACCTTCACTGCAGCTCTGGCAACAGGGGTGAGGTGACAAAAGTGCCTGGTGCCAAACACAGTCCATTGACTCTAAAATTCAGTGTCTCCCACCCATCGCGGCACAGGCACTGGCCAATCAGAGCAGATGCCAGCTGTAATCCGTCGTTAGGGCTGCTCTGGAATACAGGCTGCATCACCAGCACCGAAGCGTCACTGACGTGAATTCAGCGGGAGCCTTACTCACATGGGGCTTTCACCCAGCGCGAGGTGTCACCATTTCTCCCACCCTTCTTCACGATGCTGTTAGAAATCTCACGTGAGGAATCGTGCCTAGTACGAGTCAACTGATTTTGTATGTGCCTGTGGCTGCATGACCTGGAGAAAAGGCCCTAACTCATCATTTCAAAGGGGGTCGTTATCCCCCAAGTCGTCAGGGGTCCTTGGGGGAGTGTGGTCTGGGGCTCCTCTGGAGAAGGTCAGATGTGAGGGTCTGGGTGAGGAGATGCTTCCCTGGCCCAGGAGGCCCAGCCTTGGGTAAAGGGAACCGGTCCATTTGGAGATATCTAAGCCGTGGAAAACGTCCTGGGGTCAGAGCTCTCCAGCCAGTGGCAGTGGTCCTCAAATTTTGCTGCCTACGAGAATCATCTGGGGGAGCTTTTAAAATGGCTGCCCATGCTGCACCCCTTATTCCGCTGGGCAAGCCAAGTTTGAAACCAGAGACGAGGAATATAGGGGTCCCAGACCTAGATGCCCACAGAGGCCTGCAGGTCCATATGGACACATCCACAGGAGGTCGTCAGGAGGAGTGAGGACTGCCGTGTACAGACCCCCAACTTTTAAAAAAATGAACGTTCATGGGAGCCACATGCAACACAGCTGTGAGCCGGACCAGGCCCAGGGGACGCTGGCACCGCCGGGGCGGCCGCGGGGAGTGCCAGGACAGGGCGCAGCCGGGCCTCCGGACGTGCTGCTGAAGCGCCCCCGGCGGCGTGCTTCCCGAGATCTCCCCTGCACCCCGTCGTCTTTGCCCGCCAAGCAGCCTCTCCCCAGATGCCGCCGTTAATTGGCTTTTATTTATTTTACGTGCTTTTACATCTCGGGTGCCTAGAAACCGTATTTTAAAACGCCGCCGCACATGCCTGTGAAGGTTGAATTTCATCCTGGCAGAAAGTTTTTCACCGTGATTGCTGCTGACATGACTCTTATTGAAGCTATTATGCAAGTTCTTCTGTTTAAAGGGAAGGAAGTAGATCAGGTCAGCCTCTCTCTCTCTCTCTCTAATCGGTAAAACAGTTGGATGTTCTTCAGGACAGAGCCCCTTTCAGGACGGTCCCTGCAGTCAGTGCGGGGCATCTTTCCTGGTAGAGGATCGGACTGTACGTCGGATTTTCATTTTTAAGCCCCGGGTACAACCCCCACGGTGTTCCTTTAACGTTCTTTGGGTTCAGAAGTCGTTGACGACACTGGGTGTGGCCTGGACAAGGCTGAACGAGTCCTGTCACATTTTCCTCCCAGCTCATCCCCACCCGTTATTAGTAAGTCATTCCCTGACTGCGCTGAGGCCATCACAACAGCGTCCTTGTCGCGGGCGGGGGCAGCCTTGGGGGGACGGCCAGGGCACGGCAGCTCTCACCCAACTTGGCTAGGGAAGGATGCCCCAAACTCCAATGCCCCTGTCACGCCTGCAGGTCTCTGTGGTCACCACAGAGTGACCTGACAGCAACATTTTCCCATCTGCACTGACTGTATTTCTTTTCAGAAACGCCCCCATGTCGTACTGAATTGCCATTCCTCTGTCAGCGTTGAAATTTAGTGTCTTTTGCAAATGAAATTACTCAGATCAGGGGCAGGAAAGACAAACACACACCACCTTACCATAATGACAGTGACGTAAGAATGAACAGCAGAGGGGACTAGAGGAATGGACGGACGATGCCTTGCCTGCCTAGGCCGTGTTTACCGTGGGCTGATGGCGTGTTCGTGTTCGTGGGGGAACGAGGAAGACGGTGCGGGATTGCGTTTTCGGTCCCACTGGACGTTTTTGAGCATCTGCTCTCCTGTCAGTCACTACCTCGTGAGCAGGGAACAAAGGAGGACAAGTTAAGTTCCCGCCCTCAGGGAGCTCCCTGCAGACTGGGGTTGATCTGAGACGCTCCAGTGTGCCCGAGTGCCTGGACAAAGGGGCGTGTAAGTGCTGCAGGAGCTCCAGAAGGAAGTGACTAACTCTGCCCTGGGGCACAGGGAACGTCTTTGAGAGGCTAGGACATCAGGGCTGGGTCTCACAGGCACTCCCTTTCCCATCAGGAGCCTGACTCCACCTTGGGGACAACATCTGCCCTCAGGAGAAAAGCCCTTGCCTGGGTTCACAAGCTGCTCTTTCCCAGGCACCTTCACAGGGAAAGGAGGGGGGCAGAAATAGCCCTTACTGGCCAGTCCTCTCTCTCCCTCCCTCCTGCTCGCCCACCAAGAGGCCCAGCGAAGAAGGAGGGTCTTGGGGGTTGATGATCTGATTCACAAATACAACGGTAGAACGTAAGGAAAGCCAGGAAGGGAAGCTGTGGTGCCCCAAGGTGTGTGTGTGTGTGTGTGTGTGTGTGTGTGTGTGTGTGTGTGAGTGGTCCAGGGAGTGGTCCACGTTACCAGTCTTTCATCACTGACACTGCTTAGAATTGTTGGCACATGGTGATAATAAAAAGCAGATAGACTTTTGGTTAGTTCTATTGTTTTAACATTCTCTACAGACAATGCACCCCAGGTGGACTCCTTCCATGCTCTCCACCCCATTTGTCGCAGAATAAAATAACTTCCTGGAAATTGAAAAAACAACAAGAACAACAAACTGAAAATTCAGGGCTGTTGCCTATGTCTGGGGATTTTGGGCAGGTTCTCGCTCATGAGGTGTCCAGCATGTAGCAGCTGTTAGGAGAAACTAGGGACTTGATTTGCAAACTCTTGAGTCCCCTGACGATGCAGTGCGATGAGGACCCTTCACTCACAAAAGCCCAAGGGTTGTGCACCTCTATCTTGCTCTCCAGATGTGAACCCACGAGGCAGTGGGATTGGGAGACAGGAAAGGAGACCCAGGGGATCCAAGAACCCACACCTATGGATATAAGATGATGCAGGATGGGAAAAGTAAGCATAGCCTGGTGAGGAGGTACAAAGCTTTCCCAAAGAACAATGGCAAGATGTTTGTTTGGGCCCAGAAATAGTTGTTAAAGAGACCCTGAGAAGTCTAACAAGACTCTATAGCTGGAGTGCTGAGATTTGAGCAAGTTCCTTAATCGCCCTGTGCCTCAGTTTCTCATTCTAGCATAGGGATGACAAGAGTGTCTAGTATATGGAATTGTGGTGAGGATCCAATGAGTTAATAGTACATAGAAAACACTTGGAACGGATCCCGGCAAGTAGTAAGTGTTGAATAAATGTTAGGTATCAGTGAAGTTGCTCAGGTCTGATACTGTTGCCTGCTCCTTTGCTCAGGGACTTGGGGTGTCTGACGTCTATCCAAGATAAGATACTTAAGAAAATAAAAAGTTCTCTAAGAACACGTGATACGCCTCTGGAGGCATCTTGCAGCTGCCGAGTGTCCTCAGGAGCAGACTCTGGTCCGCAGAATCTCGTGCTGTTGCGGTAGGAATACAGCGGGAAGTGTGGGACCCCCAACAAAATGCCTATTTTATCCTGCATTTTACAACATTGCTCTTGGTTTCCACTTCTTGTACATCAGGGTGTCATCTCGGCAGATGGCATTTCCCCTCAATTTTACATTACAGTGCTTTAAAAAGTGAAGAGTAGTTGTTTCCTATTACAAAAGCACTCAATAGTACTTGCAGAAGGAACAGTTGGAAAGCAGGGAAGCGCCTCCATCCTGACCCGAGACGTCCGTAGCACGGGGACCACGGGACTCCGGATCGTTCACATCACATGCCCAGCTTTCGAAACCAAAGTGGGCTCGTGCCGTCGGTTCTGTTGTGCAACCTGTATTCGCCACTTGACAGTATCTCATGAGCCTCTCTCCATGGCAATAATATTAGTTCTGCAACATCATTTTTTTAATGGCTGAGTAGTGTTTCAGCACAACCCTTATTAGTTCACGCACAGCTCCTTTCTGATTTTTGAAACCTTAAATAGTGTTGCTGACCAACCACCAGGAGGACAGTTGTTGGAATACAGTCTTAACTATTTCTTTAGTATAAAAATGTATGTAAATGATATTATGGAGTCAAAGGCTACCTACGCTTTAAAGGTTTGAGCTGCATGTTGCCCCATTTTGCCCCACCCCAAAAAGTCTAGATTTTTTCACTTGTAAAAGATTCCTTTTTTAAGTTCTTTGCCATTGAATTGGCAACCATGATTTTAGTTTAACTTATATTTTTTGATAGCTAATTAGACAGAATATTTTGAATATGTTTACCAGCCCTGTGTATTTTAGCTTTGAAGAACTCCCTGTTCCTGTCTTCAGTTCATTTTTCTGTAGAGGTGTTAGTCTTTTTCTTTTTTAGCAACTTGTAAATTCTGAAAGAGCAAGGTTATTGCCCCTGCCCTATTTGTTGCAAAACATGGTTTGCAGTTTACAATTTTCTTTTGACTTTTTTAAACACATGAACCAAATCTATAATCGTTTCTCTTTTAGTTGTGATCTTTAGTTGCCGCAAGAATATGTACAGAGCCACTTATAGTTTCTATTGGTATTCTTTATGGTTTCATTTTTAAAAGTGGTATTTAATTCATACACCATCGAGTTTATCATCTTAAAATGTAGAATTCAGTGGTTTTTAGTATATTCACAATGTTGTACAATTATCACCATGGTCTAACTCCTAAACATTTTCATCATACCCCCACCCTCCCAAAAAACCCATACCTGTTAGCATCACTTCTCATTCCCTCTTACCTCAGTCCTTGAAAACCACTAATCTGCTTTCTGTCTTTGTGGATTTGCCTAATTCTGGACATTTCATATTAATGAAATCATACACTATGTGGCCTTTTCTGTCTGGCTTCTTTCACTTTCCATAATGTTTTCAAGGTTCACCAGTATTGTAGAATGAATCAACTATTTATTCCTTTTTACAGTTTTCTTCATACAAATGTACATTTTTTTTTATCTACTCATCAATTATTGTAATTTTATAACACATTTTCTAGTAAGGAATCGTATACCTCAGTGGTTCTTAAAGTGTAGTCCTTAGAGCATCAGCACCATCTGGGAATCTGTTAGAAATGCCAGTTTTCAGGTCTCACTCAGACCTACTGAGTTGCGATCCCTGGGGTAGGCGGTGGTAATAGACATAATTAGATACTCAAAGTTGGGGATGGGGCAGGAAAAAAGACATTTCAGGAGGAGAAAATGGGAGGGGAAAAGTCACAGAAGTTGGCATTATTTATAGCTAACCCACCCCATTAAAAATGATGCGAAGAACCTCAGAGGTGGAGAAACTAAGTCTTCATTCCAGCCTTCCCCCCGCCCTGCCATGTCACCATTCTTAAAAAGCATGCATGGCTGCAAAGAAACCTCACTCAAATACAGCTTTCTTCTGAACCAAACCTTATTTGATTAAAGATGGGTAGGTCTGAAATGGAGACTTGATTTAAGTTAAGAGATGTTGGCATTCACTCAACTACTGGAGACATCTATTGCATGTGTAAGTTACTGTCCCACTCAGGATGCACGTGGATGAGGACGGCCTGAGGCAAACCAGTGGTCTTGAGTCGCCCTGTGACCCGCATAGAATGGTTGTGAACTGGTTAAAGCAGCAGATTCCTGGGAAGGCGTTTGCCACAGGAAGCTGAGCAGAGCTGATGATATCTGCACGGTGGGGGAGACATTTTCAAGTTGTTCTCAGCCTGGAAACAGTTCCCTTCACCAGAAAACCCAGATGCCGTCGGAGCTCCCTCGTGTAGACTGCTGAACTGAGAAAGAGTTTGTGGGCAAGGCGTGCCTGGTACAGAGACTTAGCACCGAGAGAGCCCTGCGGGGGGCATTTTTGCTTCTCGTGCGGCAGAATGCAGGCATGTGCACAAGTCTGCAGTAGCCAGTGAAGACAGGTCTACCCAGAGCTCCGCGAGTTGTGAAGATGTGCTTATGGTGCCAGCTCTGAGCAACTGTTATCATTGCTAGCGATGTGACAGCAGCGAACAACAAGGAAGAGGACCTTCCCATACAATCCGTGTTGCATATGGCATGGCACAGGACCCAGAAAAGGCCATGTGGGTGATGGAAATCCAAGACAACGACAGAAGAAGATTGAAATAGCGTAGAAGAGACGTTCCCACGAGTGGCTGAGGGCCTCAGTGGTGCAGAAGTGAGCGTGAACTCAGAACCCCCAGTGTCGTGGAGCGTTTGAATTTCAGTAGCACACATACATACATACGAATATGGTTGATTATTCTGGAAATGGCATCTGGCACGTTTTATGAGATGAACTCATTTGTCAGTAACATGAGGTGCCTGGGGGAGACAAGCCCAACAGATAAAAAGACAAAATGCAGTCGCTCTCCACACTGCCTCTACAGTCCTGAAAGAGGACCTTCTCAGTACATTTCAGGCCGTGGTGGCCTCCACCTGGTGACCCGAGTCCATTGTGTGGACTGGAGTGCCCGCAGGGGTTGCGCTAGCCTGACAGTGAGGGCCCTGTGAGACAGCAGCCAAGCATACCCTTGAGGTCCTCCTGCAGGGAGGTGTCAAAAGACTCGCTCTCGAAGCACCATTCGTCTGTGCAAAGTCACTCTGTTGGCAGTCGGCGTACCCGGACAGTGAACTTGGCCACCAAGAAGGAAACATCCACTCTCCTCAGACAGGGAGAACACGTTCTCTGCCTCTCATCTGGGGGTTTTCTAAGTTACCCACAGAGTCCTGCTTCCCCCAAGTCTGTCTGACCTACGAGGCACACCCTTCCCCATGAGCGTGAATGGAAGGACTGTTTTCTCTAGTTCCTTGTCATCAGCATGGCCTTGGGGGAGCATGAGGGAGTTCAGCCCCTCAGTTTGTAGTTAGAGAAGCTGAAGGCCAGTGAAGGACTTGTCTCCACATTCACACTGCTAGAAGCTGCATTCCCAGTGGGCCTCCTCCACCCCGCACCCTCAGCCGTACAGCTCTGCACTTAGCCTGTATGTACAGTAGACTGTGTACATACAGTCTGTGCAGGTCAGTGTCATAGCTGGGCGGAAGCAGTCTGGTTCTGATTCTAGCACTGCTCTATCCCTGTACCCCCAAATGTAACTGAAAATCCTTCTAAGTGTTGGCTCCAAATCTAAACCTTGAAGCAGGGTGCAGAGAGTCCCACGCTCTAGGAAAGATGTGTCCGTATTGCTGAGGCCGGCCTAGCTCAGGTAGGCAATGGCAGTTTCTGAGAGGACGACTGGGTGGGCACAGTGGGCAAGCATGTCCACGCAGTCCAAGGACAGCAGCTGCAGAATCTAGACTCGGCCATGGGCATGCTCAGGAGAGGCCTAATCCTCTCTCCTGCGGCCTTTTCACTTGGTATTTCCTGAGGACAGGGTGGGGCCTGCAGCGACTAGCCTTGGGTCTGACTAAGCGTTTTCTCTGAAGACGAGCAAGCTGTGACGCCGGCCTCCTTCCTGGACGGGTGTGAGGCCCTGTTCGAGGCAGAGCGAGGATGCCAGCTGTCCTACTGGCCTGGGCCTGGGTGCCTTTCAGAGAGGGCAGGGCCTGAGGGCATGTGGCGGTACATTCACAGATGTGTGAACTTGGCCGCCAAGATACCGAGAGTCTTCCAAAACAAGAACAAATGCAGAATTCTCCCCACAGCTAAAGACCAAGCATTTTCCTCGGGGAATATGTCCTTCCTTAATCGTTGAAGCAGGTGTATAGGAGGACCTTACGTGCTGTCATGTGGGTGTTACATCATTTCATCTGAACCTTGACCTTGCATTCTCTATGCACATTCCTGGCAATTTATACAATTTCTCTTGTTTGTGTACCGTAAGATATTTGTGAATCAGTAAGAGTCCCAAATAAAAATGCCCTTTTCACAGGGGCCAGGAGAGTGGGGACCTTCGTGGGTGGGATTTCAACAAGGTGGGTCCAAGGGAGCGTTCTGGAGCGTTAGGAACATTCTAAACTTTTACCTGGGCGGTGGCTCTGTGGGTATGTGTATGTATAAAAATTAAGAAACTATCAAGGTGTACACTTAAGATTTGTGCCTTTTACTCTATGTAAGTTAAGCTTCAGTAAAAAAAAAAAAAAAGAAAGAAAGAAAAATGGAAATTTTAAATGCTGTTTTCAGTGCTTGACATACCAGTAGTTTGCAAAGGGTATTTCCAAAAGCTAAAACATACCTAACATACACATTTCAAGCCATCTCTGGGCTCTCTCTTATAATACCTTTTGTGCCCAAGGTCTTACCTAGTAAAACATGACTGACTTTTCAGGGTCAAAGATGATTTTTCTCCATCTGTCATTCTTGTCTGTGGCAAATGTGGACATGTCATTCGGAATGTAGCACGGAGGCCCTGATAAAATTGGAACGGCATGTGGAGATAAAAATCATTCTGGGATGAAGCCAAACACTTCCTGCCACTCTCCAGATGTCACCAAGCTGGAAGCCACCCTCCCGGGGGAAGTGATTCAGCCGGCCTCCGCCAGATGTGTAGGAAGCTGCCTCGGACCCACATGCTAACACTGTCCTGATTGTGTGGAGCATATGCTTCCAGTCAGGAGTGAAAGATGCAGGCAGGGGCACATGCCAGGAGGCTTTCAAGCATGGCCCACCAGTCAGCCAGCAGCGTGATCCACTGAGCCGTCCAGTCAGCAGATGTGTGTCACCATGACACAGGTCGGAGCTGGTTAAACGGTAACAGAGCTCCGTGACCGCATGCGCACACTCAGCCCTTCCCAGGAACCTCACGCCATGGCTGTCACGCTGTGGGGTGTGTGTCAGCGTGATTCTGAGGCTCCCTGGAGCAGCGGCACTGGGATGGCACAGAGTGGCAGAGATGCCCTTTCCTGCACCCGGCTGTGTGTTAGAGACTGGGCCGGCCAGGCGAACAGCCCCCTGGGGCCTGTGTGCAGAGGTTTAGCTCCTTGTCATTGTGAGCAATCTTGAATGCAACCACAGGGCAGGCTGTTGTAAGAAAGCTGTTGAAGTCACCGGGTTCTCTCTCCTGGTCTGGTTTCCCAGGGGCCCGGGCTGTCTGCAGGCACCCCACTCCCTCCCCGACAGCAGCCCCTCCCTGCACAGAATGTTCTCAACTCACGGAGATGGATTTTGAAAGAGTCCTGCCTGCTCTGATGAAGAAGGGGGCAGTGTGCATGCATGCTTGCTCACAGGCGCACGCACCCACACACTCTTCCACGTGAGAGGAAACAGCCATACACAGTGTCAGTCAGAGAGAGACAAACATGTGACAGGTACAGAGGCACCCTACATGAAGTTGAAAAGCCTCGTCGGGAAAGTCTCCATATGCACACAGTCCCCCCACCGCAGCCGATAGACGCACGCATTGTTCTGAGACAGCAGTCGCGGTAGGCAGTCCTCGTGGGTGAACCAGTCGGCAGACACAGACGCATTTCTCAACCGTCGTTGCCACCGACCGCTGAGCAACGCAGCCTCACAGAGCTCTGCCCCCACGTGTGTTTATCTGCAGACCTCCCAGCCTCTGTGGAATTCACGGGTGCCGGTGAGGACGCACTGGTTTCCCAGGCGGCAGTAGAGCTCGTAGGCTGTCATTTTTGGCAAAGGCACACACCTGTTCTCTTTCCACCCAGACACCAAGAAAGCCAAAACGACTTCAATCATCACCTCAACTCATCACACAAAAACAACCCCAAACAAAACAGAACTACTGCCTTCTTGTCCACACAAAGCTCTTCTTTTATAATCGCGAGGTTCTCTGGTGGCTTAAAAGCCAACTCTCCGTGGGCCTCGACCCGAGGGTCTCTTGCCATTCGTTTAGGCATTGGCAGGACGCTGTGCGGATCGACCGACCTGCCGGCCCCCACGCCAGTAGCAAGCACTACAAGCAGTTGCTAAAAAAAAGTGGTTGAACCTCACACATGGAGGGAGGCTCCCCTCCCCTCGCCGAGAGAATTCTCAGGGAGAAAAAAACAGTGGTCATGATAATACATACCTGTGGCTCATCACCAGTCATTTCCTTGGCTATAGAATTTGTTTTTTCGTGCTTACGCCGGAAATATGGGCCTGCCTGAGGCGGTGGGAATTTACAGCACCTGAGGTAAACTGGAAGTCCTTCCCCTGGGAAGGCCTGACTCAGGCAGAAGCAGGGGTGCTTTCACCGCCTGCTCTGTCCCCCTGCTCAGAACCAGGCATCAGGAAGGCTTTCTGTGGGAGGCCCATGCCTCTTTGGTTGCCAAGCGTTCCACCTTGGAAAGGTGTCACTGTCCTGCTACCTGTCCCCGTTACTCCCAGGTTTGCTGCTCCCCTCTGACTCCTGGTCTCCTAAAAGCTTCTCATGTAACAGCATGGATTTTGGGGTGCCACTGAGAGGGCAGAAGAGGTGTTTATTTCTTAGTTGTACCCTGGGTATTTCTGTATATTTGCTGGAAACCGTTTAGATCAGAGGTTGTCCAACTTTTTGGCTTCCCTGGGCCACATTGGAAGAAGAACTGTCTCGGGCCACGCATAAAACACACTCACACTAGTGAGAGCTGATGAGTTAAAAAGAAGTCACAAAAAAATCTTGCCATGTTTTAAGAAAGTTCACGCATTTGCGTCGGGCCACATTCAAAGCCGTCCTGGGCCTCAGGTTAGACACGTGTGGCTTAGATGCCTCCTCATCTTCAGAGTAGAGGGTTAGAGAGGAGACTAGAAGGTAGGAAACTATGGGGGAGCCCAGACTTGAGGAAGAATACTATCACTAGAATGAAAGCATCTCCAGGGCTGGGTTGTTGTTTTTTGTTTTGACTTGTTTTGGTCTGTTTTGTTTTCTCTGGCACCTAAAAGAGTGCCTGGGATGTGATGACTATCTGTTGAATGAATGAGGCGAATCGATACGTTAAAAAGGCCTCCCCATCTCTAGAAATTCTGGGATATTGTTTTCTTAAGAACAACCACAACAAAAATAAGCATACACATACACACACAAACCTGGAATAACCCACCTCCTTCCTCCACCTCCAAAATGACCCTCAAAGCATTAACTCTTGATTTTCTGAGGAAATGGTCAAGAAGGTCTTGGCACTTGGGTTTATTTGTTCATCCAACAGACGTTTCTTACATCCGGGTCACGTGTGGAGCGCTGGGCCGCGACCCCGTGGGCCAAAAGCTGATGAAAGAAGGCAGACGCACCCTCGCGGAGCTTCCTGTCCCACGGCAGGCGGACGAGGGCCCTGATCATTACCGCACAATGTGAGGAGTGTTCTCCGGTCCTGGAGAGGGGCTCCGGGAGCCAGGGAGGGAGTGACTAACTTCTCACTTGGCCTGGGGGCCCTCGGGAAGGCTGGGACTTGAAGCCGCAACAGGAGTTCACATGCCTGGCGAGGGGCAGAGAGAGGGAGGGCGTCCAAATCCTCCTCTTGGACCACGGTTCCATCAGATTACACACTTAGCAGAGCCGCTGATGAGGAGCCAAATGGACAAGCAAACGCTGGCTCCTCTTTCCTTTTCTCTCTCTTCTCCCGAGACAGATGCTAATGAACCACAGTGGCCAAAAGGCAGGTGAGAGTGAGGAAGAAACTGGATGATGGGCCAACGGGATAGCCAGCCCCTTCCAAATCACAGTCGATGTCAACGATGCTGACGGAGGCCTGATCACCACATGGCTTCTCCATCATCTGGGGTCCTCAGAGGACAGAGGTCCCCATTGTGACATCCCCACCGTTTACCGCTTGGCAGAGAGCCAACCTCTAGGGGACCGCACATGATAGACATGGGTTGTTGAGACGAAGAGTGATTGCTCTTCTTTGGAGAGTCAGTGCTGCTAAAAAAAACAAAAACAAAAAACCCCAAACCTGTTGGCCGTTAATTGCTGTGGAGTAGAATATGCCAAGGTATCTTAATTCAAATCTTACCTCACCGTCCTGGGGACCTTTTGTTGCTGTAAGTAAGGATGGTCCTCGGTTCCAAGAAGAAAATTAAAGACTGCTCCTGAGATGAGCACAGTCATTTGGATGAAAGCAAACACATGGTTGCGTTTCGAGATCAGATCTCAACAAGACGGGGCACCACCTCCTGCCCAGAGAGGAGCAGGCTGCAGGATGCAAAACCAGAATTGGTGTGAGGACACGGTGCCCCTAGCAGGGGATCTGGACACATACCGTTTCAGGCGCTGGTCGGGTCCTACTGTGCATGCCCATTTTGTGGACGGGAAGACTGAGGAGGAGGCGGTGGGCACAGAAAAGAGGTGCTTGGAGGAAAACGATGCCATGTCTGCCTCACCGTGTTTGTCCCAGGAGAACTGTGTGTGTGTGTGTGTGTGTGTGTGTGTGTGTTGCTGTTTTTGGCCTGAGGGCACTGGATGCTGCTGGCCTCAGGGTTCTCTGCCCTCCAAGGGTTCGGATCCCTCATCTGTCCCTGAATTTGGAATCAAAATGTCAGACCTGTGTTGGAAGCAATATGCACATCAGATCGTTGCTTCTGAAGGGTAGAGGCGGGGTAAAGGGCGTCACCTCTGGAGCCAGCCTTCTTGCGTTTAAACTTAGGCTCTGGCACATAGTGGCGGGGTGGCCTTGGCAAGTTTCTGGAGTAAGAAGCTGTGCCTCGGTCTCCTCAGCTGTAACATGGTCCTGATAATAATAACTCTTTCCTCGTAGGATCACCGTGAGGATTAACTGAGTACTTTGAAAAGACTCCCGACCTGCCCTGCCCGAGGCTGGTGCATGGGAAATGACTAGCACTTGGCCACTTTTGACCTACCGAACCAGCAGTCTCACATGGCTCACTCTAAATTCGTTCTATCGTACAAGCCTTTTCTTTGTAAAACGATCACATTTGTAATCGTTTGCTCTTTCCTTGTCATTATATTAGTTATTGTCGCCTAGTTTATCACTTTGTTATTATGTTTATCATATCGGTTTGTTATGTGCCTGCTTTTCATCCCCTCACTCAACTATACTTTGAAAGCAACGTGCTCATCCCCTTCAAAACACTGTGTAGCACAGGGTGGTGGTGTACAGGTGGGGATCCTGTACCTGAATTGGTAATCAAAGCCTCCAGCTGAGAAGCAAAGGGATCCAGCAGCCCGCATTCTGGGGTCAGGAAACGCGGCCTGGGGGAAACTCTCGTCACGTTGGTGAGACATGGGCTCCAGGCATGCCTGGCTCACTCAGGACCCAGGAGGCCCTTGACCTAGCCTGCCCGCAGCAGTGCCCAGGGGGTGGGGCAGGAGCCTGGGGTGAGCAGCAAGGCGGGGGCGGGGGGGGGTGCTCGGTAGAAAGCAAGCAGGACCCACCTCCCCACCTTGCCGCCGTGGGTCTGGAATGTCAGACCGCCCGCGGGTCTAAGGGCTGCCTGCGGTCGGTGAGGGTAGGTGAGTTTGGGAGGCAGTGGCCGTCAGAAGCACACAGACGATGCTGTGAGACGCTGTGAGCGGAGCAGGAAGATATAGGCCCAAAGTCTAATGCCCACGGGGGTCCCCCTTTTGCAAGCCTGGGGAAGGCACCACCTGTTGGCAACAAGCCCATGTAGAGTATGTCACTGCCGGGTAGGAGGGACTATCCCCGGGCTGGGGCAGGCGGGTCCATGGCCATCTTTTAGTTCCTGCGGCAGGCCCCGCTCTGGCCTCCTTCTGGAGACCACCAGAACCGCGAAGCAGACAAGCCGCAGGTCTGGCCTTGCCTGGGAAGAGAAGGAGCAGAGCTTTGCGTTGGTTGTAAAGCTGGCACAGCATTTACTTTGTGTGCCTGGCACTCTCCTAGTGCTTTCATCTCACTTGACCTGGCAACGATTCTGTGAAATAGGGGGTACTATCATTACCCCCATTTTACAGAGGAGGAGAGTGGGGGCACAGAGAGGTTAAGTAACTCGCCCAGGGCTCTTAGCTCGTAAGGGCAGGGCTGCGATCCCAACCCAGGCAGCTGGCTCCGGAACCTCCAGTCTGCACCGAACGAAACTAAATCTTGAGAAACTGAAATAAGACTGTTGTCCAAAGCTGCAATCTCAGAAAAATGGACCAACAAACAGTAAACCCAGAATGAAATGCTCTGGCTCTGCTTTCTGTTCAACATCAAGGGTGCTGATCCCCAGCACCAAAGGAGGGGTTGACAGAGCAGGACCAGCAGCACATTTTAGGGGAATAAGAGAGTGAATTCCTTATTGTCCACCCCAGTGAGCTGAGCTTCCTTGGGAAACAGCTTTCCTGAGGCTACAAGGTGAGCGTGTGAAAGTAGTTCTTAGAGACTGAGCTTGGCACGCCGTGCAGGACATGGGCATTGAGGCGACGTGGATTTTTGCCATCAGTTTGTCTCGTCAGAGGAGGGAGCAGGCACAGTGTGGATCTACAGTGTGAGGGAGAAGGGTGGGGAGACCCACGGATAGAAGGGTGCTTGTGTGCTCTGAGTGGGTGGAGGAAAGGGGGACTCACGGTTACACCACCTCACAGTAATCAGAAGGGACCGGGACAGAGGACATCGCTAACCCACTGCAAAGCACTAACAGGGATGGCTGCCGTGTCGAGCCCTTTCACAGTCCCAGATACAAACCCGGTGGATTAGGTGTCCCCTCTTCCCGTGTCCTAGTGCCATCTACATTCCCTGTCATACCAGCCATCACTTATTAACATATTAACTTACTTAGTACACCGTCTCCTGCCCACTACTGGATACTTAATGAACAAACGAACAAAGGGGTCATTAAATGGGACAGATGAAGGCCCAGAGTTATTACAGATCATGGCAAACTTGGGAAAGAAGAAGTGTCTCTAGGGGTCCAGGAGAGAATTGGGGTGGGGGGCATACAGACAGGTGAGGCTGGAGAAGGAAGCAGGGTCTCGAATAGGGTGGGCCGTGTGCACTGTAAGGGGTTCGGACATTTCCTCATAGGCATTTTGTTCTTAGTGCAATAGATACTCGCTCTGGATACGGATTTGCCTTCACTGTATCCAGTGCTTCTGTCATCTGTGGACCTACGGGAGACCTCACCACTGCCATGGGATTTCACCGTGCTGTTTCTGACCAAGGCACTCGCTGAAACCGTAGCCGGCCCCTGGCATTGGCCGAGGGTCTGTTTTAGCGTTCCCGTACATCCGCAAAGTTGTGGTTAGTGCGCTAACTAACCCACAGCCAGTGTCCTAAGGAGGAGGCAGGTACAGGGAGGAGCCGAGGACGGAGACACACTCCTCTCCAGCGGGTGACATGTGTTTGTTGCACAGAGCTGCTGGTGTGAACCTGACTGTCAGGAGGGATGTAGCAGAAGCATCAAGACAGGGCCTGGGAAACAGAGTGGGAAGAGTCACTAGGGGAGCACAAAGCAAGTGTCCTCTTTCCTAATAGCTCTTCCCCACTTGGGGGAGTCCGGGGAGACTTTGCTGAGAAGTCGAGTGAGTAGCAGTTGTCAGAAGAGAAAGAAGGAATGAGGTTTGACTCCCTCTAAGGGTGTTTGAATTTTTCTCCCAGATTAATCCATTCGGTATAGTAGAGCTTTCGTGTAGAGAACGTCCTGTACCTACTTCAGACCATCATCTTCTCTTCTCTGGGGATATCATTCCTATCCTCTGCTTTTTTTTTTTTTTTTTTTTTTGACATTTGGACTTTGTAAAAATAGATATTTATGGATGAACATGTTCATCAGTCAGTTAATGAGAACTTCTGAAAAAGTTTCTGTTGAGAGAACTAGAATTATGTACTAACTCAGGTCATGGTTTTCAAGTTGCATGAGGCTGTTTACAAAATTCAAATGTCTGTGCATCTGCGCCGTTGTGCCAGACAGTGTGGATCCTGTAGAAGTCATTTCATTGCTGCTAATTAGGGTCATGAACTCCAAGTTTGAGGTGTGATGGCAGAGGATAATTTATTTGTTCTTTATGGAGCAAAACTTAAAAACAAATTGATGCTGTCTCTTTTACCCTAATGGTTCTGAGTTCTTGCTTCTTTCCTGTTAGAACTGTACTATGGTATGTCTCTGTTCTCCCTTCCTGTGTCCATGCCAGATGTCACCAGTTGACCTTGAGGACTATACAGTTGAGCCACAATATGGCCTCAGAGGCTTTGCAACCTGACTCCTAAACATCTCAATCGGTGGATTGTCGGTGTTGGTGCGACGACACCGCTCCACTCGCCTGACGTCCTCTCTGTATTCTCTTCATCTTTCCTGGCATTGGAAACCTTCGGCTTTGACCACAGATTCCCATGTCTGTGGCACTCGTACGTTTCTTCCCCGTTGCTGGTCTCACCTGCCATCTCGTCTTCCTCCTAACGTTCACATAACAGAAACATCGATGGCAAAGTAGCCAGGGTGGGAATTTCTCTATCGGCAGCAAATCTCCTGCAGAGCAGTCTTTCCCAAACCTGCGGAGACTAATTCCAAAGAAAAGAACTTGAAGAAACCAGCCCCTTTCCTCCACATATTCCTAGCTGTGGGATTTCCTAAAAGGTTTTTAAGTGGAAATGATGGTAAAGAGATGGTACTGACATGGCCCCAGCCTTTTGGCACTGAAAGCTTTTCTTTATGAAGCTTCTGTTTGAACTCACATCAGACTATTTACAGTACAAAAACCATGCCTATGTGTTTATTGTAAAAACAGCCAGAAAATATAAAGTAAAAGGCAAAAGTCCCCACTCTCCTTTCCAGTTCCCTGGGGGGTAATTACTGTTAGATCTTTAAGACAGTCTTCTCTGCATATGTCAGTGTGCCTCTGTGTGTGTGTGTAGTGAGAACATTTAAAACAACAACAACAACAAGAATGAGATTATTCAGAAATTGGCTTTATCTCCTCCCTAAGATGATACATGTATGTCTGCATGGATACATGTCCTTCCCGGCCAGAACTTACAACTCTACCCCGTTCTTTTAGGGGCTGGGTAATTTTTCATGTGTGGATGTGCCACAATTATTGAACCATATTCTCCAACGTTATTACAGTTAGTGCTGTAAGGACTAGCATTATGTACATGTGTATAAATGCTTGTGTATGTATGTGCTTGTTTTTGTGACTGCGAGCTAACCAGGAGTGAAATTGCTGAGACAAAGCTATATACGTTAGAAGAGTTTTTTGAGAATACTCCCTTCACATTTACTAACACTGGGTATTATTAATCAGTCTTTCTGACTTTTTTTGCCCAAACAGTAATCTTCAAATTTTTTTTGCATTTCCCTGATTGCTAGTGAGGATCAACATTTTCCCACATGCTTATTACCTGTTTGCATTTCTGCTTATTTACATGCTCTGCCCATTTTTCTATGAGGTTGTCTTGTTACTGATGTGAATGTGCTTGAATGTGTTTAGCCCAGTGGTTCTTAGCTGCGCTGGCTTTCTTGTAGTTGACTGGTAAAACTGAAACCTTGAGAACCATGAAGTAATAGTTAACAACATGTGGAGTTGTCTCTGTACACCAATATGGTTGCTTCCCACATAAACTCAGCATCTCAAGACTTCAGCCACCTTTAATCCATCCGTTCATCTTTTCCCTCAGCGAACAGCTTAACAACAATACAATTAGAAATACCTGTACAAAGCGTTAGCTTAGAACTTTTACTGAAGTGTGACACGTGCATACAGGTTATAAAGGACAGGGGCAAAAACAAACCAACAAACAAAAGATTAAGAATGCCCGGGTTTTCCTGGAGGACTTGACATTTGTAGACAAGATAAGACACAAATGCTGCATTTCTAGAGTGGTATGGGGTCAGAGGAGAGGAAGAAGGCAGATCATTTCCAGGGACTGTCATTCGGGCTCTGGAGGTGGGCGGAGCAGGGGACAGGAAGCGGGTAGAGTCGTGGGGACATTTGCTATGGAACCCTTAGTGAGTGACCCTTCAGTTAGGGTGAGGGAGCTGGACTAAATGAAGACCGTACTTTGGTGCTTGAGGCCATTCGATTGCTTTGCTGATCAATCGCTTGGGCGGGAGCTGCCCTCATATACACACCTCGGTTGATGCACTCTACCTTTTCCCAAGGAGCTACCTGAGGGAACTGTGGGATTATATACCTGGCACTTTGAGAACAAAGGTAAACAGAGGGCAGACACAGCCTGAGGCCACGGGGTGAGCTGGTGATAGCATCGCAAGTTCCTAAAGGGCAGGGTAGTGTGTTTGCAGCTGCGAACACCTGCAGGGCAGAGGCAGGCACTTACCCGGGTCCAACACACTCTCCATTTACTATGTTCTTCTGACCGTAGCAGCGCATCTGGGTGCACAAGTGGATCCTTCCGTGCAGCCTGATCTGACCTGATTGTCAGTCCAGGATCAAACCTACAAGGCTGCACTTCTCCAGGACCTGAGTATACCTACAAATGGCCAATGTCACGGGCAAGCAGGCTTCCTCCCCTGCCTTAACCCATCCTGCACTGGTGGCTAATTCTGGCTCCTCTTAGAAGATCACAGTCTCTTTTTGCACACAATTTGAGAACATCTGTACAGATATGAATCTAAACAGCCACACATGCAAGGGAGATGACAATGGCTGTATATCCTAGGCAATGTACATGTCAGTTTTAAAAACAGAAACTAATGTAGAACCCAGCGTTCAGTAACACAGCCCATAATAAAATGTTAACAAGTCTAAGGTTTAACAGAATCAGAAACCAGATGTGATAGCTTGTGTCTGTGCTCCTAGTAGAAAGCAAGCATCATGGGAACATGGCCTTGATTACCTAGTTTCCTACCGTGTCTCCCATGCCTACAAGAGTTCTGCTTAGTTTTTGCTTGAAATCCTGACTAATCCTATGCAGTAGAAGTGGCCTGACTCCCGAGGCTGGCCAGAAGTTTTCAGTTAGACGGGAGCACACATCCCCTTCTGCCCCTCCCTCATGTTGTAACTCAGTGGTTCCCAGGCTTTTCCATGAAAAAAAAAAAAAAAAAGATGGTGTTTTAGGAACGTAAGAAAGCACGCACACACCCAGACACGTGTTCACTCCCTCTCCCCCAGGAAGTGTCTCAGAGGCTGGTGTCACTCAGGGCGCTCTGCTTACAGGTTTACGTCGACTTCTGAACTTCCCATCCACGAGAAGCCTGGCTGCGGTCAGAGAGCCCGGCTCACCAAGGGACAGAAGCTGAACCCTCGAGAGCCAGCAGCTCCAAATCCCTCACACTCGTCTCCCCAGGCCTGAGAGGTTCCTGGCTCTGTATTTCACAATAGCTCCCCCCAAAAAAGACACTGCTCATTCGACTTATTTTTTTTCTTTCACGTCATCCTGCAATTTTAGTTGGTGCACACACAGCACAGAATAATTAAGCGCAAAGTCAGCCCCGTTGCTCTGAGTCACCACCTTTCCACTCAGCCCATAGGCCTTCCTCAGGTGAGGGGTCCGCCAGGGGGCGGGGGGCCTGGGCAGGGGGGCTGGAGAGGTGTGGGCCTGGAGCTTCACCGTCAAAGCCCTCACCTCACCCCTGCCCTCCTCTACCACCCTCTTTTCTTGTTGGGACTCTCTGAAGAGCAATCACATCTTCCACGAGAAGCGAAGCCTGTCTGGACACGAGGCAGCCGCGAAAGGTCCTTCAGGCAAAGGCTTCCCATAGACAGTTTGGCCAAATTCATAAATTAACTCGAAATTTGATCCTGCTTGCTGCCAAGTGGGGCTAATTAATTTCTATAGAGACTGATGAACAGGAAGCACACTATTCACATTATTTCATCAACAATTAATTCACCAAGCTCAGCTTCATTAGTTTCCTGGCATTCGCCATCCTAAACAGTGTTGGAAGGTGTCTGTGGAGGGAGCCCGGCTATTTTAAGCCTCTTGCAGAACACCTGAGGCTTAGCAGCCTCCGTGCAGGTGACTTCACCCTCCCCCGGAGAGCACTCATTAGGGAGTGTTTTGCAGCCCCGAGAGGCAGGCCTGGCTGGTGCTCCGTTCTTCCCTGGGATGTTCTGGAACTTTGTGGCTTCCCTGGCAGGCGGAAGCCATGCTCTGGGCCTCATAGCAATCTCTGCTTCGCTAATGAGCTCCACAAAGGCCCTAGGGTGCTCCCAAGGGCAGGAAGCTAGAAGGGACTGCAGGTGGGTCTCCTCAGGTTCCCTCCAGACCAAAGGCCCTGTGGTCCCCGAGTCGGAGCCGTTCATCTGTCCGTCAGCAGGCACTGGATGCAGTTGTGGGTGCAGACAGGAAGGCTTCCTGGAGGAAGGACAAGGTCAATGCTCCACAAGAATGTCAGCTCCTAGGTGCTCAGTGCATGTCAGAGATGGGAAGAAAGGCAGGGAGGGAAGGAGGAGAAGAGGAAGGACAGAAAGAAAAAAGGTAATGAGCAAGCCAAAAACCGAGGTGAGTACGAGCTGTCCCCCGATAGGAGAAATGGGGTGAAGATGGCCGTCACAGCCATGCTGTACAGTTGTACAGGTTGTGTACTGCATGTCCCCGCACAGTCACATTGATGTAAATAGATCTAGAACTATGCAGTTTGCAACCTGCCCAATTGTACACAGCAGTCCTAGCCGCAGGCTGAGGCCACAGTGTGTGCAAACTCCTGGAAGTGAAGAACACAAAGGAGGAACAGTGTACAACTAAAAGAAGCTCAGATGACCTAAAAATCTCCTGCAGGGGGGAGCCTTTCTTCCCTACTTCTGTGTGCGCCCGCACAGTAACTCACACGTAGGGGCAGGTGAGGGATGGTCCCTGAATTTCAGTGAACTTCGAGTTCCCTGCCCCCGGACCTCCGAATTGCGGGTGAGCCCCATGACCATGCCCCTAAAAGCCGGCAAGATGTGGTCAGCAGTCCACATCAGCTCGGAATCTAGGCCAAGAGATGCCATCTGCTCTGGAGCCCTAAGGATGCCATGCAGCTCCGTCCTAGCCATGTGGCCCTAGAAACCTCTCCTGCAAGCCTCTTGGCCTCAAAGAGCGTAGGCGACGCAGACTGGCTGGATGGGCATCGTGGGAGAAAATAAGGGGAAGTGGTTTGAGGAGAGCCGCAACCAACCCCCGGCACCCCCAGCACCCCAGGAAGCTGTAGGTCGCGCGTCTGTGCAGGACGGGAACTTTACTGGAAAGCTTGGCTTGGTGACCGTGGGCATCCTCATTCAGGCTGAGGAGGAGCCATGAGGAGCCCTGCAAAGGACACCGCTGACAGCCGCTCAGGTCGGCTCCCCTGGCCGGGCCCACCCCCACGAACGAGCCAAGGCCAAGCCTGGCCAGGCGACGGCGGCTCTCCCTCTGGGCAGTGGCCACACACTTGACGTTCTCTCTGTGCACGAATTTCCCTTCTAATCGGCGCAGAGTAACCTGCGTGGCCCAAGCAGGCTTTGGCCCATGGGGCGGGCAAGCCAGAGCCCTGGCCGGCAGCCTGGCTCCGAAGCTCTGACTTGCTGGGGCCCTACATCTCCCAGGAGAGAGAAACCACACGCACTCCGTCCTGCTGTGCTCTGTTCCCCGGAGGAGTTTGCTCGTGACTGCTTCCTGCTCCCCCTGGGTGTTGCCAAAAGCAGGACTTTACCTGGGGGCTCCAACAGTTGAAGCATTTTGCAAAAATGTTAAGAATTGCCTCCTCTCACACCTGCACACAGAAAGAGAGCTTTCAGAGTTGGACACTTCATTAAGACGAGCTTCCAGGTTGGACAAGCCTAACAAACAGAACGGGACACTCAGTTTCAGGGTAAGGGGGCCCTTTTTCACAACTCGAGACCAGATTACGGAAGCTCCATTACAACGGGGGAAGTCTGCATGCACGCTAGAAGTCAGCATGTCAGGGTGCCAAGCATATCTCAGGAAACTTCAAGGAATGTCTGTTCGATTGAGAATAAATGGCACAAAATGCAAGAAAGTTGCCCAAGCCCCACCTGTAACTCAGTTTTCTGAGAAAGCAGCAAAGGCTCCTGGGAGACATGTAGCAGATCCCGGGTGTCATGGATGTCTTCCAGTTTGAAGGGGTGAGAGGTGGAGGGAGAGGAAGACCCAGCGCTGGGGCCTGTGATCTCGAAGCAGCGCTGAGTTGGAGGCTTGGGGGAGTCGGGGAATTGGGGAGGAAATTTACTTGCTAAAAGCAAGTGTCCAGCCAGCAGCTCCTGGAGGCCCATCTGAGGGCTGTGCCGGAAGTTGTGATTGTCCACCCAGCCTCAGACCCCTGGTGGCACAGGGGTGTAGTGAGAGCTGCTGGCTGAGGCCCAGGCTGGGGTGGGGGTGGGGGAGTCCAAGGAGAGGCTCTTAGTGAGGGCAGGAGGGGAGTGCCGTTGATGCAGCAGGACCAGGGCCCTAGGTGGAGAATCCAGATGCAGAATCATCAAGATGCAAGGATCACTGCTCTCTCTCCATGCACTTGGGGGACTGGACCCCTGAACTGTCTGCTGCTTCACGATCAAGTAGAAAACCAAATCGAATAGCAACAGTGAGGCCAACCTGGGCAGGAGGGAGGATTCAAGAAGCATTGAACATCCAGTTTTGATTTTTGTTTTGTGGGGAGTGGGGAAATCAGGGTCCGAAGAGAACTCTCTTTGCATGCGGATGAAAAATACCCAAAAGAGGGAGTCTACGAAGACAGTCCATAAAATAAGGATCATGGTGATGATAATGCAATAATAGGAATAGTAGCTAACGTTTGTTAAACAGTTCCTAAATGCCAGATACGAAGTTCCGAATACTTTAATTCTCTCACACACAAAACCGCTATGAGACTTTTTATGATTATTACCCTCACTTTATAGATATGGGGAGGCTCAGAGGGGTTGAGGCACTTGTACAAGGTAGGAGAGCAAGGATGAATTTCTGAAAAATATTTATTGCAAAAAAGGACGTTTTACGTGGCATCCGCTTTCTTCTCTCTATAAAATTCAGGAATGCTTTCAAGACACCAAACCTGAATTAAGATGAAAGAAAATATAGGAAGGAAGCCGGCTGACTAATGATAAAATGATGTGAATCGAAAACGTTACGGTGGAATTTGAAGCCTTCGAAGCAGTAAAGAGCAGAATTTATACCGGAGAAAATGAAAATAGAATCCATTTCTTCATCTGTTGAAGGCATGGAGAGAAGGAGGGGTGGGAGTGGGTGATGGTTAAGCTCTGGAATTATTAGATGCCCAGGGTAAAGACTTGATTCTTTCATTGGAAACATTTACACATTTCCATCCGCCTGGAAAGATCTGGATTTGATCCTGCCAAAAGAAAGAGGGTCGAGCCAGATGACTTCTTGGCTCAAGTCCGTTCTGTGAGTTTCTCTTCTACCAAGTCATATAAATGGGTCCCATCAAAAGTTAGGTTTGGGGTGCGGTGATTTCTGGAGGGTGAGACTCCCAGCTCTCATGACATTTCTTCTGTTTTAAAAAAAAAAACAAACCCTCCAGGACCTTGCTTTCTCTGGGGGGCCCATGGCTCCCCTTGTCCTGTGCACAGGTCTCCCCGGGTGGGCTCTGGTTGCCTTCACTCTTTTCACTGTGGGATTTAGGACCGAGCTGCAGCCGCTGCCTTCTGACCCCGAGGGGAGATAACTGCCTGACAATAAAATCAACACAAATGGAAGAACAGAGCTGTGCTGACTACAAGCAACACTGTCCCCTGCATTGGGTTGTGCTTGACACTTAGCCCCATGCCAGCACTATCCCGTAACGTGAGCCAGTAAATTCCCTTTTCGCTTAAGCCAAGTTGGGTTGGGAGTTTCTATCACTTGCAACCAAAAGAGTTCCAACTGCTTCGGTTGGGCAGAATAAATCCACGAGACAGTCTAAAAAGGCATTCTGATTTCTCCGAGAACCTGTGGGTGTCGGAGACAGCGTTGATATTTACATCTGTGCTCGTGAGAACATTCCATCTTAAGATACTTTCGCAGAACTGTCAACAGAAGAAAAACCAGCGGGCTGTACATAAAAGGCTCGTACACAAACAGAACGTCTTCATTCTTGTGTGCTTCTCCCATTTTGCCTGTCCTGGGGGCCGCCTTCATAGCCAGGTGACTGACCCTCAGGGCCTCCAGGACCAGAGGGAAAATAGACGCTGAGGGAATTCCAGGTGACAGGACTTGTGTCCCCGCCCCCGCGCCAAGCCCACCCAGTCTGAACGGAGCCGGCGGGGTTTGCAAACCGGCAGGAACACTCTCTGGTGAGATGTCCTGTGGCTGCGTTAGGAGGGAAAGGAGAACAGGAGAGAGATCTCTTGGGGGCCTCTAACACCATTCGCACTGCGCTCTGGCCGCGCCGCCTGCCGCCAGGCCCTTAAACGTGCCGTGTTCTGGCCGCTTGCTGCCTGCCTTCCTGCCCAGCACCGGCCACGGTGCTTATTGATGTTTATTTTCTGAACGTCACTCTCCCCTGGGGCTGTAAGCTCTTCCAGGCTTCACCTTCACTCTGTGGTCACAGGGCAGCCTAATGACAAAGAACTGGCAGAAGAAGGAATGGATGGATGGATGGAGTTGGGAGGGATGAAGGAATGAGTTGCTTTGCACGTTACTCTCTGCTGAGTGTTTGTTCTTCTAACGCTTTTTAAAAATAAAAGGCTGCTATGTTGTCAACTGAGGCGGACCCTTGCTGTCTTCAGAGGAGGGGAGGGAAGGTGGGACTGTGGGGAGGGAAGTGGGGTGCTGCCTGTATAGAAACTGGTTCCGTGAGTTCGTCTTTCGTCGGACGCGGGAGTGGGCGAGGTGGAGCTGGGACACAGCTGCGTCGTGCTGCTTCTAGGAGGGGCGCTAAGGGCTGCTGCCAGGACTCGGGCGGGTGGCGGCTTCCGCTGGGGGGCCCGCATCCTGGGGTGGGGTACAAAGGCCGTCAGTGCATCCATGCTGCCCAGAATTGTCCGGAGTGCCGCTATCTGGAGACCCCGGAGAACCACGAGGGGAGTGGAATGTGAAACAAAGGAAAAACCAGCTCTCTTCATTTTCATTAATTAAAAGATGCCTCCTCCATAGAGGGAATATTTTGTCTCCGTTAAAATAGTTTATGATAATGTGAAACATGATTATACTATGGCGTTAAGTCCAAATTTAAAAAAAAAAACAACAAGCACAAAAAAAGAAGTAGGACCCAACTTTGTGGCTGTACGACAGTAGCTGCTTGGGTGATAAATGCCCCACCTGGCAGCTGTGGTTTACCTGCCCAGCTGCGTCTCTTCTCTCCCTGCCTCCTGGAGGCACCTGCCCTCTGCCCTCTAGTCACCCTAAACTCACATTTCACTCATGCCTTCCCCCCATTGCCACCCCTCCCATCCCCTCCCCTGGACAACGCCCCTTGATGCTTCAGGTCACTCTGAAACCCCGTCCTAAACGCCAAGGCTGAGGAAGTGCCCCAAGGTCAAGTCCCTCCCACACGTCATTCCAGGCCGTCACACTCAACATAGGGTATCAGTGAAGATGGGTGGTATCATTCATTGTCCTGTGTCCCCAACACCCAGCATCGTGCCTGGCACAGGGTCTTACTAAGTATGTATTGGACACACACCTGAAGGAAATAGGCCAAAATGTGGCCAGTGGTTGCCCGTGAAGGGGGGCAACTCATGCTGATTTGTTTGTTTTCCTTCTTTCGACGTTCCTCTACGTTTCAAATTTTCTGCAATCAGCGTGGATGAATGACGTTGATGATAGCAAACAGCAATCCTCGGACGGTACACTAATTGGAGGGGGCAGAACAGGTGTGGGCAATGTCAAGCATGTTTTCTTTTTTCACAGAAATGTTTCCCTTTTTCTTAGGGATGTCATCTGCAATTGGTGGGTCTTCATCTCGGGAAAACCCCCCATGCAAATCCACGCGTGAAGGTGCTCTGCCTAGTGGGCTGGGTAGGGCTCTGTTCTGGCATTCTCCCCGGGAGTGTCTGGGCGAGCCTGACACCGGCAGGGCTGGGCTTGGCGTCTCTGCGCTTCCCGCAACAGCTCAGGGTCTGGGGCAGGGCCGGCGCTTCCTTAGCGGACGCTTTGCTGAATTCCTTGATACCAGCCTTTGGCAGGAACCGAACATAGTCTGAGGCCAAGAAAAGTGCTTCATGTGTTTTGTGCCATCGTTCTGGGAATTTGGGGATGTGTGACGGGGGAGCTTTCCGCGCCACCTCAGCAACGGTAGCACGGTTGGTAGGAGTGTAAATGTACAGTTATACTCCGTCCATCAAGAGCGAAGACGTAAGGCAATCTCAGTCTTCCAGTCGATGACTAAAAACAAAAACAAGCAAAACAAGAACGTTAAAAAAAGAAAAAGAAGATGCTCCTTTGCACATCCTAATAAGCTCACCGAGGCCGGGCTCATGCCCAGGAAATCCCCGAGAGCTTTGCAGAGCCTCCCTCGGAGTCTGTAGGCTGAGACTCTGCAGCTAGCGCTAATAAGCACTGTCTCGAGCCTGACAGGAGTCTCACATCGTCACGTCCGAGTCGTACTCGGGGCTTTTACCACAGGGGCAGACCACCTTCCACTGCAGAGGCACCTGGGACGTTACCCACAGCGCAATGTAAAGGACACGGCGTCAGAACTAGAAAAGGCCCTTAAAGAACATCTGGCAATGTCCACAGACGAGAGGAAGCCCAATTAGGGAGGGTGACGGGCCTGGCTCCCAATCCCACAGCAATACGAGTGAAACAATAAATAACACCTAAACGGAAAGCTACCAGGCTCCTGGCTCCCTGTGGCCAGGTAACTGTAATGGAGGGCCAGCACGACCCAGGGAGAGCTGGGACAGGGAGGGGAGCGAGCCCTGCAGTTTAGAGTGATTCCCAGCAAAGTTTCTTTTGCAATTTTTAAATTGGTTCTGCAGTGATTATCCTCATTTACCTAAACTACTACTGATTTCTGGGCACTGCCCAATCTCACTGGACAGAATAAGAGCTCCTGAATAGTAATATCTTTTTTCCATCTATTGTTGCACAATGGATTTAGTACACACACCCCTCTCCCCGCCCCTCACAGCTTTCCCTGTCATTCCATTGGGCAGACTGGGTGCCCTGTGAAGGCAGGGTCTAACTTGCCCATTTTTATTCGGTGCCTGGGGCTGTGCTTTCTCCGGGTGAATGAATAAATGAATGGACAAATGAATGAATATTGACAATTTACTAGTCACGCTGTCTTATTTAGTCTGTACTGCAGCACACCCATGTCTGGAGGCCAGTTCTTGAAATCTGTATGGTAGATGCATTCGGTATGACAGGAAGTAATTAAACAAACCATAAGCTCTGAGGGAATAGTTGTCAACGCTCATTTCTGCAACCACCGAACAATGTGGAAACTGCATTTTTTCCCCCTGTAAATGGGGGCATGTTGACACATGGAAATGCACAGAGCTCCAACCCAACGTGTCACCTTTGGTTGGGAAGAAAGAAGTCACACGAAGTAGCGCTGCTCAGAGCTTTGATGCCTGACCTACAGCTCGCCTTTTCCTCCACGGATGCCTGGGAAGACCGTTCTCCCACCTGGTCCCCTCGCCCAGCACCTCCTTCACGTTCAAGCTGTTATTTCTTTCAGGGAGCAAAGTTTGGGGATAGTGTCCTCCTCTCTTGCACCTTCTCTGAGACTACAAATTAGCAGGGTGCACCGCCTGTCTAGACACCCGCAGGTGTCACTGGAATCATGGATTTATGCTGTTTACACCCCACATTGTTTTATTTATCCTTCAACATCAGGCCTCTGTTTATCATTAACATTTGCTTTGGTTCTCCTGGCGAGCACAGACGCCCTCCCCGTCGCAGCACAGAAGCGGTTTGGGGCTTATTAATTCCACCTTTGCCTCTGTCGGCTTCGGATGCCGGGACGCTCCGGCCGCCCCGGCCCAGCGCCTGCGTTTCCTGCAGGGTCTCGGAAGCCGCGGGCGATGGCCAAGGATGCCTCCCGTTTCCAAGCTGTTCTCCGGGCCCACGCTCCTGCCGACCTTCCCCAGACGCTCACTCATAATCTTCGTGTTTTTCGTATTTCACATTCTAGCCACCATTTCAACACCCCATCCCCGTGACATCAGGGAGTGATAAATCAGCAGGCGGGACAGCTCCCCTGTACGGACTGGTACGGGCGGCCAGGGCTCTGCCAACGCCCCCACTCCCGCCAGACGGCCGTGCCCTGCGGCCTTAACCCTTTCCCCGAGCGCCGGCTTCCCCGGGGCAGCTCAGCTCTTGGGAACAACATCCAATAGCTCTCGTTTACTTTCTTTGAAAAACGTTCCTCCCCCTTTTGTTTCTTGTGCTTTGGTTTCTTTGCTCTCCTTTCCTTACCTCGCCACACCTAACAGCACTTGCAGGCAAAGAGAAATGCTATCTAGCCACAGGCAACGTAAATACGTGTTTTTCTTAAGGAAGTCTCCACTAAGACTTTTTCCTCCCTCCTCTTCGCTGTATATTATTAGAAGAGGAAGAGGGTGGGAAAAGCTTGTTTTAGGGTGGAGAGAGATGTAATGCTAATGTTTTGTTGCTGTTTTGTTTTGTTTTGTTTTTTAAGTAGCTTTATAGAAACATCGTTTACATATCATGAAATTCATTCATGTTACCAGTACTGTTCAATGGTTTGGGGTATATTTATAAAACTGTGCAACCATAGCCATAACCTAATTTTAGAATACTTCTATCACCTCCCTCCCCGCTAGAAAAACCCCTCGATGCCTTTCTGTCGTTAGGTCTCCCCACAGCCCCAGGTAACCACTAATTTACTTTCTGTCTCTATAGATTTGCCTTTTCTGGCCATTTCATACAAATGGAATCATACAATAGGTGGTCTTTTGTGTCTGACTTCTTTCACTTAGCCTAATGCTTTTGAAGTTCAATGCTAATGGCTTTTATTACATGGCAAAGCCGTTTGGAAAGGCCAGACCTTCCCGGGAGACTGTATGATCTCAAGTGTGTGCATGCTAAGCGTGCTGTCAGGATACATGCTGCGTAGACGTGTTCCCTGCAGTAGGCTGAGAACCTCCCTCCTCCGTGTGGTGTCAAGTTCTCAGGTGTGTGTGTTTGGGAGGAGGAGGGTCAGTCTCCACAGGCAAACACAAAATAGTTGGTATTCCAGAGCAAAAAACCCAAACCATTAAGTCCACCTTTTATTTTAGTGACAGGTCAAGGTCATATAACTTCATTAGACAAACCCAAGGGCTGTCAAACTCTCTTCTTTTCCTATTATCTAATGAGAATACACATGTTAAAGTACTTTGCATCCTGAAACGGTCTGCTCACAGGGCAAGAACCGTATTTTGTGGTGTATAATGTGCACTCACGTTTTTGGCTTAAACTTTCAGGGCAAAAAAATGTTTTTTGTTTTAATTTTTTAATTCAAATTTTTATTGGTTTATATTTAGATGCTCGTTTTTTGGGTTTTTTTTTTGTATTATAAAGGAATTTTAGCACTTATTTTTTTAACATGATATAAGAAACTTTATGTAACAAATAATTACAAAACACAAGAACAGATACAAGGTTCACAAAATTTTATGTATACATTTTTTTTATATTAAAAATCCTCGGTTATTGTACTCCAGGGTATTATTTTGCATACAAATATCGTTATTGATTTCTAGGGTTACACTTTTAACTCATAAGCATAAATAGAAGAATTAAAACATTTATATAGGTAAGGGTATAACGTGCACCCTTATTTTTCCCTCATAAATTTGGGCAAAAAAATGTGCACATTATACAAAGGAAAATGTGGTATTTTTAAATAGTAACTACAATTAAATATCATTAAGGGAGCAAGAAAGAGAAAATAAAGGATGAAAGTCAAGTCAAAGGCAGAGAGGAGTGAAAAAGCAACTGAGATTTGTGGGGAGGGGGAGGGCAGGTAAAGGTATAGAGGAAAGTCACCTGTCTGTCCCCACCCCAGGTATATTCTCCGCAGTTAGCGATGGCTTTGCAGCTTGCTGGTGGCTCTTGCAAACTTTCATCATGGAATCATCACATGAGATGCCCTGACGAGGACCCTTCTCCCACCGAGGGTTATGGCTAGAACATCTGTCTGCAGCTCTGGGGAGCTTTTAGACAACACCTATGCCCAGGCTGCATCCTCAGTCAGTGAGACCAACGTCTCTGGAGGTGGGGCCTGGGCACGAGTATTTCTGAAAATCTCCCCAGGTGATTATAATCCAGGGCCAGGACTGAGGTCCAGTGGGCCCCACAGGGCGGTGCGTATCAAACTTAGGTGCGTACGAATCACCTAAGGACCTTGTTAAAATGTAGATTCTGAGTCGTGTTGGAAACCAATGCCTGAGAGAGAGGCTGACCAGACGTCCTGTTCTAAACAGTGCTGTCCCATTTCAAATGGGACACTGGTGAGCCTAGTCTCACTGGGCTAAATTTAAGCTGTCAGTAGGCTGCCCACACGTCCCGTTTGAAACGGGTCAGTACCACTCTTTTCTGTCCCATTTGAAATTGTACATCTGGTCAGCCTACTGAGAGAAAATCTCCCAGGTAATGCAGATGCCGCTGGCCCCAGACCACGCTTTGCAAGTCGAGGAGCTAGAGAAAAAAAATCCACATTTTGGGGGCATTCACGGGGTACACTATCATGTACTTCCATTCCAGACGTGCAACATTAGCATCCCATGAGAACTTGCTAGAAAAGGAACTCCTTGGGCCCTAACCCAGATTTATTAAGTCAGAAATCCTGGGGGCAGGGCCCAGTGATACACATTGTTTTAACACACTCTTCCGGTGATACCGATGTACGTTAAAGTTTGCGAGCCACTGAGCCACTCGTATTCCCTAAACATGGGGTAAGTATGTATTCCTTCTGGTGGGACTGCTTTTCTCCCCCCGGTCTCCTCTACCCAAGGGCCTTCATCAGACTCCTGTTCATCCTTCAAAACTCTTCACTTCTGTGATTCCTCCTACCCAGTGTGGCACTGCTAGGTGATCAATGGCCATGCCTTGAGAACCCTGATCGCGTAGCACTTACCGGCTTCCGTCCACCAAGGTCGGCGCGTTGACGTAAGGATGGCGGAAGCAGAATGAGGGTGAGGCACACCTAGCCAGCAGGAGAGGGGCTGTTGCCCTCTGGCCCCAGCACAGTGTCACCTCTACCCTATCCTCCCTCCACTGTCCCGAGGATTTGACTAGCTGGCTGTCTCCTTGCTGGAAGGTGAGCTCCTTGAAGCCTGGTTCATGTCATTTCCTCTGCCTCCTTCCGTCATCTCTCAAGGGGACTACCCTTAGAAGGTCCTTCTTCTGTCCGTATTACATCAAACCAGCCTCTGCCGTGATCACATGCTGTCTACCTGCGCCTAGAGCCACAGCTGAAATTTTCAAACGTGAAAATTGTTCCATAGTGAGATCATCGTTTTTAAATTTAAAAAAATAATAATTTTAGGTTGAGCATAGTAAAAATGGACCCTCTATATGCGACCTCAGGATTGGGGCCCCTGATAAAGTTGATGGTGATGGGGGCCATTAGCAACCACGGAAACTGCAAGAACGGACTGCTTCTGTTCTGTTTAAAAGGGTGCACAGCAGAGTGGAGGTCTCCAGACGGTGGCTTCACATGGCTCTGCCAGTGACCTGGTCTCGGGGCTCCCTGTCCCCAAACACTCACCTGCAAAGGAAGGTGCTGCCTTAGATCACTGACTCTCTAATGATCTATTCTCTCTCTAGCTGTTCAATTACATTTTAGGGCTCCCGAAGTGCTCTACAACTAAGAAAGCATGAATTCAGAAAATAAATTTTTCCCATTAAAAAAAAAAAAGGCCTTTTTCTTTTATGGCAAGTGTTATGTACCTAATATGCCCTGAAGAATCAGGGACTTGCCCTGGCCTCCTGGCCTCCTTTCTCCTGACGAATTGCCCTACACGTTCCCGATCCTGAAGCTCTTTCCTTCGGAAAAATAACATTTGGTTTTAGTCATGGCAGAAGCCCAGGCTTGGCTGATTTAAGGCCAGAAAGGAATGTGACAGCAAATTTAAATATTTTCGTATCTGTAAAAGCACTGGGGTCCTGAAATACCTAACACACTCTACATTGAGTCCTTCGGCATAACGGGGTTCCATTTAATCATCAGTCATTCAGTTACTGCTTGTTTATCTCTAATTCTCTCTCTCTGGGATGTGCATACTTAGAGTCTGTTATAATTTTGTAGAGTGGTAGCCCACTTGAAGACTGAAGTGTAATTTCGGGGTTCAGATTCCAATGGGTTAACTTGACAGTATGAACAATTAGGAATCATTTTCTCTCTTATCAATGTGATCTTGCATTTCAATGATCACAGCACTGATTCTGCAGAGAAGGAATTTATCAGTACATTATATTGCGTCAATTTTACTCGTAAGACACAAATAGACAACCTTGTCACTAAGAGAGAACCCTTTGCAAAAGACTCTCCGAGAAGGCTTAAATATTTTTGGCAAGTGGGAGGTGGGAGTTCAGGGGTAACGATGCCTTCTGCAATACGAAAACATAAATTAGGATAATTATTTGAGAAAATAGAGATGTGCCGATAAATTTGAGCTCTAATTAGTAGCTTCTGTTTCAGCTCATGCTTTAATTTAACTCCAGATATTTTGCCCTCTTGCCCGTCAACACCGACACTTTAAGATCATTTGTATTCTCCCTTTATTTGGGTTTACAACCTGGGTTTCAACAGGAGGCAGAGGAAAAGCATAAAAGATAGTTTCGAATATAAACGAATCACGAATGTCGCAAAAGACCTCAGCAATGTTTTTATTTATCTACTCCTGGGGTCTCCTTAGCCTGTCCAACGGAAAGCATAGCAGATGAATTAATGACCTTACGCACAAAAATCAGTTCAGGGCTCCTGTCGTACTGCTAAGTCATCGTTCCAAGTTCAAGTTGCAGAGGGGCTTTTGATCCCTTCCTTCTTCCCTGAATTCCTTATCCAGACAACCATTAAATCCTGCTGACTGTTGCTTGTAATGTGTCTAGAACATGTCCTCTCTTTTTTCAACTTGACTCTCAACTTGAGAGTGTGTATCACAATCCCCTGGGGCGGGGGCGGGGGTCTCCCCAGCCCTGTGCCCCAGGTCTGCTTGGCAAAGGTGGGGTCTGAGAGGCCAGGTGAAAATGTCAGGAAGCAGGAAATGAGGGTCCTTAGCCCCGAAGGGAGGCTGCTGCTGGATTCGGCCCTTGGAGCCCCGGAAAAGAGCCTATAGAAGGGCGCCCCCGCGAAGGGGGGCAGGCAGATCGCGGGTGGGTGAGGAGGAACTCAACGGGGGGATGTGTAGACAGGCAGTGTAGACGCTGCAGGAACCTGCCTGGAGGGGGGCCGCAGGGGGTGGGGGAGTTGGCTTTGCAGGGCGGGGCAGTGAAGCCCATTGGGTTTCTCCCTGGAGAGGTGATCCCTTCCTTCTGGGGTGCATGTGATTTCAGCGCCCGAGCCAATGAGAGAGCTTCCCGGGCCGCTGTGTCTGTGCCCGTTGGGGTTGTTCGGAGTGTCACTGAAGAAAGCGCTCCCTTCAGGTCAAAGCCGTGGTTCAGACTACATTTGCTCCAAAGTGTTGGGCACCTGCTTTGCTGACCCTACGGGTCATGACCTCACGTGGTCTGATGGTGATGTCACTGTGCGAGCTCACCTGCACGGCCTCAAGCTCGTCCGGACGGCGGGGTCACCCTGCACGCCCCTCCCACGAGGCGGCTGGCCTGCAGCGTTGCCCCGCTGAGAAGGGCTCACGCCGGGGGGCCCATCCGTGTTCTGTCCGACTCTGGAGCCCTGTCCCCCACCCTGGCTGCCCTTGCTTCCAACTACGTAAATTCCACAATGACGTGACTGCTCTCCCCCCGAGTTCCTGACCTTTCTACATTCCAGACGGTTCTTTCTAATTGAGGTGTAGTTTCTTCAGTCGCTCAAGGCAGAGCCCTGGCCGCTCTGCCTGCCGCCTTCCCCTCCAGTCCCAGCCTCCCTGTCTGCCTCACCCTGGCACAAACCACACGGAGAGTCAGCAGAGAGGGGCTCAGCTCCCAGATCCACCGTGTCTGAGCAGGAGCACGCCCAGGGCCGCCCGTGTGTGGCCCAGCAGCTCCGACCAAGCCCCCCCACCCTGGAGAGAAGTCACACCCACTGCGCACCCTGTCCCAAGGCTAGGCCTGTGGCAGGCGCCTGATGGATGGCATCTCGTTTAATCGGCAGAGCTGCAAGCTAGATGCTGTCCTCTCCGTTGTACCGGTGAGGAAGCTGTGCCCCAGGGCGGCGGAATGACCTCCACGGACCCCTGTGAGGGAACGTCAGAGCTCGGACTTGGCCTGGGTCACCCTGCCTCTCTCAGCACAAGGACGACGTGACAGCGCAGGCTCGGAGCCGGGCTGTTCCAGGAAGAATTCGGAAAAGGGACTGGTTGAAAGTATCGGATTTGTGCCTGTCCCGGTGAGAACGTAGCCATTGCAATGACGACTCTACTAAACCCCGCACATCCAGTAGTAAGGGTCCCACTTAGCATTGGCCCCTTCTTGTGCCCTGTCCGTATTCGTGTGTGACACCGCCACTAACATTTATGCAGTTTGTGGACCCGGGTCACGTGGATTATCTCAGGGTCATCCTCACACAAAACCAGGAGGAGGGCAGCATGCCCGTTTGGTGGACAAGAAATGACAGCATAGGCGACGTAGCTCGCCCAGTATTATACCAGGGTGGAGCTGGAATTCAAGCCCAGATCTGCCCGGAACTCGCCAAGTCCTGCTCTTAAGCCCTGGGTGAAATGTCCCTGGGCTCACCCAGCCTGTCACTTGTGTCCCGTGCCTGCACACGCCTAGTCTCCCCACACAATCACCCCACTGATGACATCTGCCTCTCTTCTTGTCTGTTTTTCCCCACTGGACTGGGAGTGCCCGGACGGGCAGAGCTTCTGTGTGATTCACAGTGTCCAGTGTCCTCCCCAGCACCTGCCCTTCCTGCAGGGTGGGTCGCCACCTCTGGAGTGTTATTAATGACAGATGGGATGGGACCCAGCAGAGAGCTGGGATGAGGTGGGCAGGGGCAGGTTCGGGGTTTCCCTCCCTGCATCATTCATTCATGCATTCATTCATTCAGTATCTGTTGAGGGTCTTCTATGTGCCAGGCACTCTTTAAGTGGCTGGAGATACAGCAGGGAGCAAAGTGGACAGGAAGCTGACGTTCTGGGGGGCTGCAGGCACGTGCTCAGTTTCTGGTCATTGTTTCTACCCCGTTCTTCCTCAGCGCTGGGACACATACAGGTGTTCGTCGTCAAACTCTTGCATGTTCTGAGAGTTTTATCTTCTGTTGCTCAAGCGAAATAGCTCCGACCTGCACGTCCCGATCACTGATCCCGGAGTTACAAGGAAGGGCCGGGTCCACGGCCAGGGCTGAGCACGAGCCGTGATGCGCCCCGTGTGCCAGAAGTCCCCCAGATGTTACCGACAAGCGCCTGCCCTGCCTTCTGGTGAATGAGGGCCACCTGGGCCGGATCTGCTCCCGCTTGTGGGCCACCCTTCCTCCCCTGTGTCCATGCACCAGCACAGGAGGCCCCCCTGTTCGTGACCCTGTCCAGAGGGCGGGTCGTGCAGGTGGGGACCTGGGAGCTCAGCCACGTGGGGTGCGGGGTCCAGGCCCAAAAGCCCCGACACGAGAGGCTGCACGAGGGTTGGATCCTGGGTGGCCTGACTGTGCGGAATCCAGGCTCCGGAGCCTGCAAATGGCTTCCGGCTTTCGGGGTGCTCTTCCCAGGGACCCCAGGCGGGTGGTGGCCTCACCTGTCCTGAGGCAGGACACCATGCTGCTCCCAGATGACGCCCGGGCAGGCGCTCCCAGCACTGTCAGCATGAGGTCATCACACCCATAGGAATTTCCTGTCCCTTAAACACTGACTGGAGACGGTCCCCGCCCTCTGCCCTGTCTGTGGGCTCCAGGACGCACCCAGTACCTCCGGCGTGTTCGGTGCCCGGCGGTGCCCTGCCCTCCGGGCCTCACCGGCGCTGCACACCTGCACAGCTTTCACCGTCGGTCGCAGGGAAAACGCCACGTGGGGTGGGGGGTGGGGGGCTGTGCCACCGGTGCGATACGCCTGCTGCACCAGACGAGCCCGCTCTCCTGAGCGGTGCCCCCACGACGGCCCATCCCGGTTTCCCTCGCCCAGGGCTTTTAGCAAGTGGATGCAGGAACCCGGATCTCTGGGGAAACTGAGACCTGTCGACCACAGAGTGCCCTGGGGGCCCCCCTCAAGGGAACACAGAGTCCTTGCAGTGAGCAGGTTTCACATAGCCGCTGTCAGGTGACTCTGAGGCTAAGCATGTGGGCACTTGCTGCAGAATCTGTCCCTCCCTCGTCAGAAGAGGGTGACATGAACCTCTCTGCTGAGATGTGAGCCAGGGCGGAAGAACCTGGGTGTCAGGTCCATGCCACACGTGCTCTGGACACAACAGGAGTGCAAAAGGCCTGTGTCCACGGTTAACGCTGGGAGGACTCGTCATGTGGGCTGGAGCCTAAGGGAGGAGGGAGGGGTCTTGAGCCAGGACGTGCACGTGTGTGCGCATGTGTGCACGTGTGTGTGGGGCAGGGTAGGGGATGAGAGAAGGGATCGTTGTTTCAGAAACGGCAGGCTCTGATGTGAGGCTCATCGAGGGAGAAGGCCCAAGGCAGGAGTGCAGCGAGTATTTGGGGAGGGAGAAGGACTCCAGGGCACAGTGGGGTCCAAGTGTCCAAGTGTGTCCAGCATGGGAGAGGGGGACGTCTCCTCACTCTGCCAGAGGCCCCCCGGGGGAGTTCTGGGCCGTACTGTCCCAGGGTGTGCGATGGGTCTGGGCAGGTCCCTTTGGTCACAGGGTCACAGGCGCCCTCAAGTGGCACCACAGCAGCAGACCTGAAGGAGGGGATGGGACGGAAGAAGGGGAGCACCTGTGACAACCCTTCCTCCTCGTCTCAGAAATGTTGGCGAGGATTTCAGGGAGCCGGGCAGAATGATCGCGGGGGCCCCCATTTGTACCACCGGCGGGAGAGATCGGAAGGAACCACGGAATTTTGTTCCTCGTTCTTGTCATTTATCCCCAAATAACATGACAGGCACCGTGTGCTCCCGATTACACATCGTATTTGTTTAATTCGCTTTATCCACTTAAAAGTGTATCATGAATCTTTCCACGTGTCAGTAAATGTTCTTGGACATTATTTGTTAATGGTAGTTTAGCATTCCTTTCTGTAGGTCTGCCAAAAACTATTTAACCAGTCCCTGTATTATTGGGAGGGGGCTGATAACAGCCGTAAAATAAAGTGAATGCACACAGACCCCAAGAGCTGCTTAGGGGAAAGTCCTGGGAAGACAATGGCCGGTCAGATGGCGAGACGTTTTTGTGGCTTGCGACACGTTAGCAAATTGCCTTGAGGTTGTTTCAACGCACACTCCAACCGACGAAGTATCAGAACCCCGATTTCCCCGTGGCCTCATCCCAAAATGATCAATCTTTAATCATCTTTGTCCATTTAGGAGCAGCAAGTGGTAGTGTTTAATTGTTCAAATTCCCTCCCTCCCTGAGGAGCACTAAACCCCAACGGGCACTCTGATCCAGGCACGGTTTTGACAATAAAGCTATAACGTAGGCCTTGTTACTCTCCTTAGATAACAGGAGAAGAAACTGAGGCCCAGGTACGGCATTAGCCTCAAGGCACACTGCGAATAACGGCCAGAAAGTGGGATTAACGCCTGGTAGAGCCTCGAGAGCTCAAGTTCATGCCCGTTCCTCTGCATGACTATTCTTATTCCTGTCTGACGGTGTCTTAGCAAATAGGGAGGTGGGTGACCTTGTTTTTAACCTGCGTTCGCCGGTGTGGCATTGTCATTCACTCCTGACTGTTCTACGGGCGCGGTGCTGGGGACACTGCCGGAGGCGAAGCCAGACGCAGTCCCTGCTCTCCTGAAGCCTGATGGTCTCCCGGGGGGGGGCTGTGACAGAAAGGGCCCAGAGAATCAGACCCTCCCCAAAACCCCCTAAAGGAAGGGAACACACTGCTGTGAGGTGGACAGTACATAGGAGGGAGCCTCTCCATCTGGTTCACATGTCTTGTATTCACCAATTGGTTCCATATTTGGGAGAGAGAAGGGTAGAAAAGGAACATTATTTACTGACCGCCCTGGCCCCCGCCCCCCACCTGCAGGCCACATATTGAGAGTATTTTCTCCATTGAAGACTCTGTGCTACTAAATCAACTTGGCTAACGAAGTGCAGGTGGGCAGGGCCCAGATGCAGGGCTCCGTGCCCACGGCCGCCCGCCGAGCCCTTGCCTGGGCGGTCCCGGGGGACCTGCGTGGGGAGCCCGGCCACCGCCCTGCCCAGCTCCAGCGCGAGCGCCGAGGCCCGTTTCCGGGGCGCGCATCGCCTCGGACGCAGCCACGCCACGCACGAGCCCTGGGAACTGGCGTCCTGATCCCACGATTCGGGGCCGGCCTCGCCTCCGCAGCCCCCCGGAATGCGGGCGGCCCTGGGAGCCGTACCAGGCCACGTGCTCCGTAGCCCACGTCGGGGGCCGAGGACACATCCTCTCTCTCCACGGCGTGTGCCCCCTGCCCAGTTAACCAACGGCGCCGGTGGTCGCTCGGGGCACTGAAGGGGTGCAGAGACCCCTCCTTTGACCCTCGGTCTGACCTTGGCGGTTGGCAGCAGGCCCTCAGAGTTCTTTGTGCTCAGCAGGTCCCGTCGCAGAGGCGGCCACTCGTCTGGGCACGACAGCTGCCAGGGCGGAAAGCGAGACACGGTCCTTGCGTAGAACCTTGTGGGCAGGGACCAGGCCCAGGCCACCAGGGGCAGGAGGCACCGGGTCAAGCCACCACAGTTCTCCTTCCTCGGTGTCAGCAGGCACAGACGGGGTAGGAATGGCGCCGAAACCTTCAGAGGCGCTGGCTCACACCAGGGTCTTGGGGCCCCTTCGCAAGCCTGCACGTGGTGATGTGCTGTCTGAGGGAGGGCTGGTGGCGGAGTGGCCGTGACCGACAGGCCCCCAGGCTGCGTGCCTGGGGGAAGACCCATCTGCGTGGAAGTGGGCTCTCTCAGGGTTTGTGCTGGTACAGCTGGCGAGGGTGGGCACAGTGCAGTGGGCATGGCATAAGCCATGGGTCCCCGAGGGAGCAGGGGAGCAAGATGAGGCAGAGGCTGGGGTGTCGGGGACAGCCTGCCCCTAAGTCTTTATCAGCATCTTCATGCCCCCAGTCTGAGGCTGCGCAAAGGAAGGGCTGTGAGGACGGTCAGGCAGGGATGTGTGACTGCAGGCCACGGAGGGGACCGTGGAAGGCATCTCTCTGAGCTCCCTCTCCACCCTGGGCCCTCCCAGACAGAACCAGGGGGCCCACTGGCTGTGGCCCAACAGAACCTCATCAGCTCCCCAGTTCAGCTTCCTACAGAAGAGGCTCCCAATTCCCTCACCCCCACCCCCACCCCCCCGCCCTGCTACCTGTGTACAGGTGTGCATGTGGGGAATACAGAATTCACTATTGTGACTGCCAAGGCCTTTGACAATCCCAGGATTCCCACAGGCCCCCTGTTAATTCCTCTTTGGAAGAGAAACAACAACCTCACCCTCTCCTGCCCATTCTCTGGAGGAACTATGACCCAGCATTTCTGGAACCTCAACAAACACACTCAGGTTCAAGTTCAGGTCCAGGATGCAGCTCATCCTCTCCGCCAGGGAGTCGAGACGGCGGGGACTGTTCACGTGGACAGCCATGTCCTCGCCGGCCTTTATTTATTTGACAAACAGTTGTCTCGGCCCCGGGCGCTTGTATTTTCTAAATCTGCTGCAGGGGTCTCTGGCATGGACCCTGGTGGGCACCATCCATGGGGTGGGAGGTCGCCTACAGATGTGGGAGAGTCATCTTAAGGGATTTATGGAAAAGGGAGACCATAGGCCTTCGGAGACCTTAATCGTCATTTATGGCTGGGTGTGCGAGAAAGGGGCGGGCGGCCGCTGCCGAAGCCGACTGTATAAGCAGACGGGGCATTGCTGTGACAGTGTCATATGCTCAGCACCAGGATTCATGCACGTGATGGTCCCGTGTGGAAGCTGATTACTCTTGAAGTTAAAAAAAAAAAGAATGCAGAAAACAATGTATATTTGGATTCCAAAAAAAAGGGGGGAATGGGGGTGGGAATAACGCTCTTTTGCAGCCTTGCTATTCAGAAACAAAAGCTTTTCATCATGCTTTGATTAAAGGGAAGGCACGTTGTTCATTTAGGTCCATCGACCCAACAGCTGACAAACCCCAGTTTGGAAAATGATTGCCAAATGGTGTGGGATCCCCCCGCCCCCGCCATGCTGGTTCTCCTGTTGGGTCAGAATTTTCTGTGCTTGGGGCAGATGGATGTTTGGGGGAGTTGCTTTGCCTCAGTAAACGTGGCCGACCCGGTGACGAGTGCGCGATGATTCCCCAAACCGTCGCTAACGGATGCTTTTCCACGTTAGGGTGCATTCCTTCCCCCGATGGGATCTCACGGCGTCTGCCTCCACAGTGCCCGGCCCGATCACCCTTTTCGTCGTCCGCCTGGAAGACGGGTGTCTGATCTCCTTTGATATAGTGTACATGACACCCTAACCAACCCTCCCCTTTAATCAAAGGCATCAGACACATGCCACCGTCAGCAGTCGGGTGGGGCGCGCACGGAGCACATGTGCTCCTGCAGGTCAGATGGAAGGGGTGGACTTGGAACGTACACTAGGCATAATCTTTAAATTATCCCTAGCATCTAATTGTGAAATAAAACCCCACATATTTTTTTCACGTCGTAGCCAGCAGCTTTTTACAACAGCAGGGAAGCCAAAGTCCTGAGATAAGTCTTCTTCATAAACCCATTGAGAGGGACAGTGCATGACGGGTGAAAATCTCGGGCCACAGGGTGTCGCGTTTTTAAATATCTAAAGAAGCAAAAAGTAGCTCCCCAGTCAAACATCAACAGAAATATATGTATCTATGGATTTCAAAGCAGCCTTGCAAATTAAGGCAAATACATTAATACTTCTTGCCTACATTTACTAGTTGTTTTTTTTATATCGTATTTCCGACGCCCGTCCCAGTTGGGACAAGAATATGATAGCATCGTTTTTCTAGCGATTCTGCAGGACTGGTTTCTTTCCCAAGGGGAGTAGGTGCTCTTCAAAGAGGTCCGTGTGGATGGACGTGCTCAAGAAGTGGTGGGATGAGATGCAGGTGCTGGGCCAGAGTGGACTCATTATCTAGGAGTGGCCCTTTCAAGCCCGAGATGGCGGACACCCGCCCATTTCTTCCTCCACCCCGGCTCAGGGCTGCTTGCCGCAGGTGGCCGAGGAAGGGCCAAGCCCCGTGTGGCTCTCTGGGTCCACTGCCTCCCACCCCCTCGACCTGCCGGCTCTGGACCCCCCAGGGCTGCCTCCAGGCCTGTCCATGGCAGCCCCTTATCCTGCCCTGCACCTCTCTCCCCCTGCACCCCTGTCCTAGCAAACACCACCTGCTTCCTCCTTGCCTGCCCTTTTGGCCATCAATGTCATTTCTTTTTCTTATTCTTTTTTAAATTGATTGGGGTGACACGAGTTAGCCAAATTATATAGGTGTCGTGTAAAGTTCTGTGATACATCATTTACGTGTTGCATTGTGTGCTCACCACCCCGATATCTGACCTCTGTCCCCCCTCCTCTATCCACCCCCTTCCCCTCTGACCACTAGACTGTTGTCTGTGTCCACGAGTTTCTGTTTCTTTGTTTGTTTGCCTTGTCCCTTTGTTGCTTTCAGTTTTACATCCCACCTCTGCGTGAAGTCATGGTTCTTGACTTTCTCTGTCTGACTTACTTGCTTGGCATGATGGTCTCAAGGCCCGTGTGTGTTGTCACGAATGGCAGCAGCTGCCCCTCTGTGTGGCCGAGCATCAGTGTCATCTCCGGAGACGGCGAGGCCACATGAACGCTCTCCTACACGTTCACTCCCTTATCCACGAATGGGCTTCTTACTGTCACTGCTGTCACTTAGGGGTGGATTTGGATCCTAGCCCTGCCACTTACTGTGCAGTGACCTTGTAAAGGTCGGTTAAGTCTGTGGTGCCGCGTGTCTCATTGGAAAGGCTTTGGCCGGCGCTGGAAGCGAGACTGGGGGGCAAGGGCGGGGCCGCCTGGAGGACGCGCTCCAGCACGCGTGGGCGCACAGCCCTGCGGGCTCGGCACAGGCCCGGAGGGGTGGCGTTGGAGCGGGCAGAGGGATCTGGGCGGACCTGAGGTCCGCTCCGTGGACCGTGCCATGGCTTTGGAAGAAGCGATGAAAAGGCAGCAGCTGGATCCAGGCCTTCGCGAAGTCCGCGGCCTCAGGGGAAGGAGCGACAGGCACGTGTGCAGTTTTCCTCCGAAGCAAACTGGAGGGAAGCAGCTTCTGCCGGCTGGAAGCCGGCCCGGCTTGCAAATGATGCCCAGCGGCCAAAACCCGGCCTGCTCAGACCAGGGCGAAAGGCAGCGGGCCCCGGGGGCGCCCCGTCCCACAGGCCCGCCCCTCGCGCTCCTCAGCCCCGGGGCCGGAGAAGGCGCCCGCTCAGCACCTCCGAGGGCTGAGGATCGCACCCAGATGTCTACAACCGCTCAACGCTCGGCCACTTCGTCGGCGCTCAAGGTGACACCTGACGCTTTGGGACGGAGGGAGACCTCAGCCCACTCATGCAAAAGCAACGTTTTGTTTTTTTCTAGAAGACCACGGTCAATACTGGGAAATGCCTCCTGGCAGGAAGCTTTTAAAGTCCCGAGACCATTAGACGTAGCAGACGGATTCGAGCATCCAGCGCCGGACTATGAATGGGTAATGGACTCTATGAAAGGATCAATGAGGCGCCGCAATTTGCAGATACACAGAGAGATGGACGGGAGTCTGGGGACCCCGCCGCACGCCAGGGTCACACCTCACCCGGCCTGTCACAAGGGCCTTGGGCCGGGAGGACACAGACCGGCTAGAAAGCACAGCAGCTATGAAATAGTCGAAATCCTTTGGAAGATTTCTCTTTAAGACAGTGGTTCTCACTTGTGCCCCTGAGAGGACATCTGGCTTCCTCTAAAGTCATGTTCGGTTGTCACAGCCGGGGTCCGGGGTGGGGCGCTGGAGTGGTTCGGGTAGAAGGATGCGGCTAGAGTTCCTTTAGTGGGGAGCATGTCCCTCCCCGCCCCCCACCGCCCAGCAGCACCGAACGATCCAGCCGTCGTCCCAGGAGCGTCCGGGCTGGCGTAAGGGAAGAATCTCATGAAAAGTGGGAAGAGGCAATAACCCACAGTCCTCGGGCAGCACCCTGGAGGACAAGGGGAGGGGGCCGGCCCTGTGCTGTACAGCTTGCCTTCAAGACGGGGCGAGGAGGGGAGCCTTGGCCCCCGGCCCTGTGACGAGAGCCCACTCCGTCCAGCACACGTCGGGGGCACGCACACCTCTAGCTTTCACCGCCTGCCCCGTCGGACCCCAGAGACTGGCCGGGAGTAGGCCGCCTGCTTCGCGGCGGACCATGCCAGAGGGACGGCGCTTCACTTCCCGGCCCGTTGGGCTCACACGGCGCGTGCCTGCCTGGTTCTCCGTCCATCCTCACGCCTGACCCTGACTTGAGGGTCTCTGGAGGCCTGTCCTATCAGCTCTCCTCCTTGTGGTAACTTCTCTCGTCCCCTCTCCTTCCCCTTACCCAGGGTTTGGCTGATGCAGGGACATAAAGGACCAGCCCCCTTGTCTGAACTTGGGGCCTCTCTGAAGGGCCGTCCCAGCTCCTGAGTTCCCCGTGGGAAGAACCGAGGTCTTTGTCACGGTAGCATTTCGGTTCATTTCCTTTCCCTTCCACGGGGTTGGTCTCCAAGCCATGACAAAGGTCCTGCACCTGCATCTGTGCCTCCAAGAAACTCACCTGAACGAGCACGTGTTGGTGCTCAGCACCCCCTCTTGTCCCCACCCAGACTTCACACGTTTCTGGGGCTTCAGTTTGTCGGACGTCATCACACCTGTTCTCTGTGTTTCCCGTGAGTTTTGTAGTGGGAAAGCAGCAAAAAGTTCTTTCTTTCTTGTGGTATTTGATAAGAACACAGAGCGAAAATAACCAATGCTTAAAGCTTAATTTGGATAGCATTTCAAACTTTTAGGAAAGTTGCAAAAACAGCGCAAAGAGTGTCTGTATGCCGTGTCGCCCCAAGTTGCTGCTTTATCATTCTCTTTCTGTGTGTGTGTGTACACAGACATACGTATCATATAAAGTGCACATTATTGCTGTTATTTGAACAATTCGAGGGTAAGTAGCAGACATGGACTGAACCTTGTGTCCCCCCCCCCCAAATTCCTATGTTGGCACCTAATCCCTAATGTGATGGTGTTGGGGGGCCCTTTGATTAGGTGATGAGGGTGGAGCCCTCGTGAGTAGGATTAGTGCCCCGATAAGTGCTTTCACACGTGAGGCCACAGTCAGATCTTTCTTACTCATTTGCTCCAGCCTAGAATGCACAGAAAGTGAATCCTGAACCGCTACCACATCCCACTGCAAAAAAGAAAACCTACTAACTAGAATGAAATATGCGTTTACAGGTCCACTTGTTTTCAAAGGAAAATTTGCATACAGTAGAATGCACAAACCTTAAGTGTACAGCATATTGAGGTTTGATCGATGTATACACCTATGTAACTGTCATTACAAACACGACATGAAATATGTCCATCAGCCCAGAACATTCCCTCATGTCCCCTTTTGGAAACTCCTACACCCCAAGGACAAGCACTGTTCTGTATTTTGTCACCTCAGATGAAGTCTGCTGATTGTCGAACATCACAGAAATGGAATATTCATATGTGATCTTTTGTGTGTGGCATCTTTTGTGCAACATAATCTTTTGGAGATTCATCCATGTTGGTGTATGTAGCAGCTGTTCATTCATTTTTATTGCTAAGAAGTGGTCCTTTGTGTGAATACATTGCTATACAGAGTCATGTATTCACAACAGCCTTTTGGATATTTGGAGAGAGGTACCATTAACCATATTTTATAGATGAAGACATCAGGAATTTGAATGGTGACGTGGACCAGGGCCCCACACTTCCCAGCCCCTCTGTGCAGCACCGATCTATATCCACTTCAAATCTCGCTGTCTTAATGCCCGCCGAGACCCCATCATCCTGGGGGAAGCCCTGTTGGTGTCTAATTTACCTTCTTGGCAATGGCTCTCCTCCATAAATCCAGACCAAGTCCAGGATGAGCCGCTCTGTCAGGTTCTGTCTGTGCCGTGCCTTAATTAGCCCAATGGAGATGGAACACCATGGCCATCAGGTCTGGAGAGTAGACCTGGGGAATCCCTCGTGGTGTTCAGGCCATTACCATTCAGCTCAGGCTTTTAAGTGCATTAGAGCACTCTGCGATGACTGCTCCGTGCTGGCTGACTTGTCAAATGACCTCTCATTCATGCAGCTCACCTGATATGCCGGAGCACTTTCCTGGCATTGGGGGCTGCTGGGGCATCCTGAGGGATCTGCCGACCGGGCCTCATTCTACGGATGGGAAGCTGAGACCTGGCTCTATTCAGTAAGTGTGTGTTTGGGCTCCTTCAAATGCTTAAGGTTTGCAACTGGAATGATGTTTTTTCCTCCATGTGGCTGGAGTCTAATGTTTCGATCTGGCAGTTTAATGAGCTTCTGAGTGAGGCTATGTTTGGGGCAACAAAGCGGGGACTGATTTGTTATTGTCTATGGGCTCCATAGACCACCCAGAGGAGTAGCCTGGGTTTGGGGGTTGACAGTTATCTGGATTCATGGGCTGGTGGTCTAAAATTACACAGTCCATGTATCCTAATGGAAGTGGAACCACAGGCCGCCCAAAGAGTGACAGCAGACCCAAGGCAGACTTATGGCCTTGAGACTTCACCTTAGATCAGTACACTTCTCCATGTGATGTGAGGAGGGGCTGGATGCAAGAGGAGGAAATCCATCCATCCATCCATCCATCCATCAATCCATCCATCCATCCATCATCCATCTATTCATCCCACATCTCCATCCATCCATCATCCATCCATTTATCCACCCATCCATCCATCCCCCATCCATCCCCCATCCATCCATCATTCATCCATCCATCCATCCCCCATCCATCCATCATTCATCCATCCATCCATCCATCCATCCATCCATCCTCATAGTGCTTACTATGTGCTGGGTTTAGACAGATACTGGGGATGGTGCTGATAGGATGGAGTCTGAAAAAGATGTGCAGTCAGGCAAAATCTCTAGAAATGGTCCAGGCATAACGAATCCCAAGCAATAGGGGGCCAGGTGCACAGTCCCCCAAAGCCCTAGCAGAGACACACTGGAAGTGGGAGACAAAGCAGCCCCACCCCCTGCCCCGGGAGCTGGGTCTCACACAGGAAGCAGAGCCAGTGTTGGTGAGAAGAACTTGTCCCGGGCCAGCCTGCCGGTAGCAGTGACCTAACTCTAAGTCCCTGCCTACTGAGGACTTCCTTCCTCAAGACCGCCATTCTCAGGTGTGGGGGTCAGGCTGAGCTTTTGCGCAGGGACCCAGGAGACCGGAAATGGGCCAAGGTCAGGGCATGAGACAGGGACGCATGGGTGAAACTCTCCAGATCTACCAAGTTGGGAAAATAATTGCTTTTGATTGCTCTTCTGATATCAAGACCACCTTTCCTACGAGTTGCATCTACCTACCTCTCTCCGAAGGCACAGACCTTTCCTTCAGAAGAGTTCTAAAAATTTAAGGATGTAAAAATCACCGTGAGGAATGCTCTTTCCTGAGTACTGGCCCTGCAGATTAAATTCAGTGGGTCTGGCTGAGGGGTGGCGAAAGAATCTAACGTCAGGGTGGGAGTGAGGGAGGGCCGACCCAGACTCGAAAATCATTCGTTGCCCTCTGGGATCGTCAGATCTGAGCAGAACTGGCCAAGATGCCTCGTTCTCTGAAGGGAGCTCAGCTCGGGGAGAAATATTGATTCTGACCACAGCAACTCCTGTTTCAAAGTTATTTCATGTTTGAAAGAAGTGATATAGTTGATGAAAGAAGATAAAAAAAATAATCTCTCTACGTGATATGACTGAGTGTTCGTGAAACGGTGACCTTAAAATAAAATAACCACTTGGAGTTGGTGCTGACTGTGTCTAGAACAGCCCCTGGGTGGGGTCTGGGTATATACCCCAAGGGCTGGCTCACTTCCAAGACTCCTTCGTCAGAGTAAAGTCCTGGGAATTATGGCCGTACCCTTTGAAGGTGAAGTAGAATTTCAGAGGCCATCTGAGTCAGGTCTCCTGTTCTGTGGGCGCGCTGGTGGTGGGGCGCACGAACCGTGAGCGTCAAAGCCCCTCACTGGCCTGGGTGCCTTCCCAGGGTCGGTGGGTTCCCCTCCAGGATGAAGGAGAGGAAGCCGTCCCCACACAGCTCCGCGTGGCCAGTGTCCACGTCTGCATGTGCCACTCACATCCCCAGTCACAGCCTGCTCCCTGCGAGGAGGCCACCTCCGGGTCCCCCACCTACTGGCCAGTCACACCCCATCCTCAAAGGTACCCAATTAACACAAAAGAAGGTAGTAAAAAGGGACCAAAGCACAGATGGGAGAAATAGAACACAAATAGATTTTAACATAACCCCATTCGTGATTCCACGGAAGTGTCGTGGTCTGAGCAGTCAGAGGTTGTCAGGTGGGATTTCAAAAACGAGCTGGTGTCTACAAAGAAACACACTTCCCTGTCGACACGCCCATGGACTTGAACCTCAAGGCTGAAGACGGTTGCCATGCAGACCCGAAGGAGGCGCCCTGGAAGCCTGCCTCGTCCCGACGCCAGCACACATGGCAGGCAGGCTCCCTTTGTCCCTGGGTTCACCATCCTGCGAGGTGCCCCGCACCGTGACGGTGCAGCCGCTAGTGTCCGTGGGCCACCCACCCTGGCATCGCCTCCGGTGGCCTGCATGGGACCGTCTTCTGTCTTGCAGGATGAGGTGTGGCCTCCCTCCTCAGCTGACCTGTCTGCCCAGCAGCTCCGGCACAGAGAGCACAGCTGCCCCTGCGTGACCTCTTGTCCCTGACCCCGAGCAACATGACCCCTTCTGCTGGGACTCCTTTTACCCCTGGAAACCATTCTGTTGAGCTGGTCTGGAAGTCAAGTGGGCGTTGCAAGGCACTGCCCCGTCCCAGATGGCGATGGCCTTTCATGGGCGGACAGGGTTGGGGGAGGGGACAGCAAAAGCAGCTGTGTCCCCCGGGTCAGCTCTGGGCTGTGGCTGCAGGCTGTGGTCCGCTGGAGTCCTGCTCTTCGACGCTGAAGAAACTCACACATCTGCTGGCGATTAGGGGGAGCAAAAGGGTGGTCTAATCCCCTCATCCAAGAGCGTGCACACACCTAATTCCAAAGAATGTCCACCAGATTCCTTCTAAAAATGCCATGCACTGCATCGGAGGGTGACGCACATCTGACTGGTTTGCAGTGTGGAAATGAAATATAAAAACCGTTCTTGGAGTGATTTCTAAGCAGAACTTGCCTCTCATCCTAATGCCACAGGAAGGTATACGACGATCAGTATTGAATCATTTTCTTCACGTGCAGGAAGGCTGTGTTTTCTAGGATTTGTCTTTTTCAGCGATCGACAATGACTCTGTTTTGTAAATGGAAATACTATGGCTAAAACCAGAATGCTATAAATTGAATGATGTCATTCGTTTCCCAAGACTATTGAGGTACCAGAGCGATGTGAAAGTAATGATAACAGTGAGGTACTTCGTGGTACACTTTGGGGGTATGGCTAGGACTGTAATCGTGAGTGACTTTGGGGTGAATGGAAAATGGTTTAAAGTCGAGTGATACCCCTTGACTTAAAGGAATGTTATCAGTCCTCTGCCCCAGCATTCCTGAACCTCAATTTTCTGGTCCCCATTGCTACCACTCAGGGGAAATCCTGTAACTATGATACTTCTGCACAACGTGCTCCTATGACTAGCTATAATTTTTTAAATTTTAGAGGTCATCTATGGACTTCCTATTATTGAAATCCTATTCTGTTTTCTGAAATGACCGTACACCCCCCTCTCCCCATTTTCCCAATTTAGTTCTATCATAGTTTTTTTATTGTCAGGTCACTATTTGGTATTGTCCTTCGTACGGTTCTGCAGGTACAGCTCACACCTGTAGCATGCACAGTAGTAGGAGTGTACGCCCCTTGTTGTACCGCTTTGAATGATTACCTTTGTTTGGTTTACCGAGTGGGAGGGGGCGGGGAGGAGGGCCTCCCGTCGGTGGGGGGGCCGTATTCACCTCTCCGGGGCCCTGGAGAATGAGGGAGGCAGGGTGGTTCCATGGCCGTGGGGGCTGGGCTTCCCGCCCTGCGTGGCTGAGCCATCCTCTGTCTTCGAAGGTGCCTGGGCCACCTTCGTTCCTGAACATCCCCCCTTCACCGCCCCCCACCTCCTGGACCCCAAATCAGCTTTTCACACTTCACTGCTTCTGCAGGCGGTCGGATTTCTGGTTTTACAGCTATGTCAGTACCCTCTACTCAGCTGTCACCTCTCCTCCCCTGTCCTTTCGTGTGCCTTTTGGGGCCTTCTATGGAATTTGGGGCGCAGGTGGGGATAGCCCATGTTACGTCTGCCTCATTTCACTGAGAACCTCCTTCCACCCACTCTTAACTCTGTCTCCAAGTGGTGGAATTGATCTGTTTGGGGTAAAAAGGGGTTAGCTCCCCCAGTTCATCCCCATGTACCAGTTATGAGTGGTAGGCCTTATTCCTAGAGTTTTGGGGTACCCTTTATGGTAGGTTGACCAGATGTCCCGTTTTACATGGGACAGAAAACAACAGTACTGTCCCATTTCAAATGGTCAGCCTATTGACTAGGCTGACCAGATGTCCCCTTGGAAATGGGACAGGACCATGGTTTTCAAAGGGGACGTCTGGTCAACCTGCTTAATGAACAAACATGTTCGTCTGTCTCCTCAGTGTCTCTTCTGTACGTCCCCTCCGTCTCTGATCACCCTGCCCAGTGCAAAAGCAGCAGGAATTCCCTTTGGAATTCCTCCCCTCCACCCAGTACTCCCCACCCCTGGTCCTTGTATCCCTGTCTCCTCCCAGAAGTGGCTGCTTGGCCATGGCCTTGGGTGTGCATTGTCCAGTCTGCACACTGGGCCTTTGGAGTCGGTTTCTCCGTTTCACCCACACTTCATGCTGCAGACAGGGTTCAGCAGGCTTCAGATCCTGCTGGCGGGGTGGAAAAAGGCCATTTCGGTCATCTGGTCTCCAGGTGGGTTATCTACAACGTATCAGCGACCGTGTGCTGTTGGCTTATCTCCTGTATGTTATTATCCCGAAGAGCGTCTGCCTTCCTCCCGGACTTGGGTTCTGCTAGGAGCCCTCTTTTCAATGACCTTGGCGATGGGAAGGCAGCCGAGGGGAGAAAAACCACACACACAAAGATACAATATTTCTTAAACTCCAGCAACTCGTGTCGGTTGGGTTAATTAGCCTTTTGTGATTCCCTAACCTTTTATTTATTTACGTAGCTTTAAAAACAAAGTGCAGCGGAGAGCAGCACACTTACTGTGGCTGTTGCCCGGTTTCGCTCCCGCCGCCTGGGCGGCCTCACACATTTAGCTTGAACCCTCTGCGTGCCATGATTTGCTTCCTAGTTCCCCGCGGCGTACCAAGTTCCGGAAAACCCAGTGTTACACAGTAAAGTGGGATTAAGATGTGTCAAAGAGATGAGTCTGATGCCTTGGGTATAAATTCTGGGAATTTGTTGAATAGGTACGAGAAAGAAGAAAAGAAAGTTGAAGTGTCCTTTCAAGGAGTGGCTAAAGAATTGTTACGGATACGATCAAAAGTAGAGGAAGCAGGAAGATGGCAAAAGCTACCGGAAAACATCTCCAGGGGAGGGGACAGGGTGCCAGGGACAGCTGCCCTGGGCCAGGCGCACGGCTGAGCAAGTGAGCTTGTCCCCCACTCGCCAGGTTAGGTGCTCAGATGCTGCAGAACAGGGGTGCCCAGACTTGTGGGTGTCCCTGGGCCACATTGGAAGAATCGTCTTGGGCCACATGTAAAATACACTCACACTAACGACAGCTGATGAGCTAAAAAAGAAAAAAGAAAGACCCGTGCATAATTTTCGTAATGTTTTAGGGAAGTTTACGAATTTGGGTTGGGCCCCTTCAAAGCCGGCCTGGGCCGCACGTGGCGCATGGGCTGCAGGTCGGACGAGCTTGCTGCAGAGGCCAAAGGCAGCCCTCAGAGCACAGGCTACTTCATGTCCTGTGCACTGGAATAGGTCCTACGGCCATGAATTCTGAGGCAATGTGTCCCCAAGGGAACTGAGGCTTTGGCTTTTAGGCAAATTGGCCTTCTCCGGGGTTCTCCAGCGGGTTGGCAACCAGGTCAGGTGGCACCCGATGCTGCCTTGCTAGACACTCCACGTGGGTCTTGTGGGAGACAGGAAGGCAAGGACCTCCGGACTGCCCGGCTGAAGTTTCTAGAAGGTTCTAGGTATTCAGAGACTCTCAGGTGTTTATGTCTCTTCAGTTAGATTATTTGCAAGAGCCGAAACCTCTAACCTCCCAAAGCCACGCATATGTCTGGAAGTCAAGGAAATGGAAGACAGCCAAGCTAAGGGTCAAGATTGTCTGAAAGGGGAGCTCGGGAGAGACCTCTGGGGAGGATCTCACCAACGTCCTGTTCCCTTTCTGAACTGGGAGACCTTGGAAGTGACCGGGCCAGGTCTGGAATAGCCGACGTTTGCTACCTGGAGTGGGGCCAGGGGTGACCCCTTCTGGAGGCCTGTGACAAGGTCAAGTTGTGGGGCATTAGCTGCTTAGAGGGCAGGAAGAGAGGGCACTGCTTTTTTACATAACCAGGGGGAAGTATGGGAGGAAAACGTGGGTTCTCAGGATTTATTCAAGTGGAGATGAGGGGCCGGGGGAGCGAACACCAGATGGACTCAATTTTCTCTATAAAAATCAGGTGAGGTCATCAGCAAGTGTCAGTTGCAAGGGGAGGGCAAAAGCAGAATGCAAAGCAGAGAAAAGATGACTGCTTTTGAAGTCTTTAGTCTTAAATGTGTTGCATGGGGGTGGCGGGGGTTGGTGGCCAGGATTAGGTAATTGGCAATTTGTTTTGTTTTTAAGCAGAAGTGATGGACCCGTGGAAGAGAATATCCAGGCCATTTGTTTCCTGTCACTGATCTCAGCACTCTGATTTGATTCCTGGTTTTAAAATCACGGCAATACATAGTCAAACTCGAAAGGCATGAACTTCGTGTCATTGCTTTTTGCATCTCGAAAAGTGCACATATTTTAAGGGTACCGATTAACATATTCGTCACAAAGTGAACCATGCCCGGCACCCACACCTGGAAATAGAATATTAGCAGCCTCCAGAGCACCCCTGGCGACCCCTTCCAGTCAGGACAGCCCCTCCCAAGAGAAACCAGTGTCCTCATTTCTAACAGCTTACTTAGATCAGGTTTTGCCTGAACAAAATGAGTGTTAAAGTCGATCCACTCCTGTTCTCTCACCTGTGGAGAAGATCTTAAGTCATTCATTTATGTCTCAGATTTTATGGGGTGACAGAGCTCATGGGGTTCTGTACTAGTCAATGTGTAAGTGCATATGTGCATGCGCATGCATGAGTGCGTGCATGCATGTGTGTGCATGTGTGTGCATGCATGTGTGTGCATATGTATATGTGTATATGTGCATGCATGTGCGTGTGCGTGCATGTGCATGCATGTGCGTGTGCGTGCACGCACGCGTGTGTGTGCATGCATGTGTGTGTGCGTGCATGTGCATGCATGTGCGTGTGCATGCGCGCGCGCGCACGCGTGTGTGTGTGTGTGTGCATGCAATGGGCCAGACAAGCTTCGCCTTCCAGAAGCCTGAAGGAGATGAGCCCACAGCCCAGGAGGGACACTGGGTGACAGAGCATGCCCATGTCTGTGGCCCCAATTGTCCTCCATCCCTTTAGCTGCACCCGCTCTTGTCCCCAGTGTAGAAGGCTAGAGGGAGCGTGAACGTCAAGATCGGGAGTCAGGAAGGGTCCCAGCATGGGATGGTGGCACTTGACTTGACACGTGCGTATTACTAAGCCCTTTGTCTAGGGGGACAGCACAACTAACTGAAATGAAATAAGGGCCTCAGTCCTGCACGAAGTAACCCAGTCTCCAAATGCACACCAGGTAATACCGAAGAGGTAGTCCTGCAGGGCCCGGCTCAGGGAAAAACACTTTGCAAAGTCAGTGGTGGGGACACCATTAAAAATTAAGAAAACTGCTTTAGAAATCTGGGGATGACTCAATATAGCTGATCCTGTATAGGTTAAAGAGCTGCCGTTTTATTTTGCGGTCTTTGCTGCCATCTGGTGGCCACAGTCAGAGCAGCAATAAACTCATTTTAAAGTACAAGTCAATGCAGGGAGAGATGCTGTATAAACGTTTCTTGTAAGATTAGAGGCAAATACTGGCCACCTCAATAGACTCCGGGTTTTCTCTAGACCTCGTGGGACTCTCGGGGCAAAACTTCCTACCTGCTTCAAATGTTAGCTTTTACAGGACAAACTCCGATTTAATCTCTGCTGGCCCTGCACTCTAACCAGAGTCTCAGGGGGTTCATGTGTGCCTTAAAGGTTAAGAAGTGCTTCTTTAAAGAGCTGGGGAATCACACAGCTGACCTTGTATATGTTAAAACAAAAAAACAAAACTCAGCCGTTTTATTTTGCGGTCTTTGCTGCCATCTGGTGACCATAATCATAACAGCAATGAACTAAATTTAAAGGACAAGTCAATCCAGGGAGGGAGAGATGCTGTATAAAATTTTCTTGCAAATACAGGACAAGTGGGACATTCTAGAAATGCCAGGTGCTAAGTATCATGCTGCTACATTTGTAAACACAGTGGGATCTTACACTCAAAGGGGACCAACCACAATATCTTCTCACAAGGTCAGTAAAAGGAGAACTAGGAAGTTGATAGGGAGGTTGATTCTCCCACCCCCCAAAAATGGGTGCTCATAGAAAATGGCTCGAGAGACCTACCCTTTTTATTTAGTAGCACAGAAAGCATTCTTCCCTCCCCCCTTAAAATTGAATGTCTGTGTCTTTGTTTTGGGTTTCCTTAGAATGACTCAGTGATCTATAATTCCGTAGCTATTACCTCTAAGTCCTGAGAATTGGTGTCTTTAATGTATTCATTTAGCACATTTTATAAAAGGAGTTTGACAAGTTTTCCCCAAGGAGGATGGGGACAATTGGTACAGTTGGAGTATCAGTCCCTGTTAGCTGGAGATGAGACAGGCAGAGGAGGGATATGTACAAACTTGGACTGATGGGGTCTTGGGCCCGAATTGCTTGGCCAGTGAGGACGCACAGACTTTGACACAATCCTGAGCAGTGACCACAGGAGGAATGAAATACGTGCAATTGTGGTACTAATGGAAGTGTCTCATGCATTTAAAAAACCTCTGCATCCTCTGAGGTCAGTGTTATCAAGGTCATGGTCCACTTGCAGGAGCTCTCGAAAGGTCAGGGACAAGGCCACACCAGGTGGGAATTCCCATCTACTACGACGGCACTGCTATGGACACCCACCCGGATGTGGCCACGAGGAACCCGTTTCCTATGCTCCCGCCCCTGCTGGCCATCCAGGCAGGATTCCTAGCCCGCAGTCCCACCTCTGGCTACAGAACTAACTTACATCACTCCGTGGAAGTCAGTACTAGTGGGACCATAGCTCCCATGACCTTGAACCTACAACATGACTGAGACCTTGCGTGTCCTTGATCCTTTAACTTCATCTTCCTTTACCACAACTCCTCCCTCATCATCACCCCAACTTCTTGCTAACCAAGGTCCTCATCTGCTGTCTTTGTACAAATCTAAATACAGTGACATGTATTTATTCATTAGATGGGTATTTATGTTTATTGAGCAGCTCTGACACTCCAAATGCACTTCTGGTACTGGGAGCTCTGCAGTAAATACAGCATAATCTCTAGAGCTGCACTGCCCAGCCGCACGTGCTGTTTGCAGTTTAATTAAAGTGAAATAGAACTAAAAACCAAGAGCTGGAGTTGCCACCTTTTAAGTGACCAGTAGCTACCATTGGCTACAGATACAGAAATTTTCATCATTATAGCCAGTTGTGCTGGACAGTGCTGCCTCCCAGCTTTTATTCATCCTGGCAGTGGGATAGAAGGGAAAACAATTTTTAAAAATCGATACTATTAAAATATAGGTAGACAGAGTAAAGAGCTGTGAAGAAAAATAAAATAAGTAAACAGATACACAGCAATGGGACTGGGATGGAGGGGCTGCTACTAGAACCACTGGCTCTACTGGCCACTTCTTCTTCCTTGACATTCCTCCCTTGGTACCATGACATCGTCCTCTATGTGTTCTTCTCCTACCTCTGTGGCTAATGCCCCAGTGACGGACAGTCTTTCTTGACATTCTTACATTATGAACCACAAGAGTCCCCCGGATTCTAGTCCAGATGTGATCTAGGATCTCAAAGCTTCCCAACTGTAGCAACATTTGTACCCTCAGCACCATTCATACGAGCATCTGTGACAAGACTAAAGGTGCCATAGGGTGCTTTTTAATAAACTCTGAAATATAAATAAATGTCATGAAGCTACCCACTGCCTGTTGGGCGCTGCCATTTCTCACTATCACCACGAGGTGGCAGCATTAGCTTACAAAAATAAATGGCATAAAGCTAACCGCTGCCATTTCTCACTATCACCACGAGGTGGCAGCATTAGCGCACAGAAAAGCGTCCTCAGTGCTCACTCTCTGCTTATCCCCAGCACAAACTTCGAGCCCGAATTTACTAGAAGTGAAAAATAAATCCTCTGGCGTAAATGTGAGAACGAAAAGAGCACCTATGTCATGAATAAAGGCTCATAGAATTACAGCACGATCCAGAATTCTAATGCAATATTCACAGAGCCTAGAGCGATGGAGTCATTATTACCGATAACTCTGATGGGCGTTCATTCACGAGTGAATTCTATTTTCCTTCTCGGTGGAGATGGTGTCCTTCACCCAATGCTCATTTTAATATAACATGAAAACACTTCCGTTTCTTTCTCTACATTTTAAAATAAAAACATTCCTCTGGCCTTTTCTTGAGCCCGATCAATTGATTTTCCATCAGCTTCACGTAAAACGGTTAAGTGAAGAAAATCTGAACATTTGTCCCCAGTGGTGATCTTGCAAGTTCAAGGCAAACTGCCATGTTCAGCATCTGGGATTCATCATGTCTGTCTGTTACCTCACTGATGGGCACACATCTTTCCCAGATGTGCAAATTATAAAAGGCCAGTGGGGTTACAAGGAAAGCAATTCAGTCTTACCATCAAGAAAAAAATTTGATTAAAAAATGGACAGAGGACTTGAATAGACATTTCTCCCAAGAGGACATACAGATGGTCAATAGATATATGAAAAATGGTCAACATCCTTAATCATAAGAAAAATGCAAATTAAACCACAATAAGTTATCACCTCACACCTGTCAGAATGGCGATCAACAAATCAACAACAAGTGTTGGAGGGGATGTGGGGAAAAGGGAACGCTCGTGCACTGCTGGTGGGATTGCAGATTGGTGCAGCCACTATAAATACAGTGTAGAAGTTCCTCAAAAAGTTAAAAACAGAACTACCAGCATTTCCCCTTTTAGGTATTTATCTCAAGAAACCCAAAATACTAATTTGAAAAGACATACGAGGTCAGACAATTTCTGAACTCATCCTGGACAAAATACTACATACCTTGTTGCTGAGTATCACTACAGTCACCTTTGAAGTGCTCCCCTTGGGAAGCTATCACCAACCCAGCACCTAGTCCACCCTTCAAAGCAATTTTGGAACTCTTTTTCTGGAATGGCTGTCAGAGTTGTCCTTGTACCCAAAATCTGACAATTCGGTTCTCAAACTTGCCACTATGGACTTACATTAGCAGCACTGTACAAACAACTTGGTAAGGTGTCATATTGTACAGTGCTGCCAACATAAGCATATGGAGCAAGTTTGTGCACTTAACTGTCAGATTTTGGGTACAAGGACAGCTCTGATGGCCCTTCCAGAAAGAGTGTTTCAAAACTGCTTTGAAGGGTGGACTAGATGTTGGTGTTGGTACATAGCTTCCCAAAGGGAGTACTTTGAAGGTGACCGTAGTGATACTCAGCAATGAGGTATGTAACACTTTTTCTAGGATGAGTTTGTGAAATTATTTGACCTTGTATGCATCCCATGTTTATTTCAGCATTATTTACAAGACCCAAGATGTGCAGGCAACCTAAGTATCCATTGATAGATGAATGCATAAAGAAGAGGTGGTATATATATATATATATATATAAAGAACAGAGTATTACTCAGCCTTGAAAATCAATGAAATCTTGCTATCTGTGACAGCATGGATAGACCTAAAGGGTATTATGCAAATACCATACAATTTCAAACAAAATAAATGAACAAACAAAACAAAAACAAACTCATAGATACAGAGAACTGATGGTTGCCAGGTGGAAGGGGAATTGGGGGCATGGGTGAAAAAGTGAAGGGATTAAGAAGTACAAATTGTCAGTTATGAAAACAGTCACGGGGATGTAAAGTACAGCTCAGGGACTATGGCCGATAATACTGTGATGATGGGTGGTGTCAGATGGGTACGAGACGTGTCGATCACTTTGTAAATTATATAAACGTCTAATCACTGTGATTAAAACATATTAAAACAATATAACACCGTATGCTAACTGTAATTGAGAAGGTATTAAAAAAACCAAAAGGACCAACCAACCAAACAAACAAAAATGGCACGAAAATAACCACCATCTAATAGATTTACGGTTGCAAAAGGTTTACCTCTGCCATTCCCCACTGTCACCACGAGGTGGCAGCATTAGCTTACAAAAATAAATGGCATAAAGCTAACCGCTGCCATTTCTCAGTATCACCACGAGGTGGCAGCATTAGCGCACAGGAAAACGTCCTCAGTGCTCACTCTCTGCTTATCCCCAGCACAAACTTCGAGCCCGAATTTACTAGAAGTGAAAAATAAATCCTCTGGCGTAAATGTGAGAACGAAAAGAGCACCTATGTCATGAATAAAGGTTCATAGAATTACAGCACGATCCAGAATTCTAATGCAATGTTCACAGAGCCTAGAGCGATGGAGTCATTATTACCGATAACTCTGATGGGCGTTCATTCACGAGTGAATTCTATTTTCCTTCTCGGTGGAGATGGTGTCCTTCACCCAATGCTCATTTTAATATAACATGAAAACACTTCAATTTTTTTCTCTACATTTTAAAATAAAAACATTCCTCTGGCCTTTTCTTGAGCCCGATCAATTGATTTTCCATCAGTTTCACGTAAAACGGTTAAGTGAAGAAAATCTGAACATTTGTCCCCAGTGGTGATTCTTGCAAGTTCAAGGCAAACTGCCATGTTCAGCATCTGGGATTCATCATGTCTGTCTGTTACCTCACCGATGGGCACACATCTTTCCCAGATGTGCAAATTATAAAAGGCCAGTGGAGTGACAAAGCACACGCTCACAACTTCCTGTGGCAGCCAGGTATGTGGGGGATATTAAACTGAGAGAAAGAATGCTTTTAGGTCTGGCTTCTCTAAATATTTGGCACAGATGCCACGTAGGGGGCCCAAGCCCTGCCCTCTTATGCACAAGCAGTCCAGGAAGGGAGTTGGGTGAGAGTGGTTTTGTTTGTTTGTTTGTTTGTTTTTTTAGGAAACAAGAGAGACAAAGCTAGACATGAAGACATCATGACTGAACTAGCATTTTAGACTAATTACTTCAGACCTCAGTATTTGAACTCAGCTCTCGGAGGACTGCCAAGAACTGCCACCTGGAGCTGTGCCTCAGGACCTTCTGTAGACAGCTCTGTCGAATAGCCCAGGGTGTTAGAATACTCCTTTTCTCAGCAGATTGAGAAGCTGTGGGTCCTTGGGTCACCAAAGAGATGATAGTGATGCAAAGGGCAAGACTTGCACAGGCCCATGTGGCTGCCACTAGCATGAGTTTGAAATCTCCCTCTGAGCTATTTGCTGTAACACACATGTTCCTTTTTAACAGATAAACTGAAAACTGTACCCTAGAAGCTCTGAATACCCATGATTTCAACGATGCATTTATAAATGCTAGCCCCATAGGCCATGCAAGCAAAGAAACTTCAAGACATGTTGGCTGACAATGGTACCGCACATCTAGAATTTGATACTCAATGAACAGAAGAAATCATTGAAGATTTCATAGAAAAGATATTTTTTAAAAGTTGTCCGGAATAACATTTGGATCAAAGAGGAAATTTGACTCTTTTATTAAGAAAAATAGTCAGAAGAACTACATGGCATAATGAAAACAAGGTGAGGTGGAAAGCAAGCCACACTAAGGTGGACGATCTGTAGTTTTCTATGTGGCGACTGTAAGACGAAAATAACAGTAAAGCACACATTCAAATGAAGAGGTTCGGGAGCCCCGGAATAGACAGACCTTCGTGAGCATTTGTGTTGCTGTCGTTTGTAGATATATTTTTTTTCGGGGGGTGGGGGTGGGACAGGGGGCTGCCCAGCAACTCAAAGCTGCTCCTCTAGTAGGGAAATCCACCCGGTGTGGATCTGAGACCTCTAGAGCCTGGATGGGCGGGCCATCTAGACTTAGCCAATCAGATGCTGCCCCCGCGGACTGTCAATCTGGAGTGAGTGCCCGCAAAGAAGTGTGTGGGGGGGGTGTCGCTCAGCCTGCCTTCCGGTGTCCGCGGCCTGTGTCCAGGCACATCGCACCAGCCTGGCCCTGGATGTGCTGGGGCGCTGGCCTCCCAGGCCCCCAGTTCCCGCTCCTCCGGGCTGCTGGACGCTGATGCCGGTGCTTAATAACGTCTCCCCCTCCCATGAACGAAAAGGAAGGAAGGGCTTATAACAGAGCAAGACATCGAGAGGGGAGAAAACCATGGCGGTGATGACTAAGTTCATAAACGGCCTTAAAAAAAAAAAAAAAGAAAGAAAGAAACAAGTTGGCAAGTCACAGAAAAAAAATTAAGAAAAGCAAGTATTTATGCAAAAAAGAAGTGTATGAAAGAATCTGAAGTTTAAAAATTACGAGAATGTAGTGCACAGCCTTACACTCGATTAGATGAGGAGATACATTACCCAAATTAGAATAACAAGTGGGAAAGTTGAATAGTCTATCAATATTGGAAAAAATGCTGAAAACTTGTTTTTGTTTTGTTTTTTTTTAGGGGCGTGGTTCCCTGGCTGGGAATTGAACCCAGGCCATGGTGTTGAGAACGCCCGAAGCCTAGCCACTACACCACCAGGGAACCCCGTTGTTTTTTTTTAAATCACCTACCCCCGTCCCAGAGGGCACAGAGCTGGATTGGTTTGGGGCGAGTTTCTTCAAACCTGTGCTATTTAAACAACTCTGAATGTGGAGAAAGAAGGCAGATGGGCATGTCCCAGGCAGCCCTGGCCTAGCTACCCCAGGACAAGGGGGACCCTGACCCCAGTCACCTCCACCTTAGGGTCGCATTTCCCTTGGTGAGGAGCCTGCTGGGGAGTGGGGTCTGGCCTGTTGTGTGCACAGGCCAGCTTGCTATGCTATTCCGACCCAGCGGTCACCACCTTCACACCTACTTACCTATCGGCAGCTGGTGTCAGCCACACGTAGCCTAGTGAAGCCCATAGCACTCACCCAAGGCATGTAGTTAACACTCCTCTGGTTTTCTCCCACATCAGAGGAAGAATGCTCCCATTCACTCCTGTCCAAAGTTTCTCAGGGAGAGTGGGGAAAACGAGGCACGGGTCGGGGGGCGGTGTGTCAGGAATAAGGGAGTTGGGAACTAACATCAAGGAGAGGCTGTGTGACTTCTGTCCTGGAGAAATGCAGGATGCCAGGGAACAGTCGATACAACTGGGCCACCCCTGGCTCTTGGTCACTGCAGATGGCGTCCGTGAAGGGCCCACAAAGATGAGTTTCTCCGGTGGAGACTGAAGGAGGATGTTCCTTTCGGTGTTAAGCATTGCCAAAACTAGGCTGTAGGTCTTGGGAGCCCCTGGGGCCTTTCTTTGGAGGCCAGATGAAGCACAGACGCTGACCTGCTGGGAGTGCTTGGACCTGAGGTTCCACAGGGATGCTCCAGGCTCCTCCTTGGCAGGGCCTCGGTCATGGACAGATAAGACTTTTGTCCCTTGTGCAAAAGGACACCGTAGCTGACACATCCCGCAGGAGTTACGAGGGAGCTGGGTCTCTTGTCTCACGAATTCCAGAGCGCGGTGTGCATGGCTCCTTGGAGACAGTTGCTCCTAATGCAGTTGACAGTGAGCTGAGCCCTCTCGGGAGGTGAGCACCAGGTTATTGCTGAGCTCTCCAGTAGCTCGGACTTCTGGAGGCCCCACATCATTTGGACGGACTGTAAGCAGAGCACCACGTGCGGCCAAGAAGGAACAGTCCCGCCACGCAAAGGCCGTGTCCTCCCGCCGCGGGTCTCCTGTCCTGTCGCATTTCTCTCCCAGTTAAAGGTGCATTTTGAAGCGTCTTTCCTAAAACATAAACCTACCCAAATGCGCCAGAAGGGGGCGATGTTGCCTGCGAGTGAAAGCAGGTGACGCACAGGTAGCAGAAGCTTAGCGAGGGGATCCCTCTCCCCCCACCCCCACCCCGAGGCCCTCGGAAACCCAGGGGCATCTCGTCGTGCGCGCAGCCAGAAGCCGGGGGTGGCTGCTCTGTCCCCAGCCCTCCAGGACCTCCCCACGCCCAGCTCCCCAGCAGCCGGGGTGCTCTGGGTCCCCACGCAACAATGAAGCGTGGGCGGCCCCAGCGGCCTAATTTGCATACCGCCGCGGCTCGACCAATGGGCGGCGCGGGGGCTTGGGAACGCGGTGTTGCCGGCTGTGTGCGCGCGTGTGTGTGAGTGTGACAGCGGCCGTGGCCGTGGCCGTGGCCGTGGGAGGCGGGCCTGGCGGAGCCCAGCGCGCGGGGACCGGCCCCGGCGCCCGCTCCACCAGCGCGTCGCGGCCGCGTGGCCCGGCCGAGCCCCAGAGACCACCCACCCCCGGCCGGGCGCAGCCGCGATGTCGGTGGCGGGGCTGAAGAAGCAGTTCCACAAAGCCAGCCAGGTAGGGGGCACGGAGCTGGAGCGCGAGGCTGGGGGTCGCGGTCCCCGAGGCTCTGGGGCCTCTTGGGCCCCATGTCTTCCCGCCTAAGAGCGCGCTGGGGGTGAAGTGAGGGCCGCCGCTCGCTCGTCGGCTGCGTGGCGCCTCCTCCTCCCCAGACCCCGGCTCGCGGTCCAGCGGGAGCCTCTCTAATTCTGAGGGTTTGCGGCGCGGGCAGAGAAGGTGGCGGGCCGCAGGGTCTCCGCGCCGGAGAGGGTGGGCTCGTGCCCCTCCCGCCCTGCGCTGGGAGGGGGACCCGAGGATGCCGTGTGCTCGGCACCAGTGGGGCCCTCTGCGCTCCCGACGCGCGCCTCGCCATGGACCCGCTGGACTGCGCCCCGCGCTCGGCCGGGGGTCCCCACGGCCGTCCTTCCTCCCCCACCGTCTTCCCGGTGTCGGCCGGGTCTGGGCACCGGGCTCCTGCTCTCCAAGGGCTGCCAGTCTGGTGGGGGAGACACCGAGACAGACATGTAAACAGACAGTGCCATCCACAGCTCCACGCGCAGCGGGTGGCAGACAACAGCGTTAGGGCGTCCGGGAACGCTTCCTGGAGGAGGAGCCGTCACTGGAGAAGGAAAGAGGACTTGTGGTTGGGAGTTGGGAGGAAAGGAGGAAGGGTGTTCTGAGCAGCGGAGACGGGAAAACAGGCAGGGAGGCATGACACCGGCGTGTGTACGTGTGTGTGTGTACACGTCCGTGCGCACGCGCATGTGTGTGTGCACGTCCGTGTGTGCGTGTGTACGTGTGTGTACGCACGTGTGTACGTGTGCATGCGTGTGTGCGTGTGTACGTGGGTTTACGTACGTGTTTGCGCGCACGCGTAGGTGTACGTGGGGGTACGTGCGTGTGTTCGCGCGCGTGTACGTGCGTGTGTACGTGTGTGTACGCACGTGTGTACGTGTGCATGCGTGTGTGCGTGCGTGCACACACGTGTGTACGTGTGCACACATGTCTGCGTGCGTGTGTACGTGCATGTGTACGTGTGTGTACGCACGTGTGTACGTGTGCGTGTGTGTATGTACGTGTGTGTGCATACGTGTGTACATGCGTGTGTACGTGTGTGCATGCACCTGTGTGTGCGTGTGTGTGTGAGTGAGTGATTCCAAGATTGCAGCCTCTTCTAGCCATGCATAGCACAGCTCCCATCCTAAAACCTATCCCACACCTGCACCCCTGCATCTGTTGCTCTGTCCCCTTCTTGCCCCCAATTTTGCTCCCGGGGGTGGATAGATCTTATTCAGCATCCACATTTGTGAGGAGGCCTCCCTCTCCCCCTCCTCCTCCCACACATTGGCACCTGAAAAGCAGCTGGCCTTAGAGGAACCTCTTCTTGTTGCCTCAACTTCCTGTGGAAAGACCCTGCTGTCCCCTCTCTTACTCCATTTCCGTGAAGAAACTGGGTGACGCCCATTTTCTGGCCGGGGGCACTGGGGTAGACAGTGATGCTATCAGGGTGATAGTGCCTTGCAGCAAGGGCCAGTGGAGTGATGGGGAGATGGTGGATCCACTGCTGACCCTGGGCACGTTTTTAGGGGTCCATGGACACTCAGATGTCACTGACTTTGGGGCAGGTACGTATCCTGACCTGGTGCTCAGGGATGAGGCCAGGACTGGGGCTACAGGCTTTTTGGCATTTCCAGACTAAATGGAGATTTAAAAATATTTAAGTGCAAAGGAGAGTGGGAAAATGCAGAGTGAACTAAATAGACTCAGACTCTAGGGAGCACCCGCATTTGGGGACAGTGTTTTAGCTCAGTACTTGATGAGCAGTGGCCACTAAGTAAATAAATAAATAAATAAACTCAATAAATGCATAAATATTTATTTACTTATTTATTGAATAAATGAAACTTTTGGGGCAGAAGAGTGGGAAGGAACTAGTAGAATGCTAGATGAGAGAAGAGTGTCATGGAAACCCAAGGGGGGAAGTGTTTGAAAGCAGGAGCCGTGGGTCAGGCAGGGCCGGACAGTGTTACCCTGGCTTCCGTAGGACTGGGAACTAACCTCCTTTTCTCAACAAATGTCCTTTTCCTGGGTATGAACCTTACGGGAGCGAATCTCAGAGGTGACCAGGACATGGATGATTCGGGTTGGGTTCTGACCACTAATCAGTATGATGAAGGGTTGAAATCTCAGCAAGTTACTGATATTGGACAAATATTATATGCTAGTGGGGAGGGTGTTTGGTTTAACTACTCCGTATAAACAACATGAGCAGAGGCTCTCATTTAACCTCTTATTGCATGAGCTATCTTCTGTGACTTTATCTGAGAAGAAAGATAATACAGATTCTCTCTCTGGGCTTGACAAGCTGTGGTCAAAGTGCCCACTAGATACATTGTTATCTGTTCCAGAAGTCTTTCTAAGAAATTAGACTGGGTTTAATATAATAAGAGGGAGCACGGTAATAAAAAACACCAGATGTTCTTCTCACACAACATTTTAACAGCAGGTTTTAATTCATACACAACTTTCCCATGTCGGAGGACAGGAGTCCCGGATGATGTCAGTGGCTTAATAATGTCCAGAGATCCAGGCCTGGCTTTGCCACTGGCCAGCTGTGACCTTCAGAACATGGCTTAAGCCACCTAGACCTTGGTTTTCTCTCTGTGACGTGTTAGAGGATTTAAAAGCAATGTCTGACTCTATTTTAAAACTTGGTTGTGGTGATGGATGTAGAACTGCAAATATATGAAAAACCATGGAATTGCACACTTTAATGGCTGAATTGAATGGTATGTGAATTATATCTCAGTAAGGTCCGTGTATGTGTATCAGTTCGGAAAGTCTTCAGTAATTCACCTCAAGTATTTCAGAGAAAACACAGTTGATAAGGTAGATCTTTTGCAAATAAGGGAAACGAGACCATGATAACCTGATGCGATCTTGCATAAGGATAGGCAAGGTGAAATAACTTCTATCCTGCAGGTTGACTGGCCCTTCTTTCCTGATACCCCACCTGTCTTTAAGGGGGGAAAACACCCCAACTTCACTGAAACTGAAGAACTGCAAACCCAGGGATTGTGCATCATGTTGGAGACCGGCAGGAAAGAGGAAGGAATAAACTAAAACAAGAAGAGTCCAAAACAAAATGTAATTAATTCTTTCCCTCTGTGTGTGGGACCAGAACCCAAGTGTCCCAAGTTCGTAATTCCACAGTTTTTTCTCTCTGAAGAAGATTTTGTAATCGAGCGGTTTACTCTCCTGATAGCGGCGGAGCTGGCGTTATCAGAGATGCGTGCCAGTAGCTTAGAGACGGCCTCGTGGAGTCTCATGAAATGTGCTCCCCCAATGAGAATGCCACTCACAATCACTGTACTAGTGTCACCACTGATTTGTGTTAATTGTGCTTATTGTCGGTGCAGGATGCTTAGGTCACCCCTGTGCTCGCCACAGTGGGACACTGTGCTCATGGCCAGATTCTTTCTCTGTCTGGCCTCCCAGGAACCTTGTTCTCCAGCCCCCGAGTGTCTAGGAAACACTCTGACCTTCTCTCTGCACTTCTCTTCTCCCCAAACCAACCACCTAATGACGACACGAGACGGTGATGACGCTTGGGGGCTTGATAGGACATTTTTTTGCCTTTATGTAGCTGTGGCCTTTAACCTCTGTCATGTGACCCACAAGGGCAAACACTTCGCAGAAGGCTATTCTCTGTAAATCATGAGAACCTCTAGGGAGGCAGTGAATGTCTCCTGTTTTGCTTTCTCATTAGAGAGAGAGATAGAAATGCACTTTGCAAAATCCATAATGACGTCGTTTCTTCCTCTTCGCTGCATCAGAAAATATGTTAAGAGCTGGAAACATTCTTGCTCCTTTCTACGTCGGTTGCTGGATAAATGAATTCCTAAGTCTATGGGGTAATTATTTCTTTAAGTCCAGGTGCTAGACCTAGATGTGCAGACCAAACGGATTTTGACTTTTGTCCTATCGCAGGGACACAGCATAATCCAAACATTGCTTACTTCTGGTGACTTCTTTTTTTTTTTTTTTAATCTAAAGTAAACGTAACTTGGAATTTGATGTAGACATGCATTTCAATGTGGGGATTTTTTGGGGGGGTGCTATTTCTGGATTAATTTTTCCGCTTTATTAATAAAGGGAATGTGATTGTATTGTCCAAAGTGAAGTGGGGCAGCTATCCCGTGTGCCTGGGCACCTACTGTGGGCATGCTGTACCCAGAAAATAAAACTGCCAGTGAGGAGAACTGATACACACAGTTTTATTTGGCTGAATAACAGGTGAATGTATTCTGCAGAGTGTCCGTCAGCAAAACAGGGGTAATCAGATGTTGCTTTTCAGGAGCAACCCCGGGCAGGTGTTGAGCTGGGGGGACGGCTCTGGGGCAAGCGCTAGGCATGGCGTCAGGGTGGCCCCGTTGCCGCGTTCTAGTTCCTCTGTGAACTGCCTTCCCAGGGAGCTCCTTCCTCCCAATTCCCAGGCTCCGGGGGCCACACGTTTTGGCCGCGGCACGAGAGGCAGTGACCTTCCTAAACCCGGTGTTGTTCCTGCGGGCTTGCCTTCCGACCTGTGGGATGAGGGTGTCTTTCCCCCGCCCCCCGGGCACTGGATGAACCTTTCCCAAACACGGATGCTACCAGGTGCTTTGCCGGCTCCCATCATCCGCCCGGGGTAGAAGGTGCTGCTGATTGAGGCTGGATGCCGTGGGTGGCTGCTCCCTGGCAAACCTGACATCTGAGTCATGGCTCCCCACCTGCGTCCGTGTTCTTCCTTCCTTGTGGGCCACAATTCAGAAGTCCGGCGGGGGGACAGGTCGGCGAAGGCCTGGGTGCGCCTTGTTGCTCCTGGTGTAACGAGGCTGCTGACACCTGGCTGGTGTCTCCATTGTGCTTGGAACTCCATCTCCTCTCATTTTCTTTTTTCCTGGATCATCACCCCCAGCACAAGGAGAAAGAAGTATTTCTACCCCACCTTCCCTGAAGTGGAAATCCTTTGTGGTACCCAATTAAAATCCCTTCTGAGCAGATACAACTGACTGGTCACTTCTTGTCCTGTTTCCCCCTTATGTCATCCTAAACCTTTTACACATTGCCTGGCACATAGTAGGTGTTCAGCTAACCATCTGCTTGCATTGAATGAACGTTCAGCATGTACTGAGGTTGGGGAGTTGGAGCCTGGATGGTCTGTCTTTCTCAGTTCATCTCCAACCTATTGTTAGCCTAGATCTTTTTGATTGGGGGGGGGGCACGGAATGTTCCAAACCCAGATCTTATATAAAATTTCCTAGTTTTGAACTATTGCCAATTGATTTAAAAATTTAAGAAGCTGTACAGGCCAAAAGGAAACCATGTGAGATGAATTATTATGGTCAACTGCCAAGTCATTGGCCACTGTTCCTTAAAAGTCTTAGACCGGTACCTGCGGCGTGAGCAGTGCATCGCAGGTGAACTTTTCCTCGGGTTTGAAGGGTTGCTTGATGGTTCCTGGTCGCCCACGGTGTTGGCAGTACTTGCTTAGGAGCTAAACATGGTCTCTGTAGAGACGGCTCTGAGGGCTTTTTGTCTGGGGATATTTCCAGAAACCTTGATGGGAGGCAGATTGGGTGGAACCGAACTGTGTGCCCTTGTGCTGTGGTTGGGCTCCTCCAAAGAGCTCGGCTGGCGTGACGTGGGAACCATGGGGTGATCTGCTGTGAAGTTACCACACCGGTGCGCCGGTGCCCCGTGGGCAGAGCAGCACATGCAGGTGCTGAAACGAGTGGGCAGACTCACACGCCTGTGCAAACCCCAGCAAGACGCGGCGTGAGCTAGCACTTTGCGCGTGTGACCTACTTGGGCATGGCTTGAGAAGAAGATTCAAGAAGAGGCAGTTTCTGGAATAGTCTAAGGGAGCTAGAACCCCTTTGGTTTTCTCATTGAGCCTTAGCATGTCCTAAGTAAAAGTTATGTAGCTCAAAACAGACTTTAATAAATTTTATGTAACATTCGCTTTTAAAGAAGTGAACCAGCATCCTTAAATGTTATGCATCCTGGATCTTCAGTCTTCGCATTGATGTCTTAGACCAAGTGCTTTTTTTTTCCAAGAAAAAGGAGGGAATTAAGTCTTGGTAAGGTTAAGTACTAATATAGCTAGTTCAAGGTCATACAGCTAGCAAGTGGGCTTGTGAGGACTCAAGGACAGGCCCGTGTGTTTCTAAGATGAGTGCAGAGCCGAATTTGTCACCACGGCATGAGGTAAATCCATTGCTGTCCTTCCTCATGCTTTTGAACCAGCTGTCACCTGTTTAGAACTCTGTATTACATAGAAGCTTTAAACTAGGGTTTGGAAACTAGGGCCTGTGGGCGCCCTGTGTGTTTCTGCAGCCTGTGAGCTAATGATGGTTACAGCTTTTTAAGGGCTGGAAAAAAAAAAGAATCATGGTTCATGACACATGATAACTATACACAATTTAGATTTCAAAATAAAGTTTTATTGGAACACGGCCATGCTCATTGGCCTACGTTTTGTCTGTGGGTGTTTTTGTCCAGTAACGGCAGAGTTGAATGGCTATGACAGGAGGCAGCATGGCACGTGAAGCCTGAAATGCTGCTTTCTGGGCCTTTACAGGAAAAGTTCGCGGACCTCCGCTCTGAACCGTCTGTGTGGGGAATTGATGGGTGCTGGTACGCACATTTCTGAAGCCCTGGACAGAAACTGAACACGTCTTTTGGTTTGCATCTGCAGTGGGGTTGTGTGTTTTTTGGAGACTATCCAATCACTTAACCATTCTGATTCATCCTAGTGACTTTGGGGAGGGTCTTGCTCTGGAACACATTTTGACTTTGTAATTCGGGAAGATTCCTGGACCCAAAACTCACCGTGGCTCGCGCCTCACTGCCTGTCTGCCGCACACCGAGCTCCTCTGTCCAGAGCTTTCGGTGCTGGAGGAGAACGGCCCCGTCTGATTACACGGATGGGAAATCGGGAACGTTTCTGGTTACAGGTTGTTGGGCATTTTGCGTGCATCTCATTGTAATTCCTGTCCAGGGAAACCGTGCTTGTTCTTGTTCCCCCGCCGGATGTACCCCACTTCCACCATTGTTCCCTTCTTGTTTTAATTATTCTGACATTATTTTGCCTTCTCCTTGGCTTCATTTTGAAAGAGTTCCAGTTTTCTTTTCGTACTGGCTCACTACTTACTTTTCCCAGGGCTCAAAACTAATCCTGAGTGTGATGTCATGTTTGTGTTTGTCTTTCCTCTCGAGCATGACTTTGATTAAATATGTGTATTTTAATGTTCTAAGGGAGCGGCTCACTGGGTCCCCTGGCAGGGATCTTGGCCAGTTTCAGCCTCAGTTAACCTGAGTCTTTGTACAATGGGAATGGAATGTTCTTGCCTTCTCTTGTCCCGGGAGTGGATCGTATACGTTGTATAGGCTTTTTAGAAACTTCATGCAGAAATTATGTGGACCAGATGGTACCCTTTAGAGTTGCCAGACATGCATATTTTGAAGAAATACGGTGTCGTTTTCTCCCTGGGAGACTTAGAAGGGGGCTCCTTGGGAATGCAAATCAGCTGAAATTGCCATACTTGAAAAATTCTTTGGAGCTCGTCCTCAAAACGAGGAGGGCAATACCAGAAGACAAACATAGATTATTAAGGAACAAGTGTCACTGGATTTATTTAATTTACTTCTCTGAGAATGAAAAGCCCCATAGACTTAGGTAAAAGAAGGTATCATCCCCCATATGTTTTTTCTTTGATAAGGCCATTGATGTGCTCACTCAGCTCTCATCTGGGACAGTGAGAGTAGGTGGGTAGGAGGTGAGGGAGATTGCATGGGCCCAGAGGATGAACGGAGAGTGAGGGACACATCCTTTAACTGAAAGCTAACGGGTTGGGGTCAAGTCACACCGAGAAGATAAGACTGAAGGATCTTGGAGATTACAGAAGGGGCAGAACCTCTGTGAGGACCACGGAGCAGGCAGGCAGATGGAGGCCAGTCCTAGTTACTAAGCATTGACGCTAAGCAGAGATTGCAGAGGAGTGGGCCGGGTCTCTCTGCAGGCAATACAAAGAGCATAATGGAACCCAGGAGCCCCAGCCAGGTGGGGAGACCCGGTTGGGGGATCTCAGCTGAACCATTTAGTGGCAGTGTGACCTTAGACAAGTCACTTTTCCTTCTGTAAGCCTTGGCGTCCTCTTCTGTACATGGCAGAATCACCGCTCCAATGGGGCGGACTCAGAGGATTAAATGAGCGTGTACGTGAGACGTGCCGAGCACAGGGCTCCTCACGTAATAAACGTGCACTAAATGCAAGCTGGTCATGTTACTGACCCTTCGGGGTGAGGGGCCCAAACAAGCTCCTACTTTCTGCCCAGTGCCTTCCTTCGCTCCAGTAGATTGAGTCAAGAAAGCAGAGTGGCGAGTCTAATCGGTCAAAGCAAGGAGGACAAGGAGCGCATGCTCCAATGGCACTCTTTTCCCTGGAGGGGGCAGAATCTTCTGTGTTTATATAGGTTGGGGCGCGGAGTGATACATTCTTGTAGGCATGCGTACTTGTTCTGCTGTTGTACTAGGCCCTTTTGCACACGGCCCCACAGCGCACTGCTCTCCCCCCCCCCCCCCCCCCCCCCCCCCCCCCCCCCCCCCCCCCCCCCCCCCCCCCCCCCCCCCCCCCCCCCCCCCCCCCCCCCCCCCCCCCCCCCCCCCCCCCCCCCCCCCCCCCCCCCCCCCCCCCCCCCCCCCCCCCCCCGCCTCTTGCGCACGGCCCCCGTCTTGCGCACAGCCCTCGTCTTGCGCACTGCCCCCCGTCTTGCGCACGGCCCCCCGTCTTGCGCACGGGCCCCCGTGTTGCACACGCAGCCCTGTCGCCATCTTGGTCTTTGTGTCTGGGAATCCTTTTTCATTTCCTGTGAGCGAACAGAGCTTGTGATCTACTTTAGGTATTGAGAACTGTTAGGGTCCTTGGGAAGATAGCCCGGCGACAGTAATTTTCTCATCCGGCCTCTTGCCTGCGATTGGCCGTGAAACTTGGCCTCTGAAAGCAAAAGGTGGCCCAGCTTCGTTCTCACAAGCTCTTTAGGCCGTGAGGACGCTCACCTGGGTGCCTGGAGAGCGGACGGTCACTCAACTCCAGATGCCACGTGTTTCCATGCCGCGCCCGTGAAGATCTGCACGTCCTGCGTCATTGAAGGGCCTGGTGTCTATTTCTGGATGCTTCAAAAGTGACCGACCTTGAAGGAATGAACGTCCCTGTTGTCCCCTTTACACGGAGGTAGTAGAGCCCGGTGGTGACAGTGTTCGGGCTGTGGATAGGGTGGCTGGACTTGTGCCCCGAAGTCTAAGGCCAAGGCCCAGCAGATGGGGTTCCTGGTGAGGGCCCTTGGCCTGGCTTGTCGATGGCCACCTTCTTGCTGGGTCCTCACATGGTGCAGGGTGAGCGCCTGTCTCTCTCTTGTTATAACGACTAATCTCATCATTCGGGCCCTACTCTCAGGACCTCCTATAAACCTAATCACCTCCCAAAGGCTCTGCCTCCAAACACCAGCACATTGCGGGTGGGGATCAGTGCTTCAGCCTGTGGATGGGGGTGGGGCACAACAATACTCACCACAAATGCTTGGGGACCATTTCCGTTCTTTTGGGTATGGCCCCATGAGTGGAATTGCTGGGTCATTTTTAAACCTCTTACAATCTGGAATTCCCTTCACCTGATTTTTTGTTGTTGTTCTTTTTTCTCTCCCATGACATTGATTTGTTGAAATGACCAGGCCAGCTGTCCCCCCACCTCCCCTCTGCCTGTGTCTAATTATTTCCTCATGCTGGTGTTCAGCATGTTCCTCTTGGCCTCACGTTTCGTATAATTTGGTTACAGTGTTTTAATTTTCTCTGCAGTCTCTTCTCATTCATTCTGTTGGACATACTGGTCTCCTATGTTTTGTATGAGGCCTGTTTTGAGGGGAAGCCCCCTCATTTCCTGGTGTGGACCCTCATGTCCTGTTGCAGTTTCTGTTCTTTGTGGTTGAGCTTTATGCAAAGGGTCTTGGTGTTTCTTCTTCGAGGAACCCTTTGCGGCCATCAGGCCTCAGATTGATGTGTTTCTGTTTCTTATCTGTGAATAGGCCAGTGTTGGCTCACAGTGTCCTCCCTGTCCACCCTGACTGAGGCCAGTGGCCAAGCTGGTGTCTCCAGTGGGACACTTCTGGTCTGTGGCTCATCTGGGGCAAATCTTTTTGGCTGACATACTTTCATTTTTTTTCCTGCCCCCATCCATTTTCTGCCAAGTGATAAAGTGGATGTTGGCTCTGCAGGTCCTGCACGGCCACCTCTGACTAGTCTTTCGTGGCATGAAGATGGACACCTGCCCACAGGCACTGTTGCCAGGTTCATACCCAGGAATGCAGTTAGTCTGGTCATCTCTGAACACACTGGCGTGCTCCCCGGGAACTGTAGGTCCAGGGCGGTGAGAAAGGTTACTCACCTTTGCGATTAGTGTCCTTATGAGACGTAGGGACTTGGCCTCTTCAGAAAGCAATCCCAGCAGTGCTGGGCAGTCACGTGGGTTGGATTGAATCCCATGAGGCTTCTGTGTGGGAGCAGCCGGTGTGGTTAGGGTGTCGATGGCGTCATGTTAACCCACATGGTGCTTTCTGCATGAGTTAGAAGAAGGTGCATGTTCTTCATGACCTGTGTTAGAGCAGCTCAGAGGCCCGCCGCTTGCTAGACAATGGGATGGTAAATCCACAAACCTACAGTGTGGAGGGAGGGGTGTGTGGCACCATTGTCACCGAGCCCTGTGCTCAGCTCAGCTGCACTCCGCAGGCACTTTGGGTTTTGTAGACGGTCCTTCCGATTTTGGCGTATGTCATATGGACTCTTAGCTTTTTTAGACCTACTGCTGTCCTCTTCCCCCCCCCCCCCCAACTTTGACTAGTTTTCAGGGGACTGTAGTGAGCATCCAGGCACCGTTAGTTACAGAGAACCCGTGTTGACTCTGACAAGCGTGTCCTGGCCTCTTCTCAAGCTCCAGTGCTGCGGGGTTGACTGGGGGCCCGAAAGCTCAGCATTACTTGTGTTGGCAGATGGGACGCCTTGTAAATAGCCGTCTGTTTTGTGGTTTCATTTCTTCTGATGGCATTCTCCAGGCAGATGTTACATCTTGTGTGACTCCCAAGAAATGAGGCTGCTTCCTGAGTGTGAGTCTAGGAATCGGGCTCCTTGGTCTAGTAATACTTGCCCTAATTATGATGGTAAATACCTACGTGTGGAGAAAATTCAAGCAGCACAGCAAAGCTCAAGGAGAAAGGTGAAAACCCCCTGTAATTTTCATTGTCCAGGGTTAACTGTGGTTACCTCCATTTATCCAGCCGTTTCCAGGATCATCCAGTTTCTTTTCCAGGTTGTTTACTGCCTCCTGGGATTGGGTGAGGCCCTCTGTAGCCCCCCTCTGTAACTGCTTTGCTATTACCCCACCCTTAGCCAGAGTTTGATACCCAGAAGCAGCTTGAAGAATTTGCACGCTACATTATTTTCCATAACCACAAACCCAGGGCTCCCGTGACACTGAGTGGCCTTGTAAACCCCACACGTGTGGTGGCAGAGCGCTTTGAGTAGAAGCAGATCACGCTGATGGCATTAAGACGTGTAGGCTGAACTGTTGGTCTGGGTGATTTTGGCATCACAGAAATCAAGAGAAATTCCTACCCACCAGTGGCTGGCAGCATTCTTGAGCTCACAGGGTCAGTATGTGTCTCTTGATGAACGAAGTGGACGAAATGGACTCTAGTCTGAAGAAAGTTTAACGGGGGCAAGTAGAAGTGACCTTGGACGATAAGACAAAATCTGAGGAAGCTCCTTCCCAGACATCAGCGGCTGAAGATCTTCACCTTGTCAGTATTGTTATTGTAGGAAACACTTTTTAGACTAGGTCATCTTCTGAATTTAAGTTTGGCATTCCTTCAAGAGGCTTAGCCTGGTTCTTTTGCAGAAACTATGTGCGTGACAATGCAATAAGACGGACTTTTCTTGAGGAATGGTGTAGGTGTGACTTAGAGGCTGTGGACATCTGTCTGCTTTGGACTTCTTGAAGCCGAAGTGTCAGCAGATTCACACATCCAAAACGCAGAGGAATACACGTGGTACTTGCACTGTTCTGCTGTGGGAGTTGGTTTCAAAGGGAGCTTGGTGTTTGGAAGGTGCTCTGAGGTGTGGGAGAATAAATGACATGTTCAGGTATGTGTTTCAGGTCACAGGCAAACCCTGCTTGCAATGTTCCAGCAAGGCCTTTGGGTGACACAGAGCCTGGCTTTTGCACTTCATATTGGCCCGGCTTCCACAGAACGTGGAAGAAGTTGGCTCCTTTGGGAATATGCTGAATTAAGTAACACAGCCAACTGACGAAACGGGAGACAAGCTCGGCTTCAAGCCAGGGAAACCTTTAGCTGGGAGACACCCTTACTTCCCATTGTGACGTCATTGGAAGGATCATAGCATCACCTCTAGCTATTCTTGTCAGAAAATGGAATCAGGATCTGATCAATCTTCTAACTATTTTCCAATAAATACAGAAGATGGGGGAACGTGTTAAACAACACCATGGGGATGCAAGCTGCCCCATCTGGAGTACAGAAATTCTAAAGGGCAGATGACCCCTTTCTTCAGTAAATAACAGCAAAGAGCAAAGTAGGTGAAAGAAAGTTCTACGAGACTGGGGTAGATGCACTTGGTGCCATGTTGATTCCATTTCCGTCTCTTGCCCGAGGCTTCTTGCTGGGAGTGCTGGTGAGCCTCTAGGGGCCTGAGGACTTTTATTACGCCTGCAAATAATGCACAGCAAGTAGAGCAGAGTGCCAGGGAATTAATGGCCTGGAGAGTTAATGTCCCTGGAAGCCATGGTGGCCAGAGACATGGATAAGTACCCAGCTTCCTCCCCATTTCCCAGGGCTGGGATGCCCCACACTCTCCTGGAGGAACTGTGCTCCATTTGTCCCCAGTGGAGCGCACAGTTTGTTGGCTTTCTTCCCTCCCCTGGCTCATTTCCCTGTTCTCCCACCAGCTTGGTTGGTTATCACCTTCCAGGTAAACTCTTTGCACTTAAATCATTGTCTTGGGACCTGTTTCTGGGGAAAACCAAAGGAAAGACAATGCAATGTGCAGGTCTTATTTGCATCCCATTTCAAAGCAACCATCTGCAGAAAGGCACGAGTCTGTTGGGGAAATATGGTCGCCGAGTGGATGTCAGATGATTTTAAAGAATTACTATTTTTGTTAGGTATGAACATTGTTTCTTGTTTATGTTGAAAGAGTGCTTATCTCTTAGATACATATGGGAGGATTTGCAAGTGAAATTACATGATGATTTGCTTTAAAATAATCAACATTGGTGGGGAGATACCAGGAAGGTGATAGTGGTGAAATAAGATGGGCAACATTTCAACAGATGCAATGGTTCATATTACACTGTTCTGTTTACTTTTGTGACATATTCGAAAATTTCTAAAATAAAATGTAAACAGAAAACAGTCACGTGAGCATCCTTCTGTCTCCTTCTCCTCTGAGTCAGGATGAACTTATCTTCTTCCCAGCCTTGGTACTGTGACACACCAGCTTTCTTTTGAGTGGGTCAGCCTCTCAGTGAGTTTGTGGCCCTTCTCCACGCTGGCTGCCTTCATGCCCCCACAGGCTCCACCTTCTCCCATCACCAGACTACAGACTTTGGCGTCTCCCTGAAATCATAAATTCATCCCATCAGCTTTTGCTCTGAAGTCAACCTGTTCCTCTGGTTGTGGTGCATCTGCTTTTCCACCTGATGTGGTCATAACCCATGGGGTCTTAACTATTATTATTCATGCCAGAAATGCTGGGGTGGGCAGGTGGGGAGCGATGGGCCTGGGGACCAGTTGGTCAGGCCGGGTTGTGGGGCTTCTCCTTTAGAGTGGTAACTCGAGCCTGGAGTTCGTGTAGAGTCAGTAACTCGAGTCTGGGGGCGGTTAAGTGCTGGGGCAGGAGAGAAGGTAGTACCACAGTGATTCTCAGGGGAGGAATGGAGAAATCTGCTTAGTCATGCCCTCCTAAAAAGCCCTCAGGGGCCCCCCACTGCTTCCTTTGCTGCTGGGCGCACCCCTCCTCTGCTTGTGTCTGCTGACCCAGCTCCAGCTGCCCAGAACTACACAGTGTCCTCTGGGATTACCTGCTGATACGTGCTCCCCCTCGCTCTGCTGTCCACATATGCCCCACCCCCAGGGGCACATGTGGACAGTTGCTCCATCCCCAGGGCTCTCATAGCATTTCGTGTCTACCTGGCTTGTCTTTCTTGTCTCTTAGTTTTCAGTGTCTGGGGGTTCAGAAAGGGAGAATTATCATCACTGCTGGTATTTTATCCAGTATTTAATTCATAAAACCAGTTCTGCATTCAACTTTTGAAAACAACGTACTAAGTTTATAAACTCATTTATAAGTCTAATACTACTTGTGTTGAAATGAAAAGTACTCACTTCACGTGAATAATTCTCAGTTTACCAATTGAACCAACTGAATCCCTCAAACACTATCATGTAGACATTCTTTAATTAATTGCTTCTGTTTTTTAAGTAGAGTCACAAGTTCAGTGTGCATGATCCTCACAAGGCTCTGGGTTCTGGCTTTAAATTTGTTTATATTTTCTGCTGTTTGGCTTCTTATTGGCTTCTTATCCAGGAGAGCAGAGCTCCTCAGTGATTTGTTCTCAATAGTGGGAGGAATGAAGAACTTTGTTTTTAAGTTAAGACTTCGTATTTCAATTTCAGTTTTATTGGTGTGATAAATATTGGCTTCTGTTAAATTTAAGAACTTATATTAACACTTTTAAGAAGATGATTTAAATTTTTGGAAAAGGAAAGAGAGGGCAAAGTTCTTCAAAGGATATGCTTTTTTTTTATGATGCCTCTGTAATCACCCAGGAGTATGAATAATCCAGGGATTTAACTCTAGAATAAGCAGAAACTAGCCTATCATTGTCTTGAAGGAGTTCATAGTCCCTTTGGGGAGATTCCTCTCCACCCCAGCCTCTTTCACAAAACCTGTTTTAAATGACATCCTTGGAAAATACTCACCAAAAGCAGTGCTCAAAATATTTGGTGTGTGGCGTCTCCTGTTTCTTGCCTTTGGTCCCTTCACTTTGGCCCACACACTTTCTCCATCCCCATGGAGCATGCCCAGTGCTAGGTTCCAGTGAATACATTAATGTATGGGTTTGCCCACCAAGGCCTTGTGATGAGGGAAGAAACAGAAGAGAGTGTCATTGAAGGCGTAAGGGTATTTTTTTCTTACTTAGTTATACAAAGTGCTTTTTGTTATTACTGCGTGTGCAGTCATCGGACATCTCCATCCAGAATGCACAGCAGTTCTGTAATATGGCTCTGCCTGGTGCGGAATACCTCATTTTGTATAGAAATGCAGCATTGCTTCATGTAGATAGAATAGAAGGAATCTTTGCTTCATTCCCATAGAAATAAAACGTCTTTGTTCTTGTATGAGAAAAGTGCCTCTGATTGTTTGGAAGCTGAGGGCCACTGTATTATATCTTTCGGGGAAAATAATTAGCTTTGCTTATACAGTAGCCCCCATTACCCTCCGGGGACACGTTCCAAGACCCCCCGTGGGTGTTTGAAACTGCTTCGTACTGAACCCTATGTATGCTGTTTTGTCCCTGAACATACATTCCTTTTCATTTAAAGGAAACCCTTTATGGCTGCATCTCTGGTGTGTCTGAATTGCCGGCATCACCGATCTTGTGCTTTGGGGCCGTTATGAAGTACAGTCGGTGATTGAACACAATCACTGCCAAACCTCCCCAGGTGATCTGACACTGCCCACGGCTGCTAGGTGACTGTGGGGTGGGGAGTGTCTTCTGTGAATTCTTTATTTCTGGAATTTTCCATTGAATATTTTCAGACCACAGTTGACCGTGGGTAACTGAAATCAGGGGTACGGGGAGACTGCTATACAAATTTGATCCTGTTGCCTAATCTGGTGGTCTAAATGATTTTTGCTTTGCATTTTGGTTGCTGTGTAAAACACATTCTCTTTGTCTTGACGATCGCCCATCAGTTAATTGCTTTAGAAAACTTTTATAATTTTAACTTAAAAAATATTTGTCTATATTCTCTTGTCCTACATGGGGCATGTAAGAAATTTACCAAGTAAAATGTTAAGAATAATGCTTCATGACCAGGGAAAATATAAAGCAGTCCATGTGGGTATGTTTACGTGTAAATACAGGTAAAAGGGTCTGTGGAGTTGCTATTGCCCATCCACAGATTCAGTGTTGAGCTTCCTGGCAGCCAGTGTGAAAAGAGGAAATCAATTACTTAATCCTTTCTCTGGCTCTGCAAAGCACTAGGAAAGCCACCTCCCCTCAGGGCAGGGAGAGGTGTGGCCTTGAGGCTTTCCCAGAGGAAAACCGGCCAATCGGACGCAGCAGAGGGATGCAGCGGTCCTGGCACCCCAGCGTCCGCATCAGGCCGAGCTTCTGCAGGGCTTCCTCTTGGAGCCCTCTGCAGGACTGCCCCGCACGCAGGGCTGTGGCAGGAGCGCATGGGGTCCCGTCACACCAGCTCCGCAGGCCCCTGTGTGATCTGCGGGCCTTTTCGGAGTGCTCAGTGGTACTTAGCAAGATGAGAGAATAGAAGCACAAACAAGGGAAAGGAGTTTCTCCCAATGCTGAATTTGCTTGATTTCAGAGATAACATTCTTCCTATAATTTTAGTATTTAAAGGTCCTTTTTAAAATAAAACAATAGCAATAGTTAAAAGAGTCCTTTGCTAGGAAAATAAAAAGTTGGAAATACTTTGTTATGTACTAATAATGACAGTTATTAATAATTATAATATTTTACTGTTTTGCAAAAAAGTATTTTATCATAGGATCATAAAATCATTATATAATTTACAATAATGAAATGTAATTTATATGGCAAGTGGATATAAGGGTGATTTTTGTATCTTTCTCATCAAAGAATTCTTTGATGATGCCTATAAATAAGCAGGCTTCTAAAGCGAATTCAAAATAGGTTTTGAATGATGAAAAACAGATTTACCTGTACTTTTTCAGGGACACATCCCTGAAAGGAGGTCTAGTTGTAAAGTGTTGAGCAAGGCCGTGGGAGTTTTCACAGGAAGGGAAAGAACGTAACTTCCATTTCTAATTTTTCTCCTATCGGCAGCTCACAGTACATGGATGGTCACTGTTCGTTTGCTGTGATATCAGTGACGGCTCACTTGGCTGTAGTCCTTTAACTGTGAGCTGGAGTGACACTGTGAAAACAAATTTGGAAGGGCGGGTTTCTGTGAAGGGGGCACTGCTGAGGGGGTGCTGGGGGAGGATGGTTAGGGACCCGAGTGTCCCTGCTAGGAACCCCCCGCCCCCAGACTGGCTTTTCTTCTATGAGCACAGGGGGTAGAAGGCGGGCGGGCGACCTGGTGGACCCCAGTCATTCCGAACACCACCAGGCTTTCTCCCTTACCCTTGGAGTTGGGAATTGGGCTTTGGGCTCTGTGTGGCCAGGCTCGGGTGTTCCTGTGAAATGCTGGCAGTGTTCTGGCCCTCAGCTCCACGCGCAGACCCAGCCTTAATTTATGCATCTGCTGTGGCCTGCCGGCCTTGTGGGTTTATTTTGTTTTTATTTCGCTGTTACTCTTCCCATCTCCCAGTGGCCTCATCTCCAAAACCAACTCAGTGTAACATCGATGAGGATTGTCCCTGAGACCAAAGCCTGTAATAAATAATCCGGAGACCACCAAAGCTTTCCAGTAGAGTGACCCGGGAGGTCATTGTGAGTGTTCAGCACTGTTAAATTTACCAAATAGCAGAGGACAGAGGATGTGACAGAAGTGATTATACACTGACTAGCAAGGGGACCCACAGGAGGAGCACCTGACCAGGTCTCAGGAGTCAGGTCACACATCCCGGGACACTTGCTCTTGTAGGAGTCAGCTGGAAGGAACAGCCTCCGGGGGCGGGAGCGGTGAGGTCGAAGGCAGGAAAGAACAGGACGCACTTTAAATTACACGTGGTCGCTGCCGCGCAATAGAACACCTCACTACAATTTAACGCCCCCTTTCGTGATGGAGTTGGTGCTACTGTTTTCATGTGTTAAAGTTCTACATGTGTTTAACGCCTCACAAGATATTATTTTCAGCTATCAGTATACATTTAGATTTATCTTTCTGATTCTCTTAATTGCTGTGCACATTTCCTTTATCCCATCTGGGATATATGTTTTTATTTTTATTTTCTTAAAAATTTTTATGTGAAAGACTCCCTTCTGTGTTTCTTTTGGTGTCTTTGTTAGTGAAGAATTATCTCAGTTATTTTTTAAAGTCTTGCCTTCATTTATGAAGGGTATATCCACCAAGAATAGATTATTAGGGTGTGCAGATAGTTTCTATCAGCACTTTTTTTTCTTATTTATATATATATATATAAATATATATTTATATATATAAAATATATATATATATTTTTATTGGGGTGACATCTGTTAGCAAGGATTACATAGGTTTCAGGCATACAATTCTACAGTGCATTGTCACCTTGATGTATAATCAGTTCACCACCTAATGTGACTTCTCTTTCCATCACCTTATATTTAGCTTCCCCCCTCCTCTCCCACCCCCTCCCCTTTCTCCCCTCCCTAACCCACTCGTCCCCAAATAAACATTAAACTATTGATTGTGTCCATGGGTTATTTGTTTGTGCATTTCTTTTTTCTTTGCTTTCGGCTTTATATTCCGCGTATGAGTGAAGTCATGCAGTTCTTTGGTTTTTCTGTCTGGCTTATTTCACTAAGCACGATGATCTCCAGGTCCATCCATTTTGTTGCAAATGGCATTATTTCATCTTTTCTTACAGCTGAGTAATATTCCATTGTGTATATGTACCACAGCTTCTTTATCCAGTCATCTGTCACAGGGCACGTTGGTTGTTTCCATGTTTTGGCCACTGTGAACAGCGCTGCGATGAACATTGGGGTACATAAGTCTTTGCGGGGCAAAGGTTTTCAGGTTCTTTGGGTACATCCCCAGAAGGGGGATTGCTGGGTCAAATGGTAGCTCCATTCCCAATTTTCTGAGGACCCTCCACCCTGCCTTCCACAGTGGCTGTACCAGTTTGCACTCCCACCAGCAGTGTACCAGAGTTCCTTTTTCTCCACACCCTCTCTAGCACTTGTTATTCCTTGTCTTGTTGATAACAGCCATTCTCACAGGTGTGAGGTGGTACCTCATTGTGGTTTTGATTTGTATTTCCAAAAATATGGAACGCTTCACGAATTTGCGTGTCATCCTTGCGCAAGGGCCATGCTAATCTTCTCTGCATTGTTCCAATTTTAGTATATGTGCTGCCGAAGTGAGCACTCTATCAGCACTTTTAAGATATGATTTCATTGTTTTGTAGCTTCCCTGATTTCTGTGCCAGCTAATAATCTTTTTGGGGTTTTTTTTTTTGCTGCTCTTTGGAATGCTAGGTGTATTTTTTCTTTGGTTGTTTTTAGGTTTCCCTGTCTTTGGTCTTCAGTAAAGGACTTGTGCCTAAGTATGCTTTTCTTCTTATTTATCCTGCTTGCAATTCATAGAAGAGCTTTAACCCATTTCCCATTTAGAAAAACAAAAATGTAGCTCGCTCGGCACGTTCATTTAATTTTACATAAACATGCTCTTTGAGACTGAAGTGCAAAACTGACTGGTTTTTTTCAATGTGGAAATAAAAAACTGTTCTTGGAGTGTCTCTCAACAGAACTTGTCGCTAATCCTAAAGTAACACAAGTGTATATGATCAGTATTTAATTTGGGGGTAAGGTTAGGACTGTAATCTGCGAGTCGTCTCAGGGCAAACCTTGCAGCTGCAAGCGCTGCCCGCAGTATTCTCCGGGCAAACGAGAAAAGGCTTCCTCTGTCACTCGATGTCTTTTTACTGGATCAAACAGTTAGTTCTTAACCATCT
>PVJL010002661.1:0-80767 GCA_004026885.1 Lyroderma lyra
AAATGTTTTTGGATATCTATTTAAATGATAATATAAATTTTCCCTTAAACTGTTAACATGGTGAATACAGCTAATTTAAGTTACAATATTAAATCAACCTTGCTTTCCTGGGAAAATGCTTGCTCATGATATAGAAATGATTTCAAAGACTGCTGGATTTGATTTGCTATAATATATAAATAAACATGTATACTTGTTATAATATGTATGTATTTTTTTTAATTTTGCATCTACGTCATGAGTGCCACAGACCTATAACTTGTTTTTCTCATTGTGCCCTTGCTAAGTTTCTGTATTGAGACTATGTAAGCCTCATTTAAAACACACCCCCCACCACACACACACACAAATATGTATTGTCATCTCTTTTTGTATTTTGTAGAAGAGTTTATATAAATATGAGTAAATTTTTTCTTCCTATAATGGTTGACAAAACTTGCAAATAAAGCCATCTAAGTCTGGCATGTTCTTTTTAGGAAGATTTAACTATCAATTAAATGTATTAAAGGTTACTATAATCTTTAGGTTTTCTCCATATTTGTGAGTCAATATTGGTGAGTTGTATTTTCTAATAATTTTTCTATTTCAAATAAACTTCATATTCATCAGCATACAGTTTTTATAATAATTTCATATCTTTACATTTTATGTAGCACTTATAGTGTTATCCTTTTTTTTAATCCTTAGATTACATATGCCTTGTATTATTTTTTATGACCAGCCTTGGCTGATGTTTGTAAATATGTAATATTTATTCAAAAAAAACACTAGACTTTGTGAATACTTTACATTATATGTTTAGTATCGGTTTCTTTCATTTGCACTCATGTTTTGATGATTTCCTTCCTCCTACACTCTTCTAGATTGTTTTATTTCCCTTTATCTAACTTCATGAAACAGATGTCTGGTTTACTAATTTCCAGACTTTTTCTTTTTAATATAAGCTATATAAATGATAAATTTCCTTCTAAGGACTCTTTTATCTGCATCCCATATATAATGATATGTAGCATTTTGTTACTGTTCAATTCCAAATAGTTTCTAAATTTCTATTATGATTTCTCCTTTGACACGAGTTATTTACCCCAAATACATGAGACTTTCTAGTCATCCTCTTGCTACTGATTTCTAGCTTACTGCACTGTGATCAGAGAGAGTAAGTCGTTTTGACCTTCATTTCGGTCCTTTGAAATTCATTGAAATATGATTTAAGTTGTAGAAAATTATCAATTTCTTAAATGTTCCATATATGCTTGAAAGAAAACTTGTATTCTGCAGCTTTTTCCTACAGCATTCCATATATATCTGTTGTGATAAATTTGTTAATCATATTGGTCAAATTTACATCTGTACTGGTATTTTGTTGGCTTGTTCTAGCAGTGATTTAGAACAGTATTTTAAATCTCTTATCATAACTGTGAATGTTTTTATTTCTCCTTCTGAGATTTAAATTTTATATCATACAGTTCAAAGTCATGTTCCTAGGTTCATATAATTTAAAAGTTTTATATCTTCCTAATAAACTAAAATTTTAATGATTAAAGTCACTTATTTGTCTAAACTCTAGTTTGTCTGATATCAATATAGTTATATCAGCATTCTTTTGGCTAATATTGAATGATATATATATTTTTCTAACTTTCTATATTCTTCTAGTATTCTTATGTTTTAGCTATATCACTTATAAGCAATATATCATTAGATTTTTAATCCAATTGGATCATTATTTTTTAGAGTATTTTTAGTTTCTGGGCTTAAATTTATCACCTTCTTTAGTTTTAAATTTGTTTCATCTTTCTTGTGTTTCTTTTTTTCGCTCTGCCTTTTTTTTTTTGAATGACTAAATATTTTTATCATTTTTATTTCTTATCTTGTAAATGTAAGTCATACACTCAGTTCTTATTGTTTCAGCAGTTATGCTAGAAATTAAAACATGTCTACTTAATTTATTGAAGTTTAAAGTTATTATCTTTGCCCTTCTCTCAGAAATAAGACACTTTAGCCCTATTAACCTCCCTACTTAATTTATACATTTATTATCGAAATGTACTTGACCTATTTTTAATTTTATCACTATTAGTCATTTTTATTGGTGTTGTAAATGGTTAATATTCTTTTAGGTTCAGTCACATATTCATTCCTTGTTCTTCACTCCATTTTTGCATCTCAAATTTTTCATCTAGGGCTCATGTTGCTTCTGGTTACAGTATAACTTTTAGTATAAACTTTCTTCAAGATAACCATGGTATTTCAGACACAGATGTGCTTTATGCATACTACCCATTTCATCACACAAAATATTTTACAAGACACATATTCAAAAGTAGAGAGTTAACACAATTAATAAAATTTAAAACTTCAAGGAAACTGAGAATGACTGGAGTATTTTTCACTGTAAGTGCATGGTGGTAGCTAATAGAAAAATTACTAATATAGCTTGGTCCCACCATTTTGATTCATACTAAGGCAACATCAGTTTACCCACCATTGTTTTTTTTTAATCATCTGTGCAAATGCCAGCAACCATGAAAAGGCAAAGATTATCTTTGTATTACTATTAGTGTTGACTCCCAAACCTGTAAGAGACTTTCCACAGAACCCTAGGGCATTGAAAACTACACTTTGAAAATTATTGTACTAAGACAATGCTTCAATTTTATTAAGTATACACTTATACACAACACATATATATGTATGTATGCATATACATATAAACTATGAGTGAATCTGTTTTGAAATCCCAGATCTATCAATTGACCTCGAGTGAATTATTTAACTATTGTGAGCCTTTCCTTAACTATGAAACAAGAATAATAATAGTGCCTACTTCATAGGGATGTTTAAGAATTAAATGAGATTAATTTATGTAAAATATTTAGCACAAAGTCTTATAAATATCAACAGCCCAATAAATATTAACTATCATCAACAATTACTTTTTGTTGAGAGTTTGTTAAACTACAAAGTATTTTTCAGAATAAAAGCTATAATAGCATCAACAATTTTCCCAATTAAGAACTAAGAACACTTGAACCAGTTTACAATCTTAGTTTGCCATTATGCAATATTCATTCCTGATTATATTTTTATTAATGTTTTGATAGAACCGTTTTCAGTACTGTACCTATTTAACTTAAACATATTGCCTGATTTACGAACAGGTTGGGTAGTTAATTCCTGAGTGAGCTATCATAAAGATGGTGACATTTTCTGAAGCTGATTATGCTTCTACTAGATGATAGTCCAGAATTTTACCTAGGTATTGTTGATACTGATAAATAAAATCCAATGTATCCCTGAGCTGACCTGTAGTTTTGGAAACACAGCTTTAGATAAAGGCTAAATAGTAACATCTGAAGATCTAGATTCAGCATGAAAACCAAATGGGAAGAGGACCATTGGATTTGATGCTGGGTTTAAGTAGTGTTGACCTGTAGGCTTGAATGTGCCATTTTTTATTTGCCCTCAAATAAGAGGAAATAAAAAAAAATGAGGTAGGGTATACTGTGATCCAAATATTTGAAATTGCTCGTTTTGAACAAGGATCAGTTCATCATCGTCATCATCATCGTCGTCATCATCATCACCTTGTTTTGCTTCCTTCTACCACGGTTCAAGCTCTTCTTCTTCACATGCCCTAAAGAATTCTGCCATTTTTAAATTGTTTTTTGGCTAAAAAGAGTTGTCACCCATCAAGTTGCAGGGCTGACTTTCTGTAAATTGTCACCTCAGTGCATGTGACTCCAGAGAAGGCAGCAAGTTATAGCTTTCTTTTCCCATGTTAGTCTGTCTTTTATGGGTTTCATTGCAGGTCCCAGGCTGGAATCCTGAGGAAGAGCAGAAAGAGTAGGAGGAAATAGAGGGGCACAAAAGAAACTACACAGAGGTAATAGCGCCGCTCCACAGCAGAGCAGGTAGTGCTGGTTTTTCCTGCCTCATGGGTTGGCTCTGGGTCAGCCTCTGAGCATCCAGGCTCCCTTTCTTCTCACCCATGCCAGAAGTGGAGACAGGCATTCGCACCACGTCACAGACCCTAGAAGGCCCAGGTACCCAGCCACAGCAGGCAGTGGGCCATGGCCAGGGTCATGTGTGCACTGTGGGTGCCTGCCTGCCCGTTGGGCAGCCCAGAAGTAATCCTGAAATCCCTAGTTGATTCTTTTATAAGTCTTCTAGAATATGTTTTATACTCTCCTAATTCCTGGAGATAGTTTTATTTATATGGTAAGTATACAGTTGACATTTGAACAACTCAGGTTAGAACTGTGAAGGTTCACTTATATGCTGACTTTTTTCAATAAATACAGTACTGTAAATGTATTTTCTCTTCTTTATTTCCCTAATATCATTTTCTTTTCTCTAGTTTAGTTGTAAGAATACAGTACGTGATACATATAATATACAAAATATATGTATGTGTTAATCAACAGTTTACATTGTCAGTAAGGGCTTCGATCAACAGTAGGCTATTAACAATTAAATTTGGGGGGAGTCAAAAGTTATACATGGATTTTCCATTGTGCAGGGGTCAGCGCCCCTAACCCTCATGTTGTTCAAGGGTCAACTATAGATGTTTCATAATATATGAATATGTCTGATGATTCAAAGTCTGGAGATGTTGCTGGTCTCCCGTTTCTTCTAGTTCATGCTGATTTTGTTGTGTGCTAGTCTTCTTTGATGATACTGCTCACCACCCTTGAAAATGGAGATGGGAGGTAGTTCCCAGTCATCTAGAATAAAGATGGCTTACTTCAAAGAAGTTGTGCATTTGCTTCTGCCAGATGCCTGAGTACTAGGAATCCAGAACCACCTCAAACTAATTCTCTTCTGCAGGGTTCTTGACCTTTTATGCAAATATGAGTTGCAAGTACTCTGATGGGCTGAGACCCTTCTGTCGTTCCTACTTCTCAGGGACAGGTTTTCTTTCATGTCCCCACTCCCAGGCCCTTTCTGCTAGGTCTCAAGGCAGCTTTCCATGGAGTTGCCTGGGGATATGAAACAGGTTGTTGCTGGTTCAGATTCTGGATTCCACATATGGGCGCGTTTTCCTAGGCTCCCCACTTGTGCTCAGTTCCAAGCTTTGTTGTCTGCCCTCTGCTGCCAGGCCATCAAAACTGCAGATCAATGTCCAAGATCAGCAAACACCACTGGGTAAATGGGTCTCCCAATGTATTTCCTTCTCTCCAACTTCAGCTTCCTGATTCTCATTTTCTTATAGCAATTTGAGGCTTTTAAAACAACATCCTTTGTACCCAGTACTCAATTTGTTTTTAGCCAGAGGGTTAGGCTGAATAGCCAGATGACCATACTCCCAGTGACGAAATGGCGTTTCTTTGTATTCTGTCACTTAACGTCTCCATCTTGTGCCTGGCCTCCTAACTGCAAACAAATCCCTAGGCACTCTGAGCCTTACCTCTTTTCTTCTAATATCAAAGCTGAAAGTGCATTGCCCACTGATGGGCAATTCTTAACCACCCTTCCATCACCTCCATCTCCTTACTACATAGTTTTGCGACATTCAATCAAGAACAAAATTTTGAGTTTCAGAAACAATAGGGCTGTGGAGAGACAATTACCCACTTGATAATAGAGAGATGAATGGTTATATCATAGGGAATGTGTGGTTTTCACACAGTCTCTTGTAGGTATTGTATGTAGCTTATGAGAGTGTGTGTGTGTGTGTGAGAGAGAGAGAGAGAAAGAGAGGCGGGGGGAGGGAGGGAGACAGACAGAGACAGAGAGAAAGAATTAGGATTTAGTCTGGCAAAATCAATTCCATTTTGTTGTACATAGGGCTTTACAAGTTGCGTGAATGGGTACAATGACAATGATTTTTTTATCTGGACAATTACAATAAACTGTTCTAAAAAAAGTCACTGTGGAAGGAGGAGGAGAAGTTTAGCAGAGGGGCCTGGAGTCAGATCGCCTGGATCTAAATCCTGCTTCTACCACTTCCTAATTGGATGTCTTTGAGCCCCAGTTTATTTGTAAAACATTAACTGAATTAATACCTGTTAAGGGTTTGGAAAAGTGCCTGGATTTTAGTACATCTATACATGTTATATAATAATAACATAATAATAATAATTTTAGCAAATAAAACGTCATTGTCAAAATGTGTATACAACCCAAGAAGCCAGTCCAATAGTGAATAGAATTAATTTGTATCAGTAATTTGTGATTTATATAATTCATATTTTGTATGTATAATTCAGACACTATGTGTATGACTCTTAGAACGTTTGCAATAAATCCATCTCTGTGAAGATACAGCATACCATGCTACTTGGGCATTGGTTAACTTGCTTTGCAAGTTAGTATCTTTCAGTGTTAGATGCTTCATTTGTAATTCAAAGCACATGGACATGAAGTTGTGTAAGACTTCTTTCAGCTTCACATTTCTTCCAAAGATTTATTGGTAATATGGAAAACCATTTAAAAATAACACAATAACACAAAAGAATCTTGAGAACAGGCAAGCTATTAAGCAAAAGTCACCAACCACAAGTACGGATGCTTGATTTCCTTCATATGAAGCTCAAGAGCAGGCAAAACTCATCTGGGTTTGACAGAAGTCTAAGTAGTGGTTACATCCGAACAGGAGGAGGTCTGACTAGGAAGGAACACAGGGAGCTCTGTCCTGGTGGGAATGTTTTCTATCTTTATTGGTGGTTGTATGGGTGTATGCATATGTAAATACTCATGGAGCTTTATATTTCAGATTTGTTCACTTTACTGTGTGTATGTTTAACCTCAATTTTTTAAAGGCTAAATATGGTAATACTACCATTTTATAAATAAGGACTCGTTAAAAATGACAGGCTTTATTATTTCAATATTTCTTAAAATTCAGAATAAAACAATTCATCCTTTTCTTTAAAAGGGTGTGCATGGCTGGCATTTTACTTCCTCTGCCTATGAAGGCCTTAGTTGGCAATGCATACAACATTTCAAAGTTCTAAACCTTAGTTTTCATTTAAAAAAGAAAAATCCTATTTCAACTTCCACTGGGTCAAAATGGCATCTTCACTCATTACCCCATGTTCCAGTTATTTTAAATTCATGACATTGTATACGTTCCCTTTCCTAAATATCACAGAAATATCTATGTCATTTAAATTATTCTGGAAGCTAAAACTTCCAGTTCTCTACCAGCCCTCATTAGCCAAGGAAAAAACCTAAGAAAACTACACATAAATATGCCAAAGAATTGCAAATTTGAAAAAAACAGCTATAATGCTCAATTGTAATGGGCAGTGCTGGGAACTAGTTATAACCATACGATGACGGGACAGCTCGGATTGTTAATAATCACCACATTACCACGCACTCACCGTGCATGAGAATAACAGCGTTTAACTGGCATATGTCATCAGATAACCATAACAATTCATGAGACTAATACTAATATTGTCCCCATTTTAGGGACGAGTAAACTGCTGATTAAATGGATTAAAAATTTTTACCCAAATTTCTATAGCTAGTAAGTGGCAAATGGTGGACTTAAATTCAAGAAGCTTAATTCCAGTGTAAAGATTCTTAACTATCACCTCTAAAGTCCTTCCTCATAATGAACCGAACTCCATCTTTCTTTATCTTATACCCAGTTCTGCTCCTTGGGGAGGCGCAGAACAACTTTAATCCTCTTCCGTAAGACAACATTTGAAATGCCTCAAGAAAACTCTCATGTCTAGCCCTGGCCGTCACCCCCACTTCCTTCTACAGCTTTTTTATATGACTTGTTTCAAGTCATGTCTGCTTGCCTGAGACTGCTCCCAACACGCACCCTAGTGTATTCAGCGATTGCCTGGAATTGAAGAAAGTACATTCAAAGTGGGCTAAGTGCACAGCACAAAGCACACTGCTGGAACGCTCCAAGAGAGAAGCGCCACTTTCATGGAATCAAGAAATCCCTGATAAGTAGTGGGAGTGATCAGGAGAAGGAGCCCTGGGACTAGTAGGCACATTGTGCTTGGTAGAAAGCAGGTACTGGTTCCTGCTCTGTAAGGAGGGCAGGCTCCAGAAAGTGACACGAAGCTAATGCCTTCTCTCCTTCTACCTGCCTGAAGCTGGATCAAAGCCACTGATCTTCAGGCAGCACAAAAGGCCAAATGTTGGCGCTCCGAATGCCATGGCACAGGCAGGCCATAGTAAATAGGGCTTCATTTAAACCTGACTTACTAGCTCTCATAGGAGTAGCAGTCCATATGAAAACCCTGGACTGGCTGTGAGAACCAACCAAGTAGACAAAAATGAACACTACCCACTCGTGGGGACTTACTTTCGATAAGAACCACCTGGACTCAATACAGAGTGGTCAGATGTCTATTGTTCATATTGCACTGCTTAGTAGTAATAACCGTCAGGTTATGTGTTAATGCACTGGACATGTGCTGTGTGTCCTAATGATACAGAGCCCAAACGCAGGAGAAGGCAGGAGATACTGAACTTTGTTCTGAAACCCGGTGAGACTTTTTGATCAGGTTTACCAAAATCTCAGGGAAAGATGAACTGGATGCACCATAACAGACAGCAAGCACAGCACTGATGCACTGTGAAAATATATTGTATGCAGTGGCCTGATGACTGACATCTTCCTCGTCATTAAACTGGGACACAGGCTAGAAAGATTCAGGAAGACAGCGGAGAAGAAGAGAGCTGTCAGGTGTAGAGCAATTCCCAGGAGTAATAAAGATAAATGTGACAAGGAAGTAAAGACAAGAGAAAGGAAACGATGTTGCAAATATGAAGCAAACTAATGGTGGCTATTCTGATTAATACAAGTATCAGAAAAGGTACCTGAATTAGAACACATCAACCATCTCTGTAAAAAGCTCTCTTTCGAAAGACATGGTGACTGATTGTCAGAGATTACTGAACAACAAAGAAATACCACCTCCTATATTTTAAGAAACAAGCTACCATTAAGCCAACTAACATATTTACTTAGGAAAACCAAGAGCAGAGCCACTTTATATTATATTTCAGGAATGGGTTTTAATACGTTCAGAAGTTCAAATGTGATTTTTTTTTCTCTTATAAAGTTTACACTTAGACAAGCTGCTTCCAAACCTACTTACTCCTTCACTGACAAATACAATAATGCTCCTGGGGCTCAGATCTTATTATTATTACATGCTTATTAAGCATTCCTGGTGTGCTGAACGCTGCACATAATAGACGGATAAGTTACATTGTGTGCCCTCCCTAGAAGAGCTTAGCGTCTTGTGACTTGACAGGACACACAAATAAACACCCCCAAATTTCTTCCAGAGATTATTGACAAGAGTCAGTGCCCTTATAATGCCTTCGTGTCAGGTGCAAGGATGAAAACTGAATTGGATTTCTCTGATGAGATGGGAAAAACACGCGGACAGAATTACTCTAGCGACACGCAGTCTCTCTCCTCTCCCTTCTCTCTGGGCCCATCGCTAATCCCTTGACCAAGTCCTCCCCCGACCTCACCCCCGGCCGGCCACAGCCCTGGCTCACACCTGCCTCTTGTCTGGCCGGGATCACCGCGAAGGCCTCCAAGGGAGCCCTGCCCACCAGTCCACACCGCTCTGAGCAACCCTCTTGCACAGCGATTCCCAAGGAAGTTTTTGTATAAAATGTAAATCTCACTGTGTCACTACTCCTCTGTTTAAAGAACCTTCAGTGGACTCCTGCGGCTCTCAGGATGTAGTTCGAGTTAATCCCTTAGCATGACGTCAAATGATCTTTGTGGTGTACAACTTTTCAAAGATTTTCACTTTCCTCTTACAGCATGACCCCTTAGAAACCTATCCACTCCCAACCCACAGCCCCTCACTTGAGGTTTTCCAAATTTGTTGTGCTTTCTGACACCTTCCTCTCTTAAAGCTTGCTAACGGGGACCTCAGACACTCTCGCCTGCTCTCCTGGTCTAGCCAGTTCAAGCAACCCCTTCACTTCAAAGTAGGCTGACCGGACATACCATTCAAAACGGGACAGAAAGCAATAGTACTGACCCGGTGAGACTAAGGTGACCACACATACGTACCATTTGAAACAGCAAAGTACTGTTGTTTTCTGTCCTGTTTCAAACAGTACATCTGGTCAGGCCACTTCAAAGGCATCCCCAAGCCTTCCCGCACTTCCCTGGTCTGGGTCTCCTCCAGGTCCCATCTGTTCTCACATCAGACCCGGTGACAGTACCACGTTGAGTCCTGTCTGTCTCCTCAACGAGACCAGGAACAACTCCAGAAAACAACTGTCACCCCTTCCTTTTTGTATCTCTAGCACGCAGCACAGAATTTATTAGAAAAAAATAAGAGAGAATGAGCCCAGAGCAGAATGAAATTATATTTTTGAATAAAAGATTGAATGAATGATCACATAGGTGATTCAGCCTCAAGGAGACCTGAAGAAAGGAAGGGACTCCCTGGTCGGAGTTAGAGGCGGGGAGGCGGAAGGAGCCCCGGCCAGCAAAGTGACTTAGTCTCCAGGTCTGCCCCGACCTCCCAGCCTGGGAAACGGAAAGCACCCCACAACCTTTGTGGGGCTGCCGTCAATATTATTACTCTTGACACGGTTCTCCTTGGCTACATGCTCACCGCAGACAATAAATCAAAATCCTGTATTCCGCCTTTCTGGGTGGTCCCTTGTCTTCTGTGGGTGTGAAGAAAGATGATCCCCTCTCTCCCCCTTTGTCAGGACTCCTAAGCTAGGCCTGAGAGTCCTCCTCCGCCCAGGGCACACACAGGCACCCCCGCGATGACAGGATGGTGGCCAGGATTTCACCCAGGACGCTGGGGGTCAGTCGCTGTGGTCTCCTCCTTGCAGGGAAGTGGATGAGCAGCAGACACACAGGGGAAGGCATGCAAGTGTCTGCTCACGTCCAGCTCTTTCATTCTCCTCCTTCTCCGTGTTTTCCCTCTCCTTGTGAAGAAAGCTGGTGGCTGGAAAGTGGCAGGCTTGACTGCCCAGGGCATCAGCATGGCCACGCTCGACCGCGGTGCACGTGGTGGGCAGACAGGGAGGAAAGCAGCCCTGGCATGCAGGGCCAGGCTGGGGGCCACTGACGGGCAGGGATCTACCCAGTGCCACGTAACCTGCTGCCTACCTCTTGCTTCAGCAACTGCACCACCAGCGAGGGCGTCTGCTGTGCATGGCTCCCTGATGCTCCCCAATGCTCCCCACGGCAGGAAGCACGGGGTGGCCATTCACATGGAGCTGAGGCCACAGCTCTTCCATCCCAGGTGCAATTTAACAACTGTGCGTGGTGCGTGATCACCAACCGGAGAAGGAGAAGAGAAAAGGCAGAGGGGACAATCAGAAGTTCACTCATTTCCCCTCTAGAAAACAAAAGTGCAGCTCGCGGCCGCATTCATGTAATTTCACATAAACACGCTCTTTGAGGCTGCAGCACGTGTGACTGGTTTTCAATGTGAAAAGAAAATATAAAAACTCTTCTTGAAGTTATTTCTAAACAGAACTTGTCTCTGATGCTAATGTAACAGAAATGTATATGATGATCGGTAGTTAATAATGTTCTTTCATGTGGTAAATGTCAAAGTTCGGACCGTTGGGGGCAAGGTTAGGGCTGTGAGCTGCGAGTTATCTGGGGCAAAAGCTGCAGCGGCGAGCACCACCCCGTGTTCTTGGGGCAAACGGGAAACGGCTAAAGATGAAAGGAGGGAACGAGTGATTAACAGAGTGAGATGGGGCAGTGAATTGTTTTTCACACGTTTAGCATTTACAGGAAATGAGGTGTGAACAGTACTATAAGGAATTAATACTATCGAAGCGATGTATTTAATACGATTGGCAGGAAACCACATTTACAGTTGCAGAGAGCACAGCAGGTCTATGGGACCGACAGGCTCACCCGAGCCTCCTGCTCAGAGCTACGTACCTGTGGGCACAGGATGGAGATGTGGCCAAGTTAAGGGGGCCTGGATCTGTCTGCATGGACACTGCTCTCCACAAGAGTCAAGGCAACGACAGTGTAGAAGGAGCATGACCTTACGTTTTGGGGGTGCTGGATTCAAACTACTTTTTTCTACATGACTTGGCCTCTAAGAGCCACTGTTTTCTCATTTGTAAAACGGGGCTGAATAGAAAATCTTTCCCAGATTTAATTGGGAGGAGTCAATGCATGTGCATTTTGTAAAGTGCAATCTATGCTTCAGTCTGGGTGCCTCCCAACATGGAAAAGCAAGGAGCAGGGGAGGAGAAGGGTCAGGACACGCATTGCAACTCCCTGGGTCCCTCCTGGTCCTCTAGGTTAGAACCTCAGTGGGTTTGATACATCTCACCTCACTCCTCAGTCCTCCCATCAGAAAGAAGTGACTGAGCCCTTCAAGCCAGCGCTCCCGCTTCCGCCTGAGTCAAGAGTAACAGTGGCACTGGGTACCAAGGAGACCCTGTAAAAAGGATACAAATCCAATACCCAGAATACAAGGCCTGGATGGAGGATCCCGGATGTAACTTTTGTGCTGAAGGAGCCATGTTTACATCCCCTTTCCTTTTCTGACACAAAAGGCTCATTCAAGCGTGGGAAGAAAACAGCATTAAGGCATGGTTTTGAAGACCAGCATCTTCTATTCGACGCCCCCTGATGCCCTCCCTCTATCAACTCTACTCCCACACAACCCAGACACACATGGAATGGCTCAAGTGAAATGGATGACAGAAGCCCGTGTTCGCACTCTGACACACACAAATGCCTCCAGAGACTTGTAAGCAATGTCCCCTTGGAGAGCCAGCTGTCCCAGGAAGGTGCTAGACCTGCAGTACCAGAGGCAAGGACAGGATTATAAAGGAAGCTGGACAGCGGGTGCTGCCACTCATTCTACAAGGCACTTTGTATGCCATTTCATCCCTTCAGGCCTCTCTTCATGGTCTGAAAAATGAATAGTTGCAAACTGTCTGCGGGTCCGCCGTGTGCCCCCCAAAGGTGAGTTTTAGTCTTCCGGGGGTGCGGCTGGGCTGTGTAATGTGAATATGAAACATTAGACTGAGCACGTGCTCCAGCTCAGCATTACATTCGCGACTTCAAGCCCTGGCATCACCCACCTTGCCCCCAGGCCACCTGAGGTGGCCACAAATGGAGAGAGCGGTTCCTAAGCTGCCACTTCCTCACTGTGTGATCTTGCACAATTTTTCTCTGCAAACCTCAGTTTCTTCATCTATAAAATAGGGGAAAGAACAGTATCTACCTCGTGGTGTAGTTATGGGAATGAAATTAGTTAACTTATCCAAAATGCTTGGAACAGTATCTGGCAACAGGGTCCGTATCGATTACATAATAATCATTATCGTTATTGTTACTGTATTTTAATCTTTGATTCTAGAGTCAGCAGACCTTCATTCCATGCATTAGGCTTTGCATGGAAGAAAAATCCACCTGAGCATCAGCCCACGACGACAGACCCTCAGCCAGTGACTGAGCACTAACCCTCCTCCAAGGGCCTACTGGATGGAGCAACCAGGTTGGTGTCTTCAAGTTAATGTCTCCCCTTTTAACTCCTGTAGCCTACTTCCTCCCTCACCCTTAAAACCAGAAAAGCACTAAACTTAAAAGTTATAAGCATCATGTTTCAACTTGGACCCTGCCATTGTGTGGCCTTTTATATTCACTTAATGCCTCTGAGCCTCAGTTTCTCATCTATAAAAAATGGACAAGTAGCCACTATCTTAAAGGCAGAAAGAAAGTAACAAAGGTTAAAGCAACCAATATTGGGTCCTGGCATGTATTAGTCACACGATAGCTTAGTTAGATTTCAAACTGAGTCTAAAATGCTCAATTTCCTCCTTCCCCACTAACTGTGTTTCAAACCTACTAGTTGGTACCCAAGGGCATCACCCAACCCCTGGCCACAGGCAAACCAACACCATTCGCCCACCTCCAGCTCTATTTTAAGCTGTGCCTCCCAGGACTGCTCCTGGCCATTGTGGAGAAGTCAGGCATCTTGCAGATGGAACTAACATTGCAGGCTGCAGCACGACCCAAGGACCAGCACTACCCAATAGGACTTCCCACAACAATGGCCATTTATGTCTGCGGTTTCCAACACAGCAATGAAATGTGGCCACTGAGCATTTGAAATGCAGCTCAGCAACTGAGAAGCTGAACTGGTTTCCATTTCAATTAATTTAAGTGTAAATAGCCACATATGGCCTGCGGCTGCTATGTCCTGTATTGGACAACACAGCCTTCGAGCCACCCCCAGTGGTTGCCGACGTGCTAACTCCAGCCACCCTTCTGGACGAGACATCTGAACCCTTCCATCCACCTGGCCGGTGTCTGTGTTTGGACCTTACTACTCGAATAAAGGCTGGCATGGGGGGCAGGCAAATGGGGTCACTCAAAGACTAATTTCCATCACCCTTCAATCACTAGGCAGCTAGAAAACTTGTTTTTAACAGACAGGTGAAATCACCATTTCCTCTGGTTCACTGTACTTGGGGGAACATATGTAAATTGCAAGCACAGTAGACTCTCAGTTAACCAGCACCCATGGGAACTGGTAGATGCCGGATAAATATAAATAGATTCTCCATGAACTCAAGCAACCGGCAATATTTTTTTTACTGGTTGCTTAAGATTTTGCCAGTTGCTTGAGTTCCAGTTAATGGAGAGTCTACCATATTTTTTAACAGTCCCTGAGGGTTTTCCCTGCAGTGGGATTACCTTGTGGGGTACCTCACCAAAGGGCAGAGCTCTCAGGCCAGCAACTAAAAGCCTGTGCACTGACTGACGAGGAGGGACAAAATGCTGGGGACCTTTTTGAAAATGAGATCCCTGGCATTTCCATTTCACTCAGTTAGAAATTCCACAAGCATTACCTTACTTCACAATATTTGTATATTAATTTTGCCAAGATTGGATTCCAAGAAGCAATTAAGAATATTAAGTTAGCTCTTACTTTAAATCAGAAAATGTGTTAGGTTGGTTTGAAATCAAACACAAATTATCATCTTTGCCAAATTGAGGCTAGACCTAAGGGACTGAGAGAGAGAAAGCTCGTCCGCACCTCTGCAATACGTGAGCCTTGCGTAGTTTTAAGACCTTCATTCCAGAGCGTTACACGTGTTGTGCGGGTTATTCTCAGCCATTTGTCCTAGAGAGAAACAAAGCTAAACAAAAACCCTGGCCCAAGTAAGAGAAAGTTGGGGACAGGACAGAAACCCATCTGCTCATTTGATAGACCTCTATCAAGACTTCGCTACACCCTCAAGGAGGCACACATGATGAAGGGGGCTCCGAGCTCAGTTAGAGACAAATCCACAAACAAGTCATTACCACATACAAGGTGTAAGGTCCACTCAAGCTGCCTGGAAACAGAGAGAACGAAGCAGCATGTGCCACCAGAAAGTCAATACGGGCTTTACCAACAGTAGTCTCGGCGCTGGGACTGAAGAATGGATAGAAGTCTGTCGGATCAGGATGGGAAAGAAGGAGCTGCACTTCAGCCAAAGGATGTGGGCAGAGGGCAAAAGCAGAGGGTGAAATGAGCCTTCCACATGGGGTGCAAGCATGAAAGCTGGCTGCATTTTCACTTTGGAGCCTCTCAGTCTTCCGGATCTCTCTTGGCCCCCTTGGTCCTCTTCCAAATTCATGCAGCCAGTCTGAGAACATCATGTTCCTCTGAGTTGCGCCTCATTATCAGAAGGCTCCAAGGCAGGCCCTGTAAACACAGTCCCATGATCCTACTAAGCGAAGCTGCTGCTGCCTTTACAAAGCCCTTGCAAGCCACCGTAGATGTGAGCGGTGTTGGCTATTTCCTGGAGGAGGCCCTCCACTGCTGTTGCCCGTAGCCAGCTCGCTATAGGAGGATAACAAAGATATCCGAGGGAGCTGGTGGCCATTAGGGTGGGCTGGCTGTGTTGGGAGGTGTTGCAGTATTTAAAAAAGAGAAAAGATGCTAAATGGCAGTTAATTTAGTGAGAAGAATGTCAGGAGGCTGAAAGCGACTGTGAAGTACAGTGCCATCGAGTGATGCAGACACAGAAAAAGGAGACAGCAATGACACAGAGAAAGGGGGACCAGCTGGGAGTTCTTCTGACACATCATGCGATTCTTAAAGGGGATCCAGGGCGCCAAGATTGAAGGAGATACCTTTATCCCAAAGTGCAGGAAGAAGCTAAGATATTCGTAAGAAATTAGTTTTACAGATAAATATATATTCAAAACTAATCCATGATCGTTGGATGAAAAGCATTTGTTTCATTATGTGGGACTGTCTCATTTTTAGTGACAATTTCAAAATATACAAAAATGCTTCTTTCTGCTTTCTTATTATTCTATTCGCTAGGAAAAGATCAGACGTTTTTAGTAGGGCTTTTTTTTTTGTATCCTCTTATAAATTAGGTCACCTCACCAGGCTCTTTGGACATGCTGGGTGGATTTTCCCAAATAAAGACATCACAGTGGTCAGCTGGCAATATCAATGATAGAATTCAGGTCCCCAGAAACTAGAACCAAGTAGGGCAGCAATGTGAAAAAAGCATGGGACTTGCCATCAGACTTTTGATATCAAGCCCACCCTTTTGTCCTGTGTGCACTTAAAAGGACATATCTCTTAACTCCTCTGGACCTCAGTTTTCTAATCTGTAAGAGGGACATGGTGATACCTCATGGGCTTGCTGGTAAGATTAAATGCAATGACACAAGTGAAAACCTATGGAAAAGAGTTGTTAATACATCTTAGTTTAATTGAATCTGATAAATACCATGCATTTATTCATCAGTGGGAGTTTGATGACCTGAAATCTGGATATGTTCAGTAAAATATCTTCACAGCCATCAAAAATCCTGGTTTCTGATCACTCATCTAATTATCAGTCACAACAGCAGTGACCACCCCAGTACCTTTCCATTTTTATTCATCTCACATTCTGCAATGGGACATCAATTAAGGAAAACTAAAATGTGTAAAAGGGATGGTTATTTGCTACCCTCCCCAAGAAGCGTCAGTGCACAATTGAGTCATGTACTACCCATTATAAAGTTGAGATCTCCTTTTTCATTCAGGATTTATAGTTCCAAAATGAATGACTTTATTCAGATAAAGCTGGAAAAGGAATCCTGAGTTCCACCCGTGATGTCCTTTTAGAACAATTGGCTTGGGAGTCAGCTTTCTCTCTCCAGGATCCTTCTCCATCTTTTCACCTACTCAAAGCTGTTGCCAGTCCAACTAACTTATTTTTATTCCTTTCACTTAGTTAATGCTTTATTTGTTCTCAAAAGGAACAAAGACCTCAAACTCCAGGGATAACAGAGATTCACCTGCTTCCAAATATCCATGTTGGGGAATTCCCACAGCGAGCCTGGGATCCTTCACCTCCACGTGCAGAACCCAAAAGCTCTCCATCCACCTGCCTGTTTCAGTGCATTAATATTCTTAAAACATGCATGTACCAAATCTTCTCATAAATGTCACATAGACCTGGATGACCTTACCTCCAATCTTTTGAGTCAGAGTGCCTAAATTTGGCACTTGGTGACCTTCTGAATGTAGTTTAGAGCTTCTACTTCTGGGATTCCCAGTGTATAAACCATAGAGAAAGCAAACAAAGCCAAGTTGAAGATTATAAACTACTTACTATTCTTCATAGAGTCTATTCCAGCTATTAAAATAAAATACTCACCCATTATAAATTAAATCACCTTTTGTCTCTCACGGTTTTCTAAAATTCAAACTCTTTTTCCAAACTAACATTCCCTAAGACTTTTGGAATAGTCTCAACATTTTGGAAATAATGGCCTTGTCTGACATTAAAGATGCCAGGTACAGGCCATATGGCATTTTTTTCTCATAGGCTTAATGACAACTCCAAAAATAACAAGGAAAAAAAACCTGATGCAGTATTTTAAGATGGTCTGTGAACTTAAACTAATTCATTTGAGTTAAAAAGTAGTAGTTTCTATTTACAAAAAAGTAGGAAAGCACCAAAATGAATCAAAGAAAGCTTCTGGCCAAAATCTTGCTTGAAAATCAGGAGCTGAAGAAGAGAAAAATTTCTTGGGAGGGAATGGAAAAGGCCCCTGTTCTGAGGGCTGATGAAAGTTCAGGAACTAAAATTAAAATAACAAAAATAAAACAGACCTTACTAGAAGCATCTTGAAAAGGAGATCAGCGGTTCTCAACCTGTGGGTCGTGACCCCTTTGGGGGTCGAATGACCCTTTCTCAGGGGTCGCCTAAGACCATCTGAAAACACATCATGTACTTACACGGACCAGTCACACACGTGTAGAGAGCAGCTACCAATAATTTTGTGGGGGTCACCACACTATGAGGAACTGTAGTAAAGGGTCACGGCATTAGGAAGGTTGAGAACCACTGTATATAGATGAACTTGGCTGGAGCATTTAACTCCCTTTACCACCAGAGAAAGATCACATTCCCACAGAGGAACCCCTATAAATCCTTGCAATCAATTCAGCTTTTCACCCTGAATCTCCCCTAAAGAGCTTATGTCTGAAGAGGCCGAGGGTGACAAAAAGCCCCCAGAGGAATTCAAACCCAGGCCTGAGATGAATAGCTCTTCTCCCTAAAGCAAGGGAATAAGAGAACCAAGAAGGCAGAGAGCAGGAAGGTGAAAGAAAAAAGAGTCTAACTAAATTTCCCCAACTTTGTTAGGCTTCTTACTGAAACAGCATTCCTTGGTATGTTAGCTTCTCAAGGAGGTTTAAAGGGATAGGACTGAGGTAGGGAAATAAAGGAATGGGGTGGCAATGCCTTATTTTCAGCCAAAATGTCATACAGTAATCGTGCAAGATATTCTCATATCTCTAAGCTCTGCCTTGTTCGCCAGGTCTCTAAAGCCTAGAAACTACCTTTCCTAGATGCCCCCACTAGCAAGTTTCTGATCAGATTCCACCAGTGAGAGGCACTAGAGTAAGATGTCGAAGGCGGAAGAGAAAGAGAAGCCGCTGCACTCCATGTACACCTGGAAACAGGTACCTGGGCATTGGCACATGGCAAAGGCAGGGGTTTGCCTGTGACATCAGGCATCTCCTGAGGATCACCCACTGGTGTCATTTCAGTCCCTGCAATTACATATTTTCTGAATGGAGTTTCACTCTCCCAGCCTTCCTAGGGGTTTGTAAGCCTCCAATTCCCAGTATTAAACCACTTCCTAGGGTGGCATCTGTGCATCCTGATATGTTGGCCTCTTCCATGCTTCTCAGACTGGAGTGCATATACCAACCCCTGAGGGCCCTGAGGATTTAGAAAAGCCCAGAGAAACACAGTACATATGCTTGGGCCATACTTTTACTTGAGCCATCCTTTTGTAGTATCTACTTTTAGGAATTTATTTTTGTATTAAAATAATCATTGAAATATTATGGAGGAAAGGGCATTATAAAATAAAATTTTAGGATAAAATATAAAACTTAAGAGCAAATAACTTTCAGAAGGCCACTTTATACTGCACTCTCAGGACCTACAGGATGTTTCCTTCCTCTGCAATTATGAGTGTCTTGGTGGAAGAGACAGACACAATGTTCTATCTATTTACCTACCTACCTACCTACCTACCGACCTGCCTATCTACCACCTGCTTGCCTTAAAACACTTAAGCTTCTCCTGTGTTCTTGTTCCAGAAAGGATTCTACCATAGATGGAACAGCAGTATTGGGCAGGTGGAAAATCTATACACTGTCAACAGCGGTCAGGGCATGCAGTGTGCAATGAACTGAGTTTCCATATACGTAATATCTTAGCTGCTAGAACACAAGCTCCCTCATGGGAGGATAGCTGCCATGTCAGAACAGCTGTGTCTTCCACACCGTGTGCCTCCAGCAGTGCCCGGCCCACAGGAAGCACTCCATTTGTATCTTATTCTCTGAATTGAGGCATCAGTGAATAGATGAATAGGTAGGTAAGTATTTACCAAGTACAAGTGGCAACGTGGCAACATGGCACATATTAATACTATATATTTAATGTATATAAAATATATATTATGAAATGTAAAACTTTGGACAAGTTATTCTGCCTCTAAGCCTTAGGTTCATCAGGAAAATGAGAACAATAATTGTATCTACTTCGCAGGGCTGTTGGGGTTGGAGTGAGAGTTGAAGAGAGATGATACAGGCAAAACACAGGTGGTCCGGCACATAGTAAGCACCCCATAAATATTACCATTACCAATTTTCTCTGAATTTGAATAGCCTAAAACACGCCTAGATTACACAACTACACTGAACCTAATTCAATCTTTCCTCAATGGCTCAGAGCGCACTAATGGACATTAGCAGGTCATCTGAAATAGAAATTGTGTGTCCAATTCATTAACCAGAACAGCAGATAGCAGGGGACGCTGGTTGTCCTAACTTGGGCCCTCGCTCACACAACGGAAGCTGGCCAGGAAAAGCTGGTCTTCTGGCCACATGACAGTCTTCAAACTGAACTGTTATTTGGGATAGTATTACAAGGTTAGTCAAGAGGAACACAGTCAATGGAATAATACATTTTGACTTTTAAAAGGAAACAGATACAGCAACTCATGAAAGTTGACCTTTTACATGAAATTCAAACTGGCAGGAGTGTGAAGCTCTTCACAGAGGCTGAAGCCCAACTGAAGGCAAATGAACAATTATCAATGATAACGTACATAGTCTGAGGGACGCCTGGTGGGAAGCCTGTGGCAACGTGGTGAGTCCAGTTTTATTTAACATCTTAGTTAATGACCTGGAAGAGGAATAAACAGAAGACTAAACAGAGAAGTGGATGGACATTTGCTCGCTTTGCCTGCCAGGCATCCGTTCTCCTGCTGGCGGTAACAACACCCAAGTGGTGCTCTGAGTAACAACCTCTTCGCTAGCCGAGTGGATCAAGTCAGGGATTGTCAAACAAAGTGGCCTGTGCTGGACCAAAAAGGTCCCCCCCTCTCTGGAATTTGAACCTTAAGCAGCGTATCATGAAGACTTTAGAAACCAAAGAACCATCAAGCATCATTTGTAATATATCCTCGGGAGAAAAAAAAAAAACTATTAATGTCTAGATCCTTAAAAGCACTGTGGGTTTTTTCCCCTTTCCTTTTTCTTTAAATCTAATATACTTCTTCATGGGTCCCCACCTCCCACCCCAAATCAGGCAACGTTATTTTCTGTGGACTGCAGCCAAAAAGCCCAACTAATGGAGATGCAGCTTCTATTGACTCTGGATTGTACATTCTGTTTATCTGACCCTTCAGCAATTCTCAAAATACTTTTTAACACACTAGCATAAGAAACAAAGTAAGTGATTTAAAAATCATAGTGTTTTGGTTCAACTTGAATAATATGCACATCGATTTTTCTGGGAAGAAGAAATGATTCTAATATTAATACAACACAACAACTCACCTAACCTGAGGAGAAGGTAAAAGCAGAGAATCAGGAATTAAATTGCAATGAGATGAGGCACTTTTTAATGCCATTAAAGTTCTATATTGCATAAAGTACAACACATTAGCAAAGTACAACCATGGTAAGTGACCTCCATGGCACACCGTCTGAATTATTAGGTACAGACTTACTTTAAACAGAGAGAGTAGGGAGAGAATAAACGCAATAGAGTTGGGAGAAGTGTAATAAAAAATGAGTTAGGCTATCCAGGGGCAAAGAGATAAATGCTAAAGGTACACTAGCTTTGTTTTCCAACAGGACTACTCTCCTGACTGGAGATCATGGAAGGAGACCATCACCCTTGTTTGAGGCTAAGATGCTTCAGTGCTTTACTTGCTGATTACAAAAACTCAGCCACCCAGTCTCAAAAGAGGAAGTGAAGACTAAGGGTGATGATGCACTTAACCTCAGCCCAACTGGTGTTCTCTGTCACCCAACAAACCCTACACTGCTTTTAGGCCAGGAAAAAAAGCTGCCCTATCACCAACTACAAAGGCCACTCTCTTGCACGGAGAATCTAGAAGGGAAGGAGAAATTGTCCTCTCAGCATTGAAGAGAATCAAGATCCATTTCCTAGTCTACAAAGAATAGGAAATCCAACCCCTTAAGTCCTCCCAGAATCTCTAAGACAGGTCTGGGCAAGACGTCAAGCAATTTTGGGGTGACCACTTGAATTAAGAAAAAAGTGTCGCTTTGTATACCAAATATGCCAGGGCCTAGCAGCTAGGCAGATGCAAAAGAAACAGATTTTTTGCACACATGTACAGCTGCTAGAGGCGAGAATCAACTCTTACAATCAAGTTGGCTATATGCACTTCAGAAAGTGAAAATTAATAGCTAGTGGACTGAGACACTGGGAAAAAATTAGAAATAGCCCTTGTCCGGAAAAAAGTCTGCCCAGGCTCTAAGCAGTGCCTCTGGGGGAACTTGCTAATGCCACATCATGGTTAGTGTTGGAAAGACCTGAGGTATATACCACATATAGCACACATAGAAAAGGAGTACATGGTAGTAGGTATATTACATATAGGTAGCTATAAGGTATCTAGTATTATGTAAGTCAGGGTCCCAATAGAAAGCAGATGTCAACCCCAAATGGGGAGATTGAGGAGACTTTAACAAAGAAACTATTTATAAAGGTGGGGGCAGAGTCAAGGGAAACCAAGAAGGGGTGCTGAAATGTCCTGGGTCTGGCAACATCATGAGCTGTCACTAGCCCTGGATCCCTGAAGACGCGAAGTGAGAGAGCTAATAATGGAAGCCACCAGGAGCTGGACCTGTGAGACGGACCACCCTAAGGCAGCTACAGTCTTTGGAAGAAGAAGGCAGCCATTCTGAACCCACAACACAGGAGGGATGAAGGAAACCGAGGGAATGATCATCTAACCCAAGCTTGCCCAACCCGTGGCGCGGGATGTGCTTTGAATGCAGCCCAACACAAATTCGAAAACTTTCTTAAAACATTACAAAAATTATGCATGGATCTTTCCTTAGCTCATCAGCTGTCATTAGTGTTAGTGTGTTTTATATGTGGCCCAAGACAATTCTTCTTCCAATGTGGCCCAAGGAAGCCAAAGGGTTGGACACCACTCATCGCCTCTCCCTCCTGGTCCTCTCTCTCGTGATGCATCCCATTGGCCAGTCCTAACACAATCCGGAGGGAGCCCACTGATCTGATAAATGGGGCTGGGCCTCATAATGGTCAAAGCAGAGACAAAGGATATGAAGTGGATTTGGAGGGGCAAACAGAAGAATATCCACCTCTAAACCCATATTGGTATCTATACCTAATCTCTCACATCATGACAACTTTTCACATATTCCTCCAAGACACCTGATGTTCATTTTAACCTTTCTACTTCTGTGGAAGATAGTCATACTTTCTCTAAATTTCAATCCACATTCTTCTTCATTTTCTCATTATAAAATTAAGGGTATGGGCACAAAAGTAGTATTTGCTCATTCTCCACCATCCATGCCCAGGCACAGACATGGACAAAATCTTCCTTTAGACTGTAACCATAAAGGAAAAAATGAAGGTGATGATAGAAATGCTAATGCCCCCCGCAATTCCTCAAACAAAAATGGACATCTTTGCTTAAACAATATACAAAGGGCAGAATCCAGGTATCCTCTAATACATACCTGAAGCGAAAACCACACCTACACTAAGAGGACTTTTTTTTTTAATGGCTGGATGGGCAGTATTGTCTTTGACTAGTGTTGCCCACTTCACCTGCCTGGCTCCACATTAGAAACAGCTCTCAGCACCTCCCAGTCTCTGACTATCGACTAAGTTCTGAGTTTCCGGTGTGACTTGACCCACCCCGGCCTCCAATTTCTACAAATCCCTATTGCATAGCACATGACAGAGCAAGGCAATAACAGGAAGACATTAAGGGGAAATTTTGGAACATGGTGTCAGAAAAGGCTCTGACAAAATGAGAGTTGTTATGTCACGAAAAGACTGCAAAAGAAAGTAGGACAGCTGTCATTTTTGAGATGTTTGCTGACAGGATCTTCAAAGCAAGGCTCCCATTTCTGATTTCCACCATTTTGAAAAGGGACTTTCCGAAACGGCTCAGCAGTATTTCACCCACTATATTGCTGCCCCGACAGTGGCACCAGAAGGTGTTTTATGGGTGAACTCAATCCACCACCTGCCACAACATTAGTCTCACACTTTTAGAAAGGACCCACACACCCCGAAACCTTAAAACCAAGGGAGCCCAACAGTTATTTGCTCCACCTTTAATTCCTGACTGAGGAAAGCATTCTGAAACAGTTTTCAAAGCTATTAAAGCTATTTTTAACAGTGAGATTTTGATGAGCTAGTTCAAAGTCCGCACTAATGACTTGTTGATGATTTTAATGGTTCTTGCAATAAGTACGGTGAATGACCTATTGTTAAAATACAGAATGACCAGCTTTTCCATTAATCCATTAACTCTTCTTTTCTCATAATTCTTTTCCTGACTAACGTATTTTTGTTTTTGTTTTTGTCTTTTAATTTGAAGCATTCTTGGATAAAGAACCCTGAGGTACATAAAGAGAATAAATTTTAATGGGAATCAGAGGAGGCAATGAAAAGGAGGCAAGAATAAGCAAGCTTCCCGACTCCTGTTTGCACGAATTTGATATTCCAGCATGTTTCAAAAGCCATGCCTGAGCATATTCAATCGCCAGAAGCCACAGCCAACCCTGGTTTGTTCATGTGACTTCCAGGTTCATCACTCTTGTTCCAGACCTTGTTTAATGCCTGGAGTATGGACTCTTGCCTGTTGAAGTCCTCTTCAGCCACCATCCTCTCCTAAATAACATATCCAATCCTTTCTTCCCAGGCAGCAGAAACAGCTGCTGTCCTGGCTAGTTTTCCCCTTCTCCAAATGACAGCACACAAACCAGAGGCCACCTTGTGAAATGACCCTCTTGCTCCAGCCTCTCCCCCAGTGCCATCCTGCCCAGTGGGTGGAACCTGGATGAGAACTGGGAAGGATGTCCAAAAACTGAAGCATAAGGAGCAGAGCAAGTCTGTGGCACATGCACAAAGTCAAGGACTTTATCTCCTATCTGGCTCTGCCTGCATTTTAAGAAGAACAAAATTGCACAAAAGAGGCACTTAAGGAGATGCAGACATGTATGAAAATTCACAAACCAGGAGATATGGCTGAGAGCTTATGGATAAAAGGTAAAACAGGAAAGACTATCACCATAAGAGCAGACTACTAAACATCTTAGCACGACAGCATATTGAAAATACTTCCTGAAAGAGACCACAAAACTGGGCAGAAAGGGAAGATATGTTAGTGATATGAGATGTCAATGATTTAGACATGCCAGAAGTTAAATTATTTTAAAATGAGCCATCTGGTTGTTCCTCTGACAGCAGTATTTCCTAGAAGGTGAAGAACTCTTTGAGGAGAGCTACCACAAGGGGTTTAATGTTCCTCCTCAAGGAAACCCTAGTAATGAGCCAGCCCATTTTTTTCTTTAAAGTGACAGACAGTAAATAGTTTACACTTTATCGGCCACATCGTCTCTGTCTGTATCACAGCTCTTCAGTTGTGCCCTTATAGTGCAAAAGAGGCCACAAACAATATGCAAACAAATGCATATGGCTGTGTTCCAATAAAACTTTATTTACAAAAACAAGTAACAGCCCAGATTTGGCCTGCAGCTTGTAGTTTGTCTGTCTGTGTCCAAGATAAATATGTAGATAGAGGTGATATTCCTGTAAGAAAATGACCACATCCTAATGGAATTTATACTCACTAAGAGGGTAGTGTGGGGAATAAGATATGTCACTTAGTAAGATGACTTCTGAAGGAAAATTAAAAGTTGGAAATGATAAATTTGAACATATAAACATTTCTAAAAAGTCAGTGTGATTCAAAAGAGATGCACTACTTTAAATGATTTGATTCTGGCTGTATAATAGCTAATAATCCCAAAGCAGAAGATACTTAAAAGAGACATATGGATACTAAGACAGTTCCGTGATTAAATCAGATTATATAACAAAATGTATAGAAAGAAGGATGTACCTATAATATAAACAGGACTTTTACACACACACACACATATTTAAGGATAAAATTATAAGAAAAGTGGCTAAACTTTAGGAAAAAAATGGTAAAAGACTTGTTAAAGCTGTGTTCAAAAGAAAATGATTCAGGAAGTGATAGAAATAGCTTTGTATGATGATGGAAAAGTTAAAAGATGACAGAGAGAAGGCAAAGGTACCCAACTTTTATCTTGCTTTTCATCTCTTCCACCAAGGAGAATGATCTTCAAACTGAAAAGGGTAAGAAAAGCATGGCTAACATGAAACTGAAACCTTATATGGGAAAAGAAACAGTGAAGAACAACTTAACAAATACATCAGGTACTGACCCAGAACAACTCAACAACAACAGCTAACTGACTTCTTAGCACACGTCAGCCGTTGTACCAAATACTTGATAAGTATTAACTAATTTAGTTCCTATGACAATACTATGTATAACATGTAATAACATTTTCCCTCATTATATAGATAAATAATTTCCAGGCTCCCATGTCAGTGGTTTGCACCCCAGTTTTGCTGTTTATAAGCAATCATGAACCCTAGGGTAAGCTACTTAACTTCTTGGATGATCGATCTTTTTCATCTGCAAAATGAAGCATCTTAGGGAACACTTGATTATTTTAATGCTTTAGTATGATGGGTGAGTGAGAAAACATATATCAAAACACTCAACACCACAATATGTTAAGTAAATATTAATTATTACAAATTATTGTTAACCTTATTTTTGCAAATAAAACCTGATAATCTCTATTAATAAGATTTCTAGACTGGTGATTCAGAGAGATATAAATATTAGGAATCTTGATTTCAAGGGAACATTTGGCCAAATTTTCCATGATATTTTTGATACCATGACAGAGAATGGTGGGCAGAATAATGAAAAAGTCAGGGAGGTCCACAACTGATTGAGAGGAATAGACCAATGCCACTTAGAAAGAGTTTTGGGGGCTGCTCCAGACACATCCAAGTGACAACAGCATCTACCTGGCTCTGATCTTGTGCAAGTAAGAACCAGACCCTCTGATTTTGTGGGACTTTCCTCGCTGTTGAATTGTAATTACAAACAGTCTTTTACCTGTCTACATTTATATTTATCAATAACTTATAATTTATACCCATCCACTTCCACAAAATATGTGAAGCGACAAACATGTTTATTAATGACTTGGATGAAGGCATAGGAACCTGCTTATAAAAGATGACATCAATCCCTGAGTTGACAGAATTTGCACCTAAAATAGACCTTAGAAAGCCAAATCAAACAAGATGAAGTGCAACAGTGACACCCATCAGGTCCAACTCTTGAATTAAAAAAAGAAAAAAGTCTATATAACAATAGGATGAAGAAGTTGTTTTGAAATAGCATGTGTGTTAAAGATTTAGAGCTCTTAGATGATGACAGTATCCATCTAAGTTCAATGTGGTTGTCAAAAAAAAAAAAAAAAAGAGATGCAATCTATCTTAGGCTGCAATAATAGACATAGTACACTTAGAATGAAGGAAATCATTTTTCTGCTGTATTCTACATGGGACAGATCACACATGAAGTACTATACTCAATTCTGGGCATTACCTAGAAACACTTGAACTCATTTAGTGGTGGTATGACCAAGAAGGACTGAAAAAAAAAGGAAAATCTAAACAGTATACCCTGTTAGGAACAATTGAAAGAACCGGGAAGTACAGGTTGTACGAAAGAAGACAAGGATGGCAGCACTCATCTCATAATACCTTCAGAACAGTATTTACTCCCATTCCATTCTTCTATCAACCCCCCCCCCCAGAAACTGCTTGTATAAAGGTCACCAAGGATCCCCATATCACCAAATCCAATGGTCAATTTACCATCTTGTCTTCCCCTGTCATCTGCATTCAACAGTGTTGACTATCCCTTTATCTGTGAAACCCTTTGGTTGCTGACTTCATTAAAACTACAGTATCCTGGTTTCCTCCTCCTTCAGCGGTCAGTCTTTGCTGTCTCCTTTCTGCCTCTCCTCCTTTTCATAACTTCTACAAGAGTAATGTGCCAGGATTCACTACCTGACTTTTTTTCCTAGCTACCTAGGCTCCACTCCCTAAGTGATCATATCTAAATACCTTCTCTATGCTGATGGCTCCTGAATTTATATCTCTAGTCCTGACCTCTTCCAACCACAAGCTCAAATAGATTTCTAAATCACAAATACATCCAAATAATCCAAAGAAAACTGCTTTTTTTCCTGCACCAAATTTGCCACTCCTCAAGTCTTCCATATCTCAGTAACGCTACCATCATTTATCCAACTGCATAGTCACTTACAATTTCTCTCTTTCCCTCACTCCCTCCACATCCAATCCATCTGTAAGTTCAGTCAGCTCTATAGTGAATATATGAGGGCTATGAGGAAAACATCTAGCCATAAATGCCTCTATTTTTCATATTACATGGTTGGACACTTTCTGGACTGCCCTTGTATATGTAAAATTCAACACCGTCCACCACCTTCACAGCTACTACCTTAATGGGGATCATTTCTCACTTGGACTATGAAATAGGCAACTAACTATCTCTTGCCCCTTAAAGACTATTCACACTGTAGCTAGATTAAAATATAAATCAGAGCATGTCCTCTAATGACTTTCCATCACACAGAATAAAAATCCAAGCCTCTTACCACAGTCTAAAAGGCTCCCCATGAGTTAGTCTTTATCTACCTTTCCAATCTCATCCTTTAATATTCTTATGTGCATTACACTCCAATCACATTGACTTTCTTGCTACTACCCAAACATACCAAGCATGTTTCTGTCTTCGGGCATTTACCCTTGCTGTTGGTTGCCTCATGGATCGCACCTTTGATATAGCAGGTATCTGTGCAAATGTCATCTCCTCCAAGAGGTCTTCCATGACTACATAATCTAATAGAGCCCTGGCCCTCACTTTATTTTATTTGAGGAACTTAACATTATCTAAAACTATATAATGTTTTCACACAATTAATATCTATGCCCTCCACTAGCAAATCATTTCTAGAGAGTAGACTTTTTGTCTATTTTCTTCATTGCTGTATCCTCAGGGCCTGCAACAATGCCTACCACTTAGTAGGCAGTAATAAATGTCAGTTTGATGAATGGTCACCTTATAAAAGGAGAATCAAACTAGCCCATAAACTCAAGAGCGAAATTCATTCATCTGGTAACTTTCTATCATCTTATCCAAACTTTGAACCAATTGCTTCCTTATTTGTCTTCCTCATTTTTGGAAAAATAACATGTCCTTTTTGGAATCTTAGTGTTTATGCTTATTCGAGCACATGGCATACTGTATACAACTAGAACTCAATGTTTGTTAAAGTGAGCTAACTTGAATTGAGTGAATAACTTATTCTATGTAGAAGGAGAGAGCAGAAGCAGAGGGATGAATAAAGAAGTTGGAAGGAGGGTGTTTTGGCTCCATATAAGGTGAATGTTCAAGCACTTACTATTCCCTCACCAAGTAGGGATCATCCTTGCAAGTATTCGAATGGCGGCTGCATGACCGTACATGAGAGTTGGATGCAAAGGGCTCTTGCACCAGGAGAAAGAGGAGACTGCAGGATGGCTAACATCCACGCTGACCATTGCTTAACTCTCTGTAGCATGTAGAGATAGAGAGGTGGAAGAGAATAAGCACTAAGAAGGTGTTGATGAGATCTGGAGGAGGACAGCAATCACAGTAAGTTCAGTTTCATTAACCTGATAAGAGCAGTGGCTGGGTTGTAAGTGATTAACAAGTGAGTGGATACTGAGGAGATAAATGCAGCCAAAAATAGATGTTTGTTAGAAAAATAAAAGGTGGAGAACAAAAGTAATAACTCAAAGGCAAGGTCAGGTTTCAGGGAGATTTTTAGAAGATTTAAGCATGTTCAGAAGCAGGGGAAGAGAGGAAGCTGGTGAAAAGAGACAGCCTGAAGGTCAACGGAAGGCCATGGGCTCAGGAGCTGGCAACAGATTAGTCCGGACAAGCCGGGCCTCTGAGACCAGGATTTCCAGAGCAGGGGTGTACTAAACTGACAAAGAAACAGAAAGCCCCAGTCATGAATCTCTGCAAGGGGTTTTGGGTTTATTTTTAATTGTGTTTTTTTGGTTCTGTTCTAATGAAAAGTCCCTATTTTAGAGGTTTTATGCATTCAAAAAATGGACGGGACCATTTAAAGAGAAGTTCTGAGGAAGGGAAAGCAGAGAAGCTTTTCTTAGATGCTTATCCCAACCCTCTACTAGAAAGAGTAAGAGTAGTTTAGGGGGAGCTTTCCAGAACTGGGAAGATCCAGAGAATTCAGGGAAATAACCAAAGGGTTAGGAGAACTTTGGTTTTAGATACAATAGTAAAAATCAGGATGAAGTGAAAAGTAATCAGGCATTAGACTATGAAAGCCTAATTTCTGTGCTATCCTGATCCAGGATCAAGTGAGTTAAAAAGATTACATTTAAAATTATTGCAGTGGCCAAGGCATGGAAACAACCAAACTGTCCTTTGATAGACCACTTGATAGAGAAGCTGTGGTACATATACACAATGGAATATTACTCAGCTATAAGGAAAGATGAAATACTGCCATTTACAACAAAATGGATGGACCTAGAGATCACCATGCTAAGTGAAATAAGCCAGACAGAAAAAAAACCCAAGAACCATATGACTTCATTTATATGTAGAACATAAAACTGAAAGCAACAAAGAAACAAAACTCATGGACACAGTCAATAGTATAACGTTTACCTGAGGGTAAGGGGGAAGAGGGGTGGGACAGGAGGGAGGGGGAGTCAAATGTAGGGTGACAGACACAGAACTGACTCTGGGTGATGAACACATAATGCAACAGATAAACAATGTGTTGTAGAATTGTAATTGGACCCTATGTAATTTTCACTAACCAATGTCACATCAATAAATTTAACAATAAAAAAAATAATAAATAAGTAAATAAAAATAAAAGAAAATGATTGCTGTTAGTATGCAAAGATGATAGTAAAGTGATTCTAGCACTCACAGGAACTGTGTGTGTGTGTGTGTGTGTGTGTGTGTGTGTGTGTGTGTGTATGCACGCACGCAGCCACAACTCTATGGGGCAACCCCTCTCCTATAGCCACAGCTAGTCCCCTAAACATGGTTCCCTCCCTTCTCATTTTAGCCAGGGGTAAGAAAAGCTTCCAGCTATTACCAGTCCCTGGACTGTGAGTCATCAATTTATGTGGAGTCCCTTATTTCTTCCCACTCCTCTGTAAATAGTCTCTTTATCAAATTCTCTTCAATTAAAGCTTTGAATATGCCACTGTCTTCCTGCTGGAATCCTAACTGAAACACTAAGGAAGGCCTGAAAGATGGCTCCCTTCTCTGGAGCAGCACTTCTTAGCCAATCAATTGAATGTGACAACCATTTATCTCCTGTACTGGTCCCTACTTGAACTCCAAGACCAGCAGATTATTTTGACAACTATCTGTTTTTGTTTCCAGATAACTGCCCATGGAATCACTATTTCCCCAGGCATATCTACCTCATATAGCCCCAACCAAATATCTTTTCATTTATAATTCTATCCTAATTTCACCACCCACCTATCCTGGCTTCCCAAATGCAACTAGAGATGACCCTTGAACAATGCAGGGGTTAGGGGTACTGACCCCAACCCCCGGCAGTCAAAAATCTGTACATAATTTTCAACTCCCCAAAAACACAACTACTAATAGTCTACTGTGGACCAGAAACATAACTTTACATCATTTGTATGTTATGTCATATAGAATGTATTCTTACAATAAAGTAAGCTCATGAAAAGAAAATATTATTAAGAAAATCATGAGAAACAAAATAAATTTATAGTACTGCCTGTATTTATTGAAAGCAATCTGCATATAAGTGGACCCATGCAGTTCAAACCCATGTTGTTTGAGGATCAGCTGTATATCCCTTCCCTAACACAGCTCAGGTATGGCTGGTACCTCTGCAGAGGTGGTATCACCCTAGCCAATCAGCTCAGGTGCAGAGATGGGCTCCTGGCCTTATAGAGGAAATGGAAAGTCAAGAACGTGAAGGAGAAGCCCCTCAGAGGAACTGGATAGTAAATGCTGAAGGAGGGCTGTAGGTGCTGGTCCACGTCTATTAACTTTGTCTGACCCCCAATGTGTGCCACATCCTACTGGCTAGAGGGTATAGCACTACCTGCCTTGGAAAAGCCCACCTTGGGAGAGGAACCGATCTAAGCTGACAGAATGGGGTTCACCTTGCCTGAATGTGAACAGGACTGGTGAAGGTAACAGTGAATATTTACGTCTTTCTCAAACTTTCTCTTTATCTCTCCATATCTGCTCATGACCAACCTACTCAAATTACTGACTCTCCTGAAAACACCCGTTTCCGTCATCCAATCTCACCCTTGAGGAGACTATATGCCCCCAGAGGGTATGAACTCTGCCTTCGATTTCTGCTGTGTTCCCCATGACATCTGGCACAATGCTGGGCATCAGGAAGACTTCAGAAAATGTCTGTTATTTCACTACCTCATCTCAGAGCCCTTTTCAGTTACACTCAGAGACTCAAACCCTACCACTCGACAACCCATGCCAACCCGTGCTCTTCCACTGTGAATGCCTTAATTTCTCCGGCCAACTGGTTCCATTTATATTTCTTTTCAAAAATCAGAAAGTGCAATAATAACTAAATTGCCAAAAGTTGCAAGCCACTGACTCCCTTACTCTCAGAAAATTATTTAGGAACTCAGTTAGATAATACCGTTTTCATATACATGATATCATGGTCTCCCAATAATCCTTAAGGTTAGATGCAACAGGCATTATGATTCCCATTTCAGAATTAATGAAACCAAAGCTCAAAAAGGTTATTTACCCAAGACTATAGGGCTTGTAAGAGATTATTAACTTGGATTAGAACCCAGATCTCTGTCTGCTACCCCACACTTCTTCTCTGTTAGCACATCTTTCCCCCAAGGCTATCACCTCCTGTCCTCCAGAGGCCACTAAATGATTGTAGTATGGTGGGGAGACATAACCGGGCATCTGGCCATAGTTCACAGCTGCAACACTGGTGATGAGCCACAACCCCAGTACACATGACTGAGTCCTAAATCTTGGCTTCCCTCTGCTGCTGCACACACTTGGGAGTAACGCCACCAGCACTCTATATGGAAACCAAGGCTCTCAGTTCTGATGCAACCAAAGCCCTGAGTCCCCACACAAACTCATCCCCTGGTTATCTGTCATGAAGACAGCTGTGAAGAGCAGGCAAAAAAATAATGTCTACTCTGGTTCTAGTATTCTCCTATGTCTTCAGTTTTTAAAAACAAACAAGCAAACAAAACAAACAAATAAAACTCCACCATAAGCAGTAGCTTGATATCTTATTCTCCCTGTTCTTGCCTGAACAGATGACATGCTTGTTCTCATTTTCCCTCTAAAAGAAAACCCAAGGTGTCTAAGAATGGACAGCTTGGAGGTCCTGGGACTTTGAAACAGAGGTCACAGAAGAAACAAGTGGTCCATAGATGAGAAAAGCATATGACAACACAAAAAAAAGTCTGGGGTTTTCGAGAGCCAAGGCTGAATAAGTTTGGTTTTGCCTCAGTCATTCAAGTGTGACTAGTAAGAAAGCATAAGCCCTCTGTATCATACAAATCTTGAATATAAGCAATAGTTATACTAAATATACTAAAATAAGCCTCACCAAACTCGTTGAGTACACACCAACTTTGGAATATAACATGGCTACACTTTCTTTTGGGGTTCTCATATCAATAGTCATACTCACATTTTAAAAGCACTTCTCATCCTTAGAGGGGAAAAATATGGTCTATGTGGTAACAATGACACTGGGAGATATTTCCAGAATACTCACTATTGTCAAGTCAAGGAGCATTCAGCTTAAAAGTCAGATTGTCTTGTCCTAACTCTGACTGACATTTGCCATAAGTAACTTAGTCCTCTGTATAATCAGGCCCTTCACTTACAAAATTGCGTTAACAACAGTACATATTTCATAGCACTAGAGCGATAATTGGAGACATAATACGTACAGAATAGAAGAAAAACCTGCACAAAGAACATATTCAATAAGTGCTAGCCATTATTAAAAATAAAAGTAAGTTGAAGTTTCCTGCTTTTTTGTAACGATGGAATGCCTGTTATTAGATTATCCCTCCTACTAGAAACAAGTGAAAAACTGGAGAAAATATAAGTATCAACTGTTTCCAGGCAGTGGAAAAAAAGCAGCATTGGTCTTCAATTCCTGCGAACAAGGGAAACTCATGAGATCAGCCTGTGATCACCCTGGCTCTTTGCTTAGAGACAATTTCCTGACTGGAGGACAGAGAGCTTGAATCCAAGCACAGCAGAGTGGTCACACTATGCTGAGGAGGCAGAAGTCAAAGTTCCTGCAGCTAAAGAGGCTGGAATCTGCAGGGTGGAGTACGAGAGATAAATGTAAGAAAGAGGTACCCCATAAGTTCACTTTGATACCCCATATGAGTCCATGGCTGAGGGCTGAGTACAGTAGACTCTCTGTTAACTGCAACTCAAGCAACTGGCACTCTCAAGCAACCAGCAACTTGCCAGTTGCTTGAGTTCTGGTTAACATAGAGTCCACTTATATTTATCCAGCATCTACCAATCCCCATGGGTGTCAGTTATCTGAGAGTCTATTATGCATATCTCAGGGTAAAATACGTTTGCTAGATAGCAGCTACTAAAGAGTTAAAAGTAAAACACAGATACTAGAAGTTGAGCACTGGTGGGAAAGGGACGTGCTGGCACTTGGAGTTCCAGCCCTTTCAGGGTAGGGATTCCACAAATGCCACTCCTTAGGAATGAAGACCACACCCTAAAGCAGTGGTTCTCAACCTTCCTAAAGCCGCGACCCTTTAATACAGTTCCTCATGATGTGGTAACCCCCATAAAATTATTTTCGTTGCTACTTCATAACTGTAATTTTGCTACTGTTATGAATCATAATGTAAATATATGATATGTGTTTTCCGATGGTCTTAGGCAACCCCTGTGAAAGGGTCGTTCGACCCCCAAAGGGGTCGCAACCCACAGGTTGAGAACCGCTGCCCTAAAGTAAGATTTGCACTAGTCTCCCCCTCTAATGACTGAATCCAAATGCCAATGAGATCCACAAGGAGACAGAATTTAGAGATTGAGTTCTACCAAGTTAGACAGGCTCAGGAAAGCCAAGGGCTTTCCATAAAACCCAGCCTGCACAAGTTCAAGGTATTTAAACTGCAAGAGAAAGAATTAAGGATTTTCCAAGAAAATAAAAGAACTCAGAGTCTCTATAACATATTATCCACAATATCCAGCATCTAATTAAAAAATCACTTACACATACAAAGAAAATGAAAAATGTGATCCAGATTGTGATTCAAAAACTTTAAAGCAGCTATTATGAATGTGTTAAAAGAAATATAGTAAAATACATTCAAATCATTAACGGACAATATGGTCTTAATGAGTACACAGATATGGAATCTCAATAAAAAAATAGAAATTACGAAAAGATGCAAATGAATGGTCCACAATTAAAAAGTACAATTAACTGTAATGAAAACAAAACTCACTGTATGAGCTTAACAAAAGATTGGAGGTGGCAGAGAGTTGGTGAACTTGAAGACAGATTAATAATATCATTGATTTATTCTTTCCCTTTTTGCACCCTGGCTCTCTGCCTAGAGACAATTTCCTGATGAAGTAAAGAGAGCTAGAGACCAAGCACAGCACAAAAATAAAGAATACACAGGGAGTGGAGATTAAATAAAAATGAAAGAGCTGCATATTGATATTTGGCATAATATCAAATGGCCTAGTATACATACCATTGGAATCTCAAAAGACAAAGAGAGTGAGATTGAAGCGGAAAAAAAAATATCTGAAGGATCAAATACAGTTATGTGCTGCATAACAACACTTAAGTCAATGACGGACCACTTAGACAATGGCGGTCCCATTAGATTATAGTGAACCTGAAAAATTCCCATGACCTAGTAGCATTATAGTCATAGTAACAACAAAGTGCAACACATTACTCACATGTTTGTGGTGATGCTGGTATAAACAAACCTACTATGCTGCTTGCTAGTCATATAAAAGTATAGCCCATACAAATATGTATGCTACACAATATTTGATAATGACAATAAATAACTATGTTACTGGCTTATGTATTTACTATACTACACTTTTATCATTATTTTAGAGAGAACTCTTTCTACTTACAAAAACAAAGTTTGCTATAAAACAATGTGCCATGTTACTCTGGCAGCAGCCTAATATACTGAGTGTTTACCACGTCTTTTCATTGCATCATTTTTCTTGTGCTTGATTTAATCTTATGTTGTTTTGTACGGCAATATGTTATATAGGCTTGTAGCCTCAGAGCAATAGGCTATACCATATAGCCTAGATCTGTAACAGGTCAGACCATCTAGGTTTGTGTAAGTGCACTGTATGATATTCACACAATGATGAAATAGCCTAACAGCACATTGCTCAGAACATATCCTTATTGTTGAGTGGTAGACCACTGTACAATGAAAAACACTGACTTACATTTCCAGAAGATCAGCAAACTCCAAGCAGAATTAATATAAAGGGAATCACATGTAGGTACACGATAATCAAATTTCTGAAGACCAAGCTAAAACAAAATGACTACCCACCAGAAGGCAATAGAACAGCAGCTCCAAAGTGTTAAATGGAAGAGGGAAATACAGTCAACCCAGAATTCTATCACTAGCAAAAATATCCTCTAAGAATCAAGGTAAAATAAAGACATTTTCAGATAAATAAAAGCTGAATCAAAGCCTGGTCTTCAGACTGAAGGAAAATATACCAGGTGTAAAAATTCAGATCTGCAGGAAGAAAGGAAGAGCACTGGAAACGGCAAATAAATGAGTAAATATCAAAGACTATGTTGTCTTTCTTCTCCTAATTTACATAAAATAGCACTGTTTATTAAAACAAAAATGATTTTATTGTAAGGCACAGTTTACAGCATATGTAGAAGTGAAAAATAGCACAACAATCTTACAATGGATAAAGTGGGTAGTTAAATGAAATTTTGCTTCTGTGAGGTTATTACATTCTGAAGTAGGAAGCATGTGATGGATCTACCTCAGACTGCTTTACGATTTATGGAAGAAAACAGACAGTGGGAATTGGGGAGTGACAGGCACATAATATCCTATGTGAAGTATGAAGAGATACAATATTGACTCTAAATTGACTACCGTAATTAAGAATGCATAATGTTAGCCCTGTAGCAACCACTAAAAATACAATAAGGAGAGATACAAATTAAAAGTCAACAGAGGAAATAAAGTGGAAAACACTAAATCATATTTTATTAATCTTAAAGAAGAGAGGAAAGAAGCAACAAAGAAAAGCAGAAGAGACCAATGAGATACAAATTGCATGACAGTAGACATACACTCAACCACATCAATAATTACATGAAATATAAATATACTAACTCTCCAATTAAAAGGCAGAGACTGTCATGCTAGATTTTAAAAAAGGGGGCGGGGGGAGAAGCACAACCCAACCATATGCTATTTATAAGGAATGCATTTTAAATATTTAGGCATATTTAGGTTGAAAGTAAAAGGACAAAAAAATAAATAAAAACCTATACCATAAAAGTATATGATTCTGCATTTTTACTCCTAGACATGTGTCCATAAAACGATTTGGACATGCATGTTCTTACAGATTTATTCGTAAGAGCCAAAAATGAGAAATAATCTCTATGTTCCTAAATAGGTGAGCAGATAAATTGTTATATTCATAACTAAAATATTATTCAATTAAAAAAAGGAACTACTGACATGTGCAACAACATGGATAAATCTCACAGACATTTTGCTAATAAGCAAAAGAAGTAGATTTTAAAGATTACATAACATCTGATTCCACTTACATGAAATTCTAGAATAGGAAAAATGAATTTGTAGGAATTACGAATCAGACGGCTGGTTGCCTGGGTAGGGAGTTGGGGAGTAAAATGGATGGCCAGGGGGCAAAGGGGAACTTTCTGAGGAGACAGAAATGTTCTATTTATTGATGAGGGTGGTGGTTACATGGTTGCATATGCGAGCATTTGTCAAAAGTCATTGACCTGTACACTTAAAATGTGTGAATTTTATTTTATGTAAATTTTACTTCAATAAAGTTGATTTAACTATTTTTAATAAAGATAATTAAATGTTCCTCTCCTCTTTTTTGCCATCGCCATCAGACCAGAGTAGCTCACATTCATCCATGAGAGAGAGAAGATAGAAGCCCAGGATTAGAATAAAATGAAAGCCCACCTCAAAACAACTGGACTGGCCCCACGCCCTGCCTATTCTGAATGCACTCTTTGAATTACCATCTAACGCTATTATTATTCTTACTGATCAACTTTATTAATCAGTAATAGAGCTTAGTTGCCTAAAATCTAGTTTCTAACATTCCCTTGTAGACACAGGGCAGTTCAAAAATACAAAATGTGCTCTAAATCCAAGGAACAACCCCACCTCACACTGGGCACATACAGTACAAAACTGCTGTAGAAAGGGCTGAGGGTGTCTTTGTGTTAGCACGAGCCTCCAGGTAGCAACTACAGTGACCTGAAAACCCAGGAATGCGGACTTAATGTCCAGTAGAATGTGCACAGCATGCTTAGGAATTTGTGGAGAAGGAACTTGAAATCCAGATTATATTCCTGTTTCCGGAGATATTTAGAGTTGCACCATTACAAATGAAACCAAGACTTAGATCACTTGCCCTAGGGCCTGCTTTTCAGCGTCCTTCTACTCTGCTCACCTCTCAGCCCCCTGAGCTGCTCGTACTCCCTGCACCGGCTGGACAGAGTGACACAGCCGTTCAAACCCACGGTGATGGATGTACCTTAGACCGCTTTATGACTTATGGAAGAGCAGAACTCCATGTAGCACAGCCTGAAGGCACTTTTCTCCAGTGTTTCTTTTTTCTCACCTGCCCATTAGCCCTCCAACCCTTTCCCCTCCTCCCTTTCACTGCACTCGCACGCACACACACACACACACAGAGGTACTTGTAAGGCTCCAAACTCCCAACCATGATCAAGTGGGAGAAGAGACTGATTTATGAGGGTGGCACAAGGGGTATAACTAGGAGGGAATGGGGGGAAATTGAGCAAGGGAACGGCTAGGCTGAATATCAAGAAATATTTGGAACTCAACACAGTGTGAAGCAAGCTCCCAGGAGAGAAGCCAGGGAAGCCCTATGGCTGGAAATCATTAAACACTCCACAGTGGGAAATAATGGGCTGTGGCCTGGCGTGGGGGAGAGAAGGCAGAAGCGAAATGTACGTTTCATAATATCCTAGAACCACTTTGCTAAGTAGGTTATTCTGTGATGAGTGACTTACCGACGCCCCAGCCCCACCCCGCTACACACACACACACACACACGCCCATCTCACAAACATCCATACTCTCCAGACACCTTCCAACACAATGGCTGACACGACGTAACTCACTGTGCACCTTACGTGGCCTGTGAGGTTCTGGTTCACTGGCGCTTTCTCTCCTAAACATGCACCACTTCACCAACCTGCTCATCGCCCGCCGATCGTCCTCTCAACCCTCTCTTTCTCGCAGCTCCCCTTCATTTCTCATGTTTTCTTTCATGAATCACTGCATTTATACCGGTGCCCCTCTGTGGGTGCCACTGGCCCCAGAAAAGGCAGGCACATCCGCAAACAGGTGGGTGAGGGGAGGACTGAGTAGGGAAGAGAACCACACTCTTGATTCTGTGACTGTTGGCTAAAGCTAAGCCAATTACCAAGAGTGATCAGCACAATATTGATAGATAACAAGGATTATCATATATTCTAATGCCTCCTCCTAATTTTAGTACTTTGAGACTACATTATGTTCCCATGTTGAGCCTGGTCAAAAGCTACAAATGCCCACAACCAGCATACAACTTCCCACCTGGGGTCAAAAAATTCCCCCAAAGAAAAACCCACAGCCTAGTTCTATGCCTGATAATTCTGGGGCAGGCTAGCAAATCTTCCTGCTGTGAAGATGGACAAAGGGACAAGGAAAAAACATAACACTGCTCTCATTTCAGACTCTGTGTAAGACGCAAGGTTGGGTATGAATTTTGTTTCCAAGTCTAAGGTATAAAGCTCTATTGTGGGTTGGAGCATGTAAACTCTGGGTGGCGTGCTTCACCAGTCTAGAATAGTCAGGAAGAGGATGTCCACATCAGTGGCTGCTGACATTGAGCTGGGCATAATCTCTCCTTCAACTTGACCCACTGGGAAGTGGTCACAAAGGCATGCAGCACTCCCAACATCAAACATAGGAAAGCACCACTGCAGAATTCCAGTCTGCTAGAATCCTACAGACAGATGGAAAAAGTCACTTCCAGATCCATGTGTGCGCAGACCATGGGAACCAAAGGTGAAAACAATTGAACACAAGACTGAATGTTAATTAAGTAAGAATAAAAATGAGGAACAACTGTGACTAACTCTATATTGGTTCGTGCAGTGTCTATTAAGGACAATTGGAAAAGCTTGAATGTTAGCATGTTACTGCCCTCTCCTGGGCAAAAGGTCAAAGACTGTACAGATGTGTGAGTCACCACTGCCTCAAGTTTCTGTGCTGCAAGGTTGGTGATCTTTAATCCAACTCTTTTCACAGACTTTTGAAAAAAGGGCTGCCTTGGACCAGCTTCCACCTGCAAACCTCTCTCCCCACCTACTACCATTTTACCTTTCCCACCAGAACCAAAAGCTTCCAAGATCACAGATTTTATTAGTGGATCATAGGTGGTCGTGGAGAAGAGACTGGAATCTGTCCACTGGAATAGCTGATATGACAGGAGCAGGGAGGCCAATCCAGAACTGCAGAGCATCCTACAGATCCATGCTTTAGGCAGCAACCCCTCTCCCTGGTTGCTGCCCTGAAACTGTTCACCTGGGTTGGAGGAAATGTCTTCTTCCAGTCCTCACCCCACCACCTACCCTGTCAACTCTTCAGCCATATGACCCAGCCCTTACTATTTTGGAACCTAACTTGTGCTAAGCGAATAACATAATTGAATTTAATTCATTTGTAATTTTTTAGGGCTAGAATATCTTATCACAATTAATGAAAACCGCAAATCTTTTAGAAATAATTATTTTATGACTTTTAATGGCCGCACAAATAACATTTTAAATGAAGACATATATGAATAACAAGTAAAATAAGATGAGGTGAATTAATTAACAGTGTCCCGATAGACCTAAATTAGGTAACAATCTATTTTTCATAAAGTCCCGAGGTAAGTCACTTATTTCTGGCTCTCCATCTCACACAAAGGATAAAGATCAGGTCCAAATTCATACAAATTTAAGGAATCCAAATTAATGGGAATTTACAATACAGTATCTTTCAATAAAGACGATAATCACTCTAAAGGTTTCTCATCCTCAACAAATATTTATCCAGGGCCTGCTGTGCACACAGCACTGTACTTGGAGATAGAGCACAAACTCATTACCATGTCTCCCCATGAGGATAAATCACAGAGGATCCTGAGAGTCACTGCCAGAGTCACCTGGCTTGGCTTGCACTTTGATCATGTCTGTGACCCTTTGGGTCCCTGCAGAGGCTGCCCCATCACCGCCCCTGGGAAAAGTATCCCCTCAGTGATGGGCGGTATGGGGTGGTGGTGGAGCAGAGGACACCCCAGGGATGAGGGGGCCTGACTTCTAGTCTTAGAGCTGTTTCTCCTTCCCAGAGGAGCAATGGCCACCATGCATTGAGCACGGCTCTGTGCGTGTACCTGGCAACATGCCAGGTCTTCAGTGACATTCATTTAATCCTCACAGCAGCTCTGTAGGTAGATCTTAGTATTATTCCACCATTTTAGGAATGAGAAAAGAGAAGTATACCAAATTCAAAGATTATGCCCAAAATTACCAAATCTTAAGAAGCAGAGTCGGGATTCAGATGTAAGTCTGTCTGAACTTAAAGGCCAAGCCAGTAATAACTGCTGGACCCCACCACCTCCTTCATGTCTGAAATGGAACCAACCAACCAGGCTTGCTATGTAATTCAAATGATCACTTACAAGACAGCACTTTTTGGATGATGATTTGCTTACACAAAAAATCACGAAGTCAGATATTATTATGCCTTACTCAAAATTCTCCACTGGTTCCGCACTGAAGTTACACTAACATCTCAAGTTCTTGCTATGCCCCACAAAGCCCTGCACGGAACTGGCCCTTGACTACCTCTGTGACTCAACTCCCCTATTTCTGCCCCATTTGATGCCCTCTCCTTGCTTTTTCTTAATGCATTTAAAAATACATATTTAAAAATTCATATTTCTGCTTCAGTGTCTTTGCATTTATTGTTCCCTTTGCCTGACATGCCCTCAGCCTAAATAGCCACATGGCCCAGCTCAATGCTCAATGTCACCATGTCCAAAAGGTCTCTCCTGCCCAACATATTTGAAAATAGAAACTTCCATCACTTTCTGTCTTCTCATCTGTCTTTGGTTTTATTGACAACCCTTATCACTCTCTGATTTCATTATACTCACATCTGTGCATTACCTCTTCCATTACAATGAAAACGTCACGAGGGCAGAAACCTGGCCTCACCTGCTCACTGCTGTATCGCTGGCACTACAACAGTTCATGGCATACAGTAGACAATAAATAACTGTTGAATTAATGTGTAAGGGAATGAACATAAATTCCTTTATTAATATATCCAGATTTGCCTACTTTTTAAAAATTTTTCATTTATGAAACAGATCTAGAAAGGACAAACTCAATTTTTATGCAGATGGGCCTATCCACTACCCACTTTATCTAATTTGCTCCCTTCCCATCTAGGTCTTCTCTCAGATCATTCCTCAAGGCCAAAACATCATGCTCTGAAGTGCCACACTCCCCCTTCCCATAAGTGGCCTTCCATGATCTCCTAAAACCATTCTCTAACCATGTACTGCTCAAGAGAGGTGACAATTTCAAGGCCACTATCTCAGTCACACAATCCAACTTCTCACAGCCTAAATAACCAAATGACTACCATGTGCTACTGCAGGTGGAATATTTGCCCCATTACAGCTTTCCAACAGCAGCAGAACTGGGTAAGTAAACTTGAACTTCTTACAGCTGGGTGGTCTACCATCCACCTCTGTGTGCCATCAGATAGCACAGCCCCATGTACAGGAAGATACTTATACATAAGATGTCTTTCAGGAAAAGAAATAATTGCTCAGCACCAACTCATTTCACACTCTTTTTAATTCTTTCCACTACAGAAGTAGACTTTGTACTCTTCATTTTACAAATGATAAAAGTGAGTATCAGAAAATAAAATAACTTGTCCAAGGTCACAAAGTTAGGGACAATGATATGAATGCAGATCTGATTTGAGTCCAAGTGGGGGGGGGGGGACATTTCTTTTAGTTCTGAAATAAATACTAAGGCTTTTACCTAACTTTTCAAGTATTTTTCATGCAGTTACTATGTGTCTTAGACTGTATTAGGTAATGTGGAATACAAAAGAAATGTGTAGGATCCCAGCTGAGCAGAAGTGTTATGGGCCATCAGTTCAAATACCTATTTTCTTACATGTTCATAGCTTTAATCATCCTAAGATCTGGATTATTGTAAGTTAATTTGAACGGTTCCTGTAAACTATAAGTTATCATCTATCACTTCACTTATCAGATGGCTCTGGCTAGAAAATAAACTGCATTTCTAGTATTATGTGCTTTTCAAGAATATAGGAATTCAATATAAGTTCCTACATTGACACATTAATATTAACTAGGGGATTAGAGGTCTAAGGTCTGAAACAAATTGGGGCAGGCCCAAAAAAAAAAAAAAAAAAAAAAAAAAAAAAAAAAAAAAAAAGGTACAGGCCCAGGAAGCAAAATGAAGCTAAGTACCTGCTACTCTTCCTGTTCCAGCTATTTAACCCATTGACCCTACCATTGTTATGACATAAGGAGTGAGAAGTAGCAGGGTAATAAGCATTTTTATGAGGTGTTACAATTTTTTTAAGTACCCTGCACCTCTCTGAAGGCTGTATTTTCTGTATCAACACAGATTCTCACTGCAGTCCTGGGTGTTACTGCTTAAGTCTGGCTCTGCCTGTGTGATACTGGAGAAAGCTTCTTTAGGAACTAACAACGGTTGCTAACACCTGAACCTTCGTCTTACCTGTAAGAGCAGTGCTGAGTTCCTGCAAACACAATGACATCAGATGTACATACCACCCCTGCTTTTCTCTTCCCAGAGCTCCCTTTCCACAGAGCACAGTAGACGCCCCAGTAACCCACAGGTGAGGCAGACCTACAGTCAGATGGGCTGTATCAGAGTCAGTGAGACTCCCAGGAGCGCTACAATAGTCCGTTCTGTCAAAGGAACAGAATGAATAGTATAAAAATGGTGGCAAAAACAGGTCAGTCCAACCCCAACTGAAGGCTATGAGATGAGGTGTCATAAACAACTGGTTCTTTACCCGACTTTGATTTCAGAATCACCCTAGTTTATGCACTCATACTGAGAAGTAAACCATCTATCACTAGACTTAATTCCAAGGAGTGACTGTGCAGACACCAAAACACTGCCCATATTAAAACAATATGGACATGCAAGGAGGTGGATGAACAAGCCTAATTTAGGAATCGAGGTAACTAGTTCTGTGGAACATTCCAGAGAATGATGAAGACCACTCCATGGAGATACTAAGTAAAAATATTGCTGGGTAAAAAGAGGAAACAAGGAAAGTCAGGTTCTGAAGTTAGTATAAAAATACAAAAACAGGGAAACGGTAGGGGTGGGAATAATGTCTTCAAACATTTTTGCTCAGTTACCGACTAAAAGAAATCTTTAAAGTTATGTACCCATGTGTCCATTTTTTAAACTGACATTAAAATTTTTTTCACCATGATCTAAGCAGTTGCAAAGGATACAATTTCTGGCATATAGTAAATATTAACATTTTAAAATAAACTGTTAGCGTCACTCCTTTAAATGTACTCAATGGACTATAAATACCATAGTAACTTGATATTTATCACCAGCCATTTTTAAAACATAAGATTAAGCTCTTCTTTAAATGTCATAAATTTTATATCATTCCTTTTATACTGAGACTATAGTTCTAATTCCCCTTACCAAGATTCCATAGTAATAGAATATATATAATTTTAAAAGTACTTTAATAATCATTACCATACTTCTTTGCAGCTAAAATGTATATATAGATTGAAATTTATGATTATTTTGTATAATCTATAATCATAAGCTCTAAGTGTTTAACTGTTGTTTTCTGGACTGAGATCATATTACAATTTTTTATAATGTTTGGTGAAAATAAATACTTTACAAATTTTGACAGATGAGTATTAAACATAAATAGTAAAATCTTATTATATTTTATATTATGTGTATTTTACCACAATTAAAAAAATAAATATAAAAAATTGTATTAGAAATATATCTCTTAGTAAGCTGGATACAGGGGTAGTTTATGATGTCTTGAATAAAGAAAATTTCCCCTAACACCAGTATTTCAAATGATCCCTTTATATGCCTCCCAGTTGTTTTTTGTTTTGTTTTGTTTTGTTTTTTTGCCTTAGAGCAATGCATATAGTGCAATTCTGTGTAAATGAGAGATGTGTTTTTCTTTTGTAAAGTGAGAAGACAGCAACCATCAAAGGAGAGGTAGCACTTTCTCAAACAGGTCAATTTTAGGAAAAAATACACTAGAAAACTAGATCTGGGAATGAAGTGCCTAAAAATTATCCATGCCTTCAGACTCCTTGGAAAGTCTTCAGGTACCCACAGAAGTATCTGTTCTCCAGTTGAGGGATGCCATGTTTGAGGACTTTGGAACACTGCAGACCTGTTGCTCTTCCCACTGCCCGTGGTCTGCTCAGCATCGCTCATAAAGGTGCGCGATGCGCCCTTCCTGTCTCTATCCTCAAGGAGCAGGGAAAGGCTGAGGCGCAGCCTGTGAATTCTCCCGGGGTTACACCCATCGAGGCTGCCTGTTGCTTGCTTCTCCTCATTATCTCCCAATAGGGAAGAATCAACAGCTTGGCCCAGCAAGCAGCAAAGCCCATGAAGGGGCTTTTGCCCAGGCAGCTGTGACCAAGCTTAAAAATCACACTGCCCCCTCCCTGGAGGACCATGGTGAATGACTAGAACAAAGACCACCACAACCCCACAGACGTTTGTCCACACCTCCAAAAGCAATCCCATCCCATGTCCTGCAATATCACATTGCAACGTGTCCTTGGACATTCTCCCCCCTGTATCCTATAGTTCTAACTATCCATTTCCTTCTGTCCTTCTCAGCTTGAACCCCAGCATAGAAAGTGACCTTCGATCCTATAGGACCCCACCTGTGGCCATGCCTGTGGCTCATTTCCCCGCCACAGCCCCAATCCTCGGCTGATGACGCCAAATCATCACCATGGCAACCATCAGTGACAAACAGCACAAAGCTGAGGATGAAGCATGCATTCTTCCTCAAATCGCTTCCACAATGTTAAACTCATGTCATCTATCACCCTCTAGGCTTAGTGGCCTGTCCCCAGAACCAAGAAAGCTGCACCTTTTAAATTGAAATTGTTCTCTCACTTTCGTCAGGACATTGCTACCAGAAAATTATAGCACAAGCTGACATAGTTTCACCTAGACCGTGAAAGTATGGCATTTATTCATTCCAAAGCTAATTATCTTTCAGTTAAATGTAGAAAAGAATGTGCTGGGGAGGGCGGAGAAGATGCTACCCAACACTAGCACACAGGCAAATGCCGTTGTTGATGGAGACACAAAGGACGGCCCTGGGTCACCAAGAGCCACGTTGCCTCACAGCAAATGCCTAAACAAAGTCTCTGTCAGGGGGATCCTTTGGGAAAATGCTTTCTTTCCATAAGGATCAATCCAACCCTGCCCCACATGGCTAAAGGCTAAATTCAAAGCGGCCCTGCGATGAAGGAACAGGAAACCTGGTTAGCCCTCCGGGGAGAACTAAAGACGCAGGAATGTGTGCTTGGCAGGGACAACACCGTAACTAGCGAAGGAGGCCTACTCTTCTTTGTTCACAGACAAAGCACAGTCCTGTGGATTCGGGCCTTAGAATAGACATCCTCTCAGATTCGTGTTTTGCCAGTCGTCCGGTTCTGCTCTGATCCCAAAGATTGTACCACAGCTGGTGGTGGTCCAGCCAACCCTGGTGACTTAACAAGTGCTGTTCATTCAAAAGCTATGTTTCTGAAAGGAAGTGGTACCCAGACCTAAGAGTCCTGGATTCTGCAAGGATCAAATGTACCTCTAGCTATAAAATTTCAAAATCCTCTGAATGCAGATTACGTCCATCCCACCAGCACACCAACATTGCTGCATCTCGATTCACGGTGAAGACACAAGAGGTGTGCTTCTCAGATAGGCATCCTGAATTTTAGGTAGAAAATCAGTGACTAGTGGGGGGTAGATGGGCCATTCAGAATCAGTGGCACTTTGAACTCTCTAAACCGATGGGCAGGGACTCAGGAAACCCAAGGACCATAAACTCACCATACTATACACACCACTTTTTTCTTCAAGGAACTAGGTGCTTAGGAAAGGAGGGTTTGGCCAAATCAGTCTTTAGAGGGTTCTCTTGGAGATTCTACTACTTTTCCTGTGTCTCATGTCCCCAACGTGACAGGCTGTTAGTCCCTGCAGCAAATGATGGCAGGAATATTTGTGTGGTTGCTGGACATTTGGGGATCCTTGCTTCTACCCTAAATCACTCAGGGATACAAGTCAGGACTAAGTCCATTGACTAAAGAACTCAGGAGAAAACTCAAATGCTGTTCTGCATTTCAGCCTGGATGGCAAGAACACACCAGTTAGGGAAAGAGTTCTATCAGAGGCATCGCCGAAGCACCTGGCTGAAAGGGAAATCTCAAAAAGAGAGCTCCCAACTGTCCAACTATGAGGGCCTCCCCCAATCTGCAGGCCCTTGGGGGTCAATAGCAAAAATCTTTCCTCTCCCTTTCCTGCCTTTTTCTCCCTAGGACAGCAACAGGTTTCTAAGACCCTCAAAGTAAACACTTAACCAGAGAGACAACATGGCTTCCTAAAGTTTTTAGAGGAGTAAAAGTGTGAAAGCTGCAAGGGCATTCCGTAATCAGCTCGAAGCCACAGACCTGGGGTGATTCAACCATGGGGAGCCCTATGGTCTTGTGATTGCACCACATATGACATCTACACTGTCACTGGCCTCTATACCGAAGTCAGGCATCCCACAGAGGATAGAGCATTATTAACAAACCCTTTTGCTCAAGTACATGTGCTGGTATTACTGAGATCACAAACTCCAGTATCAAGAAGGAGGCACATTCAATGCAGTGCGTGCTGATGGGCATAAGACAAATAAGAGATGGCCACACCTCACAGGGAATCAGCAACACAATGCTTACCTTTCCCTAGGTACCAGGCTACAGTATGTTTGCAGCACAGAGTCTGCAAGAACGAAACCAATCAAATACATACTTATTATGCACTTACTCCATGCAATTGAGGAGGAACTCTAAAGAGAGCAACAAAGAGTACTAAACATTAGGAAATGCGCACTTGAATTATCTTCCATCGTGAATGCTGATTACAAACCCTAAGAAAAAAGACTGAGTGATGGCTGGAGGAGAAAGAAAGGTTGCCACTTCCTATGGAAGATCTGTTTGTTCTCTTCACTGGAGCTAAGGAACTGTTTTGTACTGCAGAGGAAAAACATTGTATGAATGTATAGAAGAGTAGCCTGTCAAAATGGGATATCACACATTCAAATGAGTTATCGAAGAGGATGGAAAGGATCCTTCTTTGTTAGAAATCATTAAAACAGAGCAGACAAATCAAATCACAAATGTTTACTTAGAATCCCCCTGCCCAAGCCTAATCCTGTGCAGTGTAGCATTCTAGTTGAAAGTAGGACCTGGGTTCAATTCCCAGCTTGGCCACTTGTTGGCTATACGAACTTGGGCAATCATTTAACCTTGTTAAGCCCAATTCCTCGTTTGGAAAATGAGGGTGATGAGAGTACTTGCCTCATTAAATCACTGTGAGAGCTAAGGGAGAACATGTGTGGAAAGCATGCAGTGCGCCTGGGACGTACCGCATGATCAGTAAATCGTTATTGTCATTGCTTATTCTTGACTCCTCACCTATCTAGAAGCTGTTTGCCTAGGAATCGGGTTTACCATATCACAGCCAACAATGGAGAAATAAACAAAATGGATTTCTGCTCTGTCTCACTGATGTCTCAGATCCCTGCACGACAGTGAGTGCCCTTTGCTCCCTCAGCCTCCACTCCTGCCTCTGACTCATGCTTTGGACACAATTCCTTATAAAGAGTTTTGACTTCAAGTTTGCAGACCAAAATAAGTTTCAGGTACAGGATCACTTTGGGAGAAGCAGTTCAACCAAAGGCCAGATTTTTAATATCACCAGAGTCCAGATCAGAAATAAGTGCAGCACAGTGGCTCTGACTGATAGGCCTGGCCACACGTGGCACATAAAGAAGCTAAGGTTGACCAGAGAAGAGGGAAACAAAGGACCAAATCTCCATTCCAGAAGTGGGGCTTGTGGAGATAAAAGCTGCAAACACTTCCCACTCCCTGGTCAAAATTCTAGAGTGAGGCCATGGGAGAGTGGTGTTAAGGCTTTCCAGATAAAACACAGGACACCCATTCATTTTGAATTTCAAGATGAACAGCAAATATTTTAGTATATGTCTATAAATACTGCAGTAATGGAAACCTACTTACACTAAAAAAATTTATTGTTTATCAGAAATTCAAGTTTAACTGACAGTTTTAACCTGGCAACCATAGACGTGGTAGAAGGGACCTCCTAGAGACAGACCGACCCAGGCAAGAAATGAAATGGAAACACTGAGAAACCAGAGTGAGCCCCTGTCTCTCCACTTGGTAGACAGGCTAGAGAGAATTCATTCCAGGACAAGATGGGCACCCTGCAGCTGGAATAAGAAAACCCAACGTCAAAAGCATTTAGCCTAAATGTAAGGGTGAAGAAGTCCCCCTGGGCAAATTAGCTTGTCCCATGAACAGGATATTCAAACCACATAATCCAGTCTGTCTTCAGAAAGCTCACTGCCTCCAAAAGCCAAGGACGTACAATTTGGTAGCACTGTATTAATTGCCCCCATTTGTCAAAACTCTAGAGAGACTTCATGGAAATTAAGTGTCCAACCCACATGCTCCCCAGCACACAATAGCTACTTCCATCACAGCTCTCACCACACAGAATATAAATATCCATTCATCTGTCCATCACTCCCTCCATGAGTGATTAAAAGACAGGAGGAGTCTAATTTATCTGTGAAGCCACACCCCCAACAGTGGCTGGCCACCACACAACACAGCTAGTTGACTTGCATGGTTACTGTAAGGGAATTCATAGTAAGAAGGTGGTAAACAGACTTTATTAGGAATAAGAAAAGAACAAGGGGGGGGAAGGCACTCATTTTTTTAAATTAACTTCACTCAATACTCTTAATAGATTAGATGGTTACTTGTACAAGTGCTCTATATAAGTACACTTTATGTTAATAGTAGATCTGCAAATACATACTGGGTGCCACAAAAATGTATACACATTTTAAGAAATGAAAAAAAAGTATTAAAATTGTAATACTCAATTTTTACCGACAACAAAAGATGAATACAAGCCACGTTTGACTTTTACAGTTACAAGAGGTGCTTACAGTGGTTATCATCAGCATCTCAACACTTCTGATTACAGTTGCATGAGCAACACTGACAAAAATGTCCACTTGTATTGTTGCGCATGCCCTTTCAATTTCTTCCCAAAGTACCGTCAATGTAGCCAGTTTTCTATGGTACAGCACATTCTTTAGGTCCCCCACAGGTAGAAGTCATGGGGTGATAAGTCAGAAGAACATGGAGAAAACTCAAACAAGTTCTCAAATTTCAAATACCACTTCCAAATGGTCTTGCGCTCCTTGAACAACAACTGTGTTTCCATTGTTTTCTTTAACTGTTCTGCCTGTCACAGGGTGACACTAGCGTTCATTTGATTAACACCATCTTTTGAGTGAGCGTCATACTACACATTGCTACCATAATTCAATTCAACTTCAAAAAATAATACATAGATAGCATCGCTTAAAATATGTATCCATTCTTTTGGCACCCCCACTATAATAGTAAGAAAAAAATTTCAAAGACCGTTGTTGAGTTTTTGTTTTTGTTTTTTATGTTTTGGTTTTTGTTTGGGAGGGTGATTAAGGAAAAGATCTACAATGTATACAATGATGTAAGATTTAAAATAATGGGCACTAGACTTATCAGAGGGAGCACTTCATAAATTATATAAATGCCTACCCACTGTGCTATACACCTGAAAACAACATAAATAATATTGAAATGTCAACTATAATTTTAAATTTATATATATATATATAAAATCATGGGATGTATAAGATAGCATAGGGAATATAGTCACTATGTAAGGAGTCCGATGAATAGTGAACTTGTTGGGGTTATAACTTTATGAGGTGTGCAAATGTCTAATCTTTACATTCTTTTGTACACCTGAAACTAATAAAAAATCTAAAAATTAAAAATACATACTAAGTTAAAGAAAAAAATTAAAATGCACAAATGTACATCAGGACCTTAATTATGTGCCTATATGTGCATATCATGTGCACATATGGAATACCCCGGAAGTCCCTTAGGTGAGTAAGAGACATTAGGATGAAAGACTCAACCTCATCTCTTCCTAAAAATATTCAGATCTCTGAGGCACTCAATCTAGAATCAGCTCTCAAATAACAGTTCCCACTGTGTTAATGAAACTGTAACACAACATTCCTACACACGAACCATTACACGGGTCCACAGGAATCCACAACGGGATATGCTGACGGTCCTCATGAACGGCGTCACAGAAATGAAACGACCCCCACAGCCTGATACTGCTTCAGGACAAATCGCCACGCTGTCTAGAATTTCACGCACTCTGTCCTTCACCTGCGTTTACCTGTCCCTCTCCTCACTGCACACCTTCCCTGAGTACATCCCAGTAAGTATCACTGTCCCCTGCAACCTTTCTCTCTCACTGATTGCTGAAGTACTCCTTGGTCATTTAGAAGATCCGAGTCCATCCTCTTCTGGCCACGTGTATAATGTACAGACTGATGTGTGGTCTCCAACACAAGAGGTGGGCAAGCCCACTCACTAGGTGTGGGAAGGGAATGTCAAAACTTCTACTTACTTTAATGTTATCTCACTCATTTTTAATTTCTGGTTTTCTGTGTGCTTTACAATGGACTCAACATATTAGACAGTATGCACACATAATCGTGTACTAAATGAACACCTTGGTCACTTGTGTTCCAGTTCTATGTGGCAACATAACAAACCACTCCAAAACACAGTGGCATAAAATAACAGCCATTTTTATTAATGCTCACAAATTCCAAGGGTTAGACGTTTGGATAGGGTACGGCAGGATGCTTGTTTCAGTTCCACAACTTTTGGGGCCTAGTTGGAAAGACTCAAAACAGCTGGGAGGTGACTCCAAGGGCTGGGTGCTGCAATCATCAGGAACTCAACTTACATGGCTGCCACTGGGCTCAGCTGGGGCGATCCACCGCCAAACCTAGACGGGGTCTCTCCCTGTGGCCTCTCACAGCACGGCAGCTGGGAGGCGTGGAGAGCAAGTACAGCAAGAGAATGAAGTAGGAGCTAAGTGGCCTTTTCTGACCCAGCTTCAGAAGACACCTTGGGTCACCTTCTCCGTACTTGATCGGTAGAAGCAGTCACGAAGCTGCACAGAGGCAAGGGGCGGGCCCTCAGCCGCACCCTGTGACGTGGAGTGGCCAGGTCACATTGCAGAAGGGCACTCGGGGGGAGAGATTGTTGCAGTCACCTCTGGAAAAATACCCTGCCTCCGTTTCCCTGCTCACTCTGAGACCTGCCCCTACATCCCACCCTATCCCTCCCCTTCTTCCCTGCTCTGTCCTGCACTGGGACAAAACCTCGCAGACCACACTCCCCAGGCTCTGATGCCAAACAGACTCTGGCTAGGTTTAGACAATGAAGGTACTGCCAAGAGACTGAGAGGGTGCCAAGGAGAGGAGAAACTAGGATATTCTGTTTTGGTCAGCAACCTGCATGGCTTCCACTCGCTGCTAGGCAGCCACCACTTGTTCCACTTGCCAGTCCACAACTGAGACCCAAAAGTCAATGCTGACCTCCTGCTTTGCTGATCTTGGGTTGCATACAGGGTTGGCCCCACCATGTTTAGCTTTGCAGCTCTTTCAACCCCTTTGTAGCCAATTCCCAATATTAAATTCTCCTATTCAAACTAACTGATGTGGACTCTCTTTTCCTTACTATGTAATAAATACACGACGGGAACCAAAAAGGAAAAAACAAACAAACAAAAAAGGAAAACCAGCATTATCTTTCTTTGATGTGAGAGGGATTGTACACTCAGAATTTGTTCCTCCAGGGTCAAAGAGCCAACCAAAGTTTTTATCTAGAAATTCTGAGAAGGTCATGTAACGATTTGCCAAAGACACATCCTGAGTTGTGGCAAACAGATGACTGGTTCTCCCAACATGACAACACGGCTGCCCAGGTCACCAAAGTGTTTAGCAGTTTTTGACAAAAACATCAAGACCCCCATGCCCCACCCTCCCTACTCACCCAATCACACCCGAGCAATTTTTTTTGTTTGTTTGTTTCCCTGATGAAAAGAAGTCCTCAAAGGGCAACATTTTGCCAGCATGGAAGAGATGAAACAAAAAATGGCAGAAGCACTAAAAGGCATCAAAATCGATGAGTTCAAAAACTGTTTTGAGCAGTGGAAAAAGTGTCCCTATAGGTGTACTGCATCTAATGGACAGTAGTACTTTGAAGGTGACGGAAGTTTAAACATATAAGAATAAATACACAATTTTTTACAAATAAATTCCGGTTTTGGGGGGCTAACCCCTTGTACACATAATAGGGATAAATATTCCAAACTGTTCTACTAATCAAAATGTGAGAGTAATAAAGTATGTAGGCATTTGATGTAGTTTAAAAAGACTTGGAACTCAGGTTGCCCAAGTTCTGGCCCTGGATCTGGCACTAGCCATACGCTTTGACGTTTGCTTATTAGTCCGCGGGCCTTAGTGTTCTCATCTCCACAATGAGTTGTCCCTTTCAGCATTACACTCTATGATTCTTTCAGATACAATCTGCCCACTAGGTCCAGGCCTAACCCACACTGATCTTGAATTCTGAATGTCTCACCTCAGCACAAGGATAAACAAACAAAAACACATGCCAGCACAAACAACATAATTTTGCTACATGACTCAACAAAGGGAAGTGACCCAGGTGGACGGCAGTAGAGGCAGGTCCAAGACAATGACCAGTCCCTGAGGTTGCACTGAGGGGGTGACAGGGAGGGTGGAGGTGGGCACCAGGTTAATGTGGGAGCTCCGTAACCACGCCCAGGGCAGTCCCGGCCCCTCAGCTCTAGGTATAAGCATGGCAGTGTCTGTAACTGGACCCTTACAAATAAGCCTGGTCATCTGGACTGAACTCCATCCAAGTGCAGGGGATATTAAACCCTGTGAAAAAAAAGGACTTTTTCTTCTTCGAAGGGAAAAAAGTCTTACAAAATAAAAGATGCATGGTTTGTTGCAAAAGTAGAGCGAAACTGCAACTGAGCCTGCCAAGGCCCCATCACAGGGGAAAGCTTCTATTTTAGGGAATGGGCTTTACAACAGAGCTGACAGAGGGGCAAAGGCAAGCTGGCACCCTTTCTTTCTATTGGGTGCATATAAACAATTCTTCCCCCCAACTCACCCATCCCCTCACCTCCTTCCCATTCCCGGAGAAGAGGATTTAACAAAATTGATTGCATATTTCACAAAACATCTTCAAATATTTGAAGGAAATGACAACTGCAATAAACCATAAACAATTGGACCATAAATTTCAAATCCAAAAGTCCTATTCAATTGACTGTTATTTGAAACAAATGAGTTACATGTTTAGACCTAACGTTCTTTGGTAGCAGAGATATTTTCATTTTCAAGCTACTTCTTGTAACAGGATTTGACCTGTCAATAAATCTAAATATTCTTCAGGAACACGAGTTAGGAAAATGCACATTCAAAACCAATACCCGGAAATAACCCTAAAGATGCTAAAAGGCCAACCACAAAAACGGAAGTCTTGTTTGTTTGTTTTGTAGTATGTGGGTAGTTCCCTGACTGGGAATCGAATCCAGGCCGCAACGTTGACAGTGCCAGCGCCGAAACCTTAAGCCACTACACCACCAGGGAGCTCCCAAAAACGGAAGTCTTAGCACACGTCTGCAGGGAGCTCAGAATCTGGCCTAAACAGCCACCCTGGTTCTGTCCCAACAGAATAGAATTTGTGAAGTATTCAAATCTGAAACTTTACTTTGATGATCTGAAAGAGTGACAGACAAGTTGAACCAATTATAACTGAAGCAAAATGGACTCATTGTTCTTTGCTAAAATTTATTCTGGATCCAAATGACTTTGAGAAGAGCTGGACAAGACACGTCACGCACGCGAGGACGCGTCTCTCCTTTACCTTGGTTCCACATATGGGCCTGGACAGGTTGTACATTATTGAGACACACTGAACCAGACAGGGAAAGCAAATGGAGAGATGAAGGTTAAGTAGCCACTATGTCCGTTAAGAAATAAAGAACAATTCCGTTTAACCTGCCTACTGTATGCAATGCACTTTTCTAGATTCTATGCGGAATATGAAGATGAACAAGACACAGCCTGCGCCCCACCCCCCCAGGCTGACCCTCGAGTGATGACGTCAGATATGTATATTAGCACGTGATACAAGACCCGGTGGTGACAGACGCTGTAGTGCATGCAGCGATCCGTAAGAATGCAGGAGGGAGGAACGGGCCCACCCGTTTGAAGGGTATGGGGAGGCTTCCTAGAGAAGGTGAGACTGAAGCATGGCTACAAGGCTGACCCAGACGAGACAGAGGGCTAGAGAGAATGTACTGGACTGTAGGAATGGGACAGTGGTGTGAGCAAAGCCTAGGAAGTCTGCCAAGGACGTGCGCTGAGCACACAGATGATGAGAGCAGAGGAGAGAGGAGAGAGCAATGCGGTGGGTGGGAGGTGGCACAGGCCCGTGAGAGCCAAACCTCCGGTGCCCGTGAACGCCAGCAGGGGACAGCAAGGACTTCATTTTGCATGTAATGGTGAGCCATGAAAAGTTTGGGAGAAGGTAGATACGATTAGATCTCTGATTTAAAAAACAAAACAAAACAAAACAATGCATGGCAATTTGAGTTATGTTCTTTAAAAATCCATATTCCTCAGAGAAAATTTTGCAAAAAAATTCTTATCAGGGCAATAACTCTTTCTCTCTGACACAGCTGCCCCGAATGCTCCTACCCTCCCTCTGTTTTAAAAGCCTTGGTCTGAAAACAAGCATCTCGTTCTCCAAGTCACTGCCTCCAACTGTTCCTTCCGTATGGACGCTGGATGTCCTGTGCGGTGTCACATCTGTCTGCCCAGCAATGAGCTGCGACAGCATGAGCAAAACGTGGAGCGTCTCCTGAGGGTTCCCTAGAAAGCACATGGGCTGTGGAAGATGCACTTCTATGTTCCTATGAATGCACGTGGCAACAAACAGCAAACGGATACATCTTTAAATGCGTAAGGAGCATCTATGTCCCTTGAAGTGTTAGTTTCAAGGTTATCTTGTTCCACAATTTCTCTGAACTCAGAATCAAGGCTCAGAATCCTCCCTCCAGTCCTGTAATTAAAGGCTGAATTTCTAAGGAAAGTTCTTTCTCCCTTTATCCTTCATTTCCATGTGGAAACAGACTCAATTTATCTACAGTGAGAGCTCCCATTGCCCCCACCGGTTAAAGAGACTTTGGTATTTTTTTTTCTTGTAGGCATAAAGAATAAATTAGATTGATATTCAAGATGAGTAGAATATGTGAACAAGAATGGGAAAGAAGCAGGCAAAGAGAAGGTCAGGCCGGACCATGCCGTACCATCAGCCTATCGCTTTCATTAGCTGTGCTCTCGGGGGTTTGTCATTCTTTGATGGTTCCACTGGACTTGGCAGTAACAAGTGTGCCATTGGGAGCCTCTCTTTACTGCGGGGGTCTAGCCGCAGCAAATACAGTGACTAGTACTTTTGAAACAATGCAAGATGCGGAAAGAAAGGTATGTGTGCACCCACGCTGACACACAAACACACAAGACGGAGACAGAGAGAGGGAGAGAGCTGTAAAGAGAGGCTTCAACCACAACGTACTTCTGAGGTGTATCTCAGCAGAAATTAAAGATGGATATTCCAAATGAACTCACTCACATCTCCTCTATAACCTTCCACTGGGTACACAGAGAAGACGCCACCTCAGAGCCCCTGCACGCCAGCGTCTGAGCAGCAGTTCAGCTCCCTCCCTCAGCCTGCGTGCTCTGGGGAGAGGCTGAGGCCCCCAGGGGCTGAGTGCTGGACTCGGTGAGGCTGCTGGGAGAGGAGACACCCAGGGACTGGCTCTTTCTCCTCCACAGATGCTTCCTATCTAGGACACCAGTCAGCCCTCTCATTTCTCCTCTCTCCTGCAGATGATCCAGGCTCTGCTGATGCCACATTCCGGTTCCTCTGGGTTGACTACCACCTCCCAGTGGGTGAAAAGGGCAGGGAGATGAGGTGAAAACCCAGGTTAGGCAAACTACTAACTCCGGCAAGTATAAGAAAGTCTAGAGCTGTGATATCCAATGTGGAAACCACCTGCCACACGTGACTTTAAATTCTCCAGTCTCACTGGCCATGTGTGGCTAGTGGCTGTCACATTGGAAAGCGAGGATAGAGAACATTTCTGTCACGGCAGAAAGTTCTGCTGGACACACTGCTCTCAGGCTGTTATGAAGAGGTCTACTTCCACCTTGGATTAGGAGTAGGTTGACCAGACATCTCATCTTAAGCAGGATAGAAAAGAGGGTGGTTCCCTGGTGGTGCAGCGGCTAGGCTTCGGTGCTCTCAATGCCAGGGCCTGGGTTCAATTCCCAGCCATGGAACCACCCACCCCCTCCTCAAAAAAAATTTTTTAATTAAAAACAAAAAAAAAAAAAAAAAAGGAAACAACAGTACTGTCCCATTTCAAACAGTACATACGGTCAGCCTAGTCTCACTGGGCTAAATTCAAGGTGTCAGTAGGCTGACCATTTGAAACCAGACAGTAATGTTGTTTTCTGTCCCATTTAAAACAGTATGTCTACTCAGCCTAATTAAAAATAAAAGGTAATGTTAGTGATAAGTGAAAAGAACACTAATTAGGAGTTAATTCATGGCCCATTTTTACTTATCCTGGGCTTTCATGCCATCATGGAATTACTCAGCAACCCATTCTTTAAAATCAGGGTGTTGGAATGGATAGGTTACCCCTAAATTCTTACCTTACAGAGTAAGATGAGGTAGCAGGTGCAATGGGGAGAACCCTGAATTCGCAATAGGCACAAGTTCCAGGGACAAGTCACCTGCTGGCCTTAGCTGTCTCAGCAGCAGAATGGAATCTGATCATCTACCTCACAAACCAAATGAGGTAGTAATATATTTAAGATTGCCCTGTTTGCTGCAAAATGATAACCAACGGCCAGGGGGTTACCCTCAGAAGTTGAAACATCCAGACTGCACAGTGTCTTCAGATTCCTACTTGTGTCCTTCACCCCCATGAGGGATGTCCATCAGCAACCCCATGGCCGTGGCCCTGGCCCTGCCGCGTTTGCACACTACATACAGCCTTGCTCCCGCTGGCGTCCTCTTCAGCAGAGCCATGTTGTCACCTGTGTTTGGCACACAGATTTACTTCCTCTTCCTCCCACCACCAGCACAACCACAAAGAGAACAGGTTATTTTAAAGTCACCTATAAATTATGCCCTTGGAACTACTCCTGGGCTTGGGGGGTAGGGGAGGGGAGGTTACAGAGACATCATCTAGTGAAGCCCTGCTCTATCCGGTGCACTTTATTTGGGCTGTGGGACTTAGCTTTAAAAATAATTTTTTAAAGAGATACTAGCAAAAAAAAAAATGGTGGTGGGGAATAAAACCTACACATTTGGCAAAGATTTAGAAATACTTAGGAATTCTTTATACACTTCAGCAGGTGTACATTAATGTAAGCCGAGTCTAGTAAGTACTTAAGACCAAAATGAGACATTGAGTCATAGGTAGGCTGACCCAGACATACTGTTTGAAGCAGGACAGTACCATCGTTTTCTGTCCCATTGAAAACAGTATGTCTGGCCATCCCAGTAACAGGAGAACCACTGTGGATTCCTGAGCAGAGGGAAACAGTGTTTAATGAAGACAATTCCAGCAGCCGTGTGGAGGACAGTGGTGAGGACGGGAAGCAGGCGGGGGAAGCCAGCCAGAGTCCCGCACTGAGCAGCAGCCATGGGAATGGGAAAGAGGATGAAAGGAAACAATGCAGAGGAAGAGCTGGCAGCCGGCGGTGTAGACGGGACGTTCAGGCTTGTGGAGACCCAGCCGGGGGGATCCGTGCCAGGACAGGATGCCTTGAGCAACAATGGACATGTTGGAAAAGGGTGACCATTTGAATGGAAAAGGGAGAGGGACACCGGTCTGTTTCTTTTGTTTTGGTTTGTTTTGGGTTTTGGCCTTTAACATTTTCCAGTATCAGGAGAAACGTGCCGGGGGGAAACCACTGGAGACATCATCAGGATGCTGGGAATGTAGATTGCAGAATGATCAAAATCAGCTTGTAACTGAAACCATGTGATTAAAAAAATGAGCCTTCCGAAGAGTTGAGAACTGAGCAAGAAAAACAGAAATGGGCACTAGGTGACACCTCAGGGAAGTGGTGGTGGTTTCCGGGGCCAAGATGTGGCGCCATGTCTCTCAGCCTCGGCACTACGGACATTTGGGCTGGATCACTGTTTTCCCAGGGGCTGTCCCACTGGCAGCTCAGCAGCATCGCCGCCAATCATGAAATTCAAAAATGTCTCCAGACATTGCCAAGTGTCCTCCGAGAGGCAAAACGGGCCCCAGATGAGAACCACCAATGCGGAGGTGACAGAAAGATCTCACATGCACTTGCTGAGCACTCACATTGTGGCCAGTGCTATTCTAAGTCCTTCATAGGTAGTAATTTCTTTAAACCTCAAAAGAACATCTTGAAACAGCTGTACTATCATTATCCCCATTAAATAAATAAGGAAACCAAGTCTCAGAGGGGCAGGTGATTTTTCAAAGGTCCCACCACTAGGAACTGATGACCTCAGGCAGTTTGGCTCCAAAGTCCATGAGTTTTACTACCAGCTCTACTAATTCTTGGTGGAAAGGAGGAATCAGATGCAAAAGCACCTGAAGACTTTGCATAGACTCCACCAGGGGCGGGGGAGAGGGCGGGAGGGAGAAGAGCAAGAGCCCTGAAGCACCAGGCCTGAGACACTGGGAGAATGCTGGTACCGGCCAAGCAATAGAAACCTCACAAAGAGGGGTTGGGTTGGAGAAAAAAAATAAATAAATCCTGTGCTGGGTAAAGGTTTTAGGGTGACCACACTGAAAGCAGGAGCAAAGAAGCAATGTGAAGACAGATTCACAGTGTCAGGAGGGGGCTCGGGTGTGACAGCAAAACTCCTAATGAAAAGATGAAATGAGTCGGAAACAAAGGCTGTCAAAGTTGTGGAAGATGGAGCCAAGGCCCCTCTGAAGTTTCTAGTGAACAAGCGATAGATACGAATGTTTATACTGAAAGGCGAGTGACCGTGGTCATTCACACGTCCGAGAGTGGCGATTTTCTCCAACAACTGGGGCAGGAGCGTGGAGGAGAGAACGCGTCAGCACAGGGGCTGATACAGAAGAACTGGGCAAGCATGTGATTCTGGGGCTCATACACAAAGGCCGGTCACCCCATCCTTCAGCAATGATGGCATTCTGGAAGGAAGGATGCTGAGGCAGGCCAGGTGAGCTCCCTTCTGGGACTTTCTTCACCTGCCCTTAGAGACATGAGTGACAAAACAGAAGAGTAGATACGACTGCAAGTTAATGGAGAAATGAAATTACGGTGTGATGAAACAAAGTGGCAGACTAAGCGGGGGAGGGAGGCAACGACGGATTCCATGTTGAGAGGTCAAGGGTTCACGGTCTAAGGGAAGGACAGAAAGCAAAGCCTGCAGGTCACAAGGAGGGCTAATCCAGGTCTCCGAGGAAGAGGCCGAGAAAGACACTATAATTCAGGGACGGAGCATCGCTGGAGATCTGGAAGGAGGGGCAATGCAGATGACGTGCAGGATGCGTCTTAGCTGATAAGTGGCGGATGTGCAATGGAAATGTGCAAGAACCCATGCATCCAACAGATTAAAAAGTCTCTTTAGTGTGTAGTTTAAAATATAGCAGGAAATGGAATAAAGAGTGAAAATGCTGGCTATTTTCACTGAAAAGCTAAATAAACACTTGTTTTATTAAAATTAGAGAAAATGCTTTCCCTCTGGACGATCTGAACAATCCATTCACAACGAAAAAGCTAAGAGCAGTTATTTCCACAGCAGGAGGAGCTGTGTGCATAAAATTACAGGGTTAAGGGCATTTATTTAATCAATCCACGATGTCTTCTAGAAACATGGGTCCACCAGGAGAGGCAGGCAAGAATGGCCAGGATTCAAGAAATCGGGGCCTGGCTTCCTCCCTTCCAGTGGCTGTCACGAGCCGCAGGGTTGGCAGTGAGGCATAACTGCACACGTGAGACAAAGGAGCAGGTGTGGGAGAGCCAGGGCACAGGGTCTGAACAGCAGTTCTCGAGCCCGGCTGCACGTGAGAGCCACCTGGGCAGCCTTTCAAACACGCCGGGGCCAAGTCAGAAATCAGAACGGGTGCCCTTGTGAACATTCTCCAAAGTTTCTTGCACCCTGAGAAGGAATGATTTTGCGTTCATGTTCTCGTATTCACTCTGTCGCTCTCTCTGTCCCTGTCTCTCTTGCACACACACACACACACACACACACACACACACACACACACACACACACACACACACACACACACACACACACACACACACACACACACACATGCACACACATGCACACACACACACGCACTCGCATCGAGCTGGCTCCTCCACTCAGCGAGCAGCGGGGAGCACGGCATTTCTTGGCAGCAGCTTTGCCCCCCAGCTGCACCTGGACTGGAGCCCGCCCGCACTGAGGAACCAGGCGGGCGCAGAGGAAGCCTCTTCTTGCCTCCACACCCATCTCATTCCCACCCCTGATGGCGGTATCAAAGGGAGACCCGGACCCAATGCCTCGAACACATTCCATCCCTTCTCCGACAGAAACAGAAGGCTTTCACAAAGACCAAGATCCCACCAGCCTGCAGTTATTAAACTCAGATTTCAGCAAACTGCAGTCATTTTGTATAAAATTAACCCTAAATTGCCAGGCACCATGGCACAAATAACCTAAAAACCAAATCAATTCAAAATGGATTTATATTTGCCACCTGAATGCTTGTCAGTCTGTGAACTCATAATGCTTATTAATTCCTACCTAAAATGTCTGTTTATCACCACTTAGAGGCAGGAGTAAGACAAAGAGACGCACACGAGCAGGTTTCCGACGGCACGGATCTGCTGGGCACTGCTCTAACGGGGTTTGCACAGCGACCGCAACACCCAAGTGAGCTGGAAGGGCTGGCCGGAGGGCGGGTGGCTGACCTCCACAGAGAGGTGGCAAAAACTCCCCAGGGTCCAGACAGAGCTTCCCAGGATGGCAAAGCAGCTGTGGCTGTCTGACTGTCCCCCTGAAGTGTGCCAGAACTGCTGATGACTCCATTACGGCAGGGCTGGGCAGTGCTGCCTACTCCAGACGACAGTTAGGTGGGTGCTATTTGCACTAGTCCTGTCCCCACTGCCTGGCAAGTGGAAACCTGATGGCCCACTAGCTTTCTACCCCTTCCTTGTCACCTGCCTCCCCCTTGTCATCCCTCATCCCTGTTTCTCTTCTCCTTCACATACAAAGTGGAGGAAAAGCCCCAGAACTTGACTGAAGTTGATGCCCTGGACGGGGCACTTTCCTGGCTTTCCTTTCATTACTCTCTCTTTCTTTCTTTCTTTCTCTCTCTCTTTCTCTCCCTCTTTTCTCTTAAAATACAAGGCTTTCAGCCCCCAGGGATCTCCAGATGACCCACAGACATACCTAACTCCAGGACTTCTTTCAAAACACTGCCCATTCCCTGAGGTCATCCAGGCTGGATTGTGTACACTTCATTTTGTCTCCCTCATAAGCAGAACCATATCCAGCTCCTCTGTTTCTTCTCCTCTTTGCACTAGAGCCATGGTGGAGGACAGCTGAGGACTAGGGTGGGGCAGGCACTTATGGGGAAGAGAAGAGAGGATAGAGAAGGCCAGCAAGGTCCATCTCTTATCTTTCTTGCACAACCAAGAACTCACCAGCATTGCTCATAGGATGTGCATGGGAGAAGAAAGGGAATTAAATTCCAGGCACTTTATATACTTTACCTCATCTGACCTTCATATAACCTGCATTTTACAGAAAGGAAAGCCAAGGGCCAAAAGAAAAGAAAAGAAAGTGCCTTATCCAACGTCACTTAGTGGCAAGCAGCAAACTTAGAATTCTGAACTTGAGTCCCTTTGACGTCAAAGACGAGGCTGCTTCTGTGGGCAGGGCTATTGGAGCTTCAGTCTGTATTCCCAGCATTTTGCTATTCAAAGTCTAGGCATGCCCTGGCTGAAAAGCCACAGCAGTTCCAGCCTAGAAATCCTAAGGGTGCTGGCACTGAGGCACCCTGGAAAGACTGCCTGACACCCAGTAGAAAGTAGAGGCCAAACTCCCATCGTGAGAAGGGTAAGGAGGGAATCGGAACAAGTCATCTCCACTGACTGTCCACCCTATTGGGAGTGCAGGTGAATTCTAACAGGCATCTAAGAAATCCTTGCTCAGAGACTTCAGCCCTGGCTAGTGTTTGTTCTCAGAGCCTTAGACAAGAGTCAGGGAGTCAGCTGGGGATAGGTAGGGCAAGGACAGACGTAACAGAGAGAACAATAAAGCGAGTGTGCGAGTGTGTCAGCTTCATCTGAATTACACCCACCTCTTCAAAGCACGTGAATTCTCCAGCTCCCAAGAGGCTGAGCTGGCTTGCTCACGTCTAGGCCAGATGGCCAGTGTGACTACAGCCCTTGGCGTAGACAGCCCTAAAGACACTTCCGTTCAGCCTCCTTGCCCAGCCATTTTTGCCCGAGTCAGCTCCTGGTCTGCAGGCCCTTGCAGGACAAGCAGCATGCCCGATTCCAGGACGAGGAGGGCCCGGAGCCCTGAACTTGGTGGCAAGCCTTCATAAACATTCTGGAAGTCAGTGGTTCTTAATCTTCCTAACGCCGCGACCCTTTCATACAGTTCCCCATGTTGTGGTGACCCCCAACCATAAAAGAAACATAATTAAAGCACAGTGATTAATCACAAAAACAATATGTAATTATATATTGTGAAATATGTGTTTTCCGATGATCTTAGGTGACCCCTGTGAAAGGGTCATTCGACCCCCGAAGGGTCGTGACCCACAGGTTGAGAACCGCTGGTCACGTGAAGCTGTGAGGCTGCTTAATCCGGGAAGAACAAAGGAGTTGGAGTCTCGAGGGAAATTATTCCCCACGGTCCCCACCTTCCAGAGTCGAAATAACTGGAGGAATATCTGCCAGGGTGTACCCTAGACGCACGGCCTAGAGCAAGAGTTCTTAGCTTGGTATCCATGGATGGGCTCCAGGGATCCTAAACCCCCTAACACTGAAGGTGGAATTTGGGGAGTTTGCATTAAAGCGGGTCCGCATAACAGTGAGCACACGTTTTGGAGTTGCTGATCAAATGCATGTATGGACTGGGAGCAAGAGGGATGGAAAGATAAATAAAGCGGGGGACAGGGTGGGGTGGGGTGGTGGCAGCATGGCCTGCTGAGGATGAAAATGGGGCTGTCCTTGTGCCCCACAGCTGCAAAGCTGATTCCAGCAGACAGAGCACCGCCTCACCCCTCAGCCAGGAGCACAGCCCTTCTGTGCAGCCCCGAAAGGCAGGCATAGTACTTTACGGTCCCCACCTTGTTGGGAACGTTAATGGAGGCAGAGTTCAAGCTCCCCCCAGGTGAGAGCCAGCCACACTTCTACGATGTCACCCCAGCCCCCAGGCCATGCCCACACTGCATTGTGAACATCAGCTAGCGATTCAACCCACCTCATTTTCCCTATTTAAAAGGTACAATCTCAGGGGAAGTCAGATCTAAAAGTTTCATTAGCTTTTCTTAATTACATGTATCAGTTTCCTGCAGCCTGCCAAGCCTGTCCTTCTCCTAAAACCACAGATCTGATAGAGTTGGCTCTTTAAAAAGCCATTTTAACCGTTACCATGCCCTGGTCTCTTCAAAGGGTCAGTAACTGCCTATGAGGTTTGATATTTTTTTCCAATGGAATGTTTATGCTTATGAGATTGTAATTTCCAGCCATTACCTCTTTCTTAAAAAAAGGTTATAAGCTGGCCCTCAGATACCTTGCCATTCCTCTGTGATCTTCTTTTGCTCTTCAGTGACCAGTCCTTTCTTGGAGTCATTTTAGAATCTGCCACTAAGACCTGAAGCTGTTTTTTTCTATACTTCTTAATGTTTCAAGAACCTCTCCAACTTCACCTTGGTTTTGTGCTCCCTAACCTGTGCTAATATGTGTAAGTACACCATATTATACACATACAGACACACACCCCCACAAACACACACGCGTGTGATTGTGTATTAGTACCCAGTTCTCAGTTACACTTCTAAGAAAGTAAGGCTATATCTCCTGCCTTTATGGAGATAACTTTTACTCCTTTGCCTTCATCTAATTCCCAAACGAAGTAAAGCTCTTACTTATTCGTATTTCTTATCTCATCTTTTATGAATATGAAAATAATGTACTCTATTGCAAAAATTGGGGGAAGAAAAACTTAAAGAAATAAAATAATAATAATTGTCTTGCCCCAAACCCTTAGAGCTTTTGCATAATGTGTTTGACCCTGCCTTTTCAGGTTTCACAGCTTTTACTATTTCTAAATATGCGCACCGGCCCACCAAATGCATTTTCTTTTTAGAGTCCATTCTTCATTTATCCAATGAGGCTTCTTCTAATCTTCCTCCACCAGGACAACAAGCTGCTGTCCTCAGCTCTCATACAGCAGGGGCAAGAAGAGAGAGCCCGGACTTGAGGTTCAGGAGAGGGGGGACTGAAATCCAGCTCTTTCTTCCTTTGGACTACACAATTTTGGACAATCCCTAGAGCACTCGGTACCTCCATTTCTTCACCTGCAAAATGGGGATAACAGTCCCCCTCCAGAACTTCTCCTAGCGGGTCCTTAGGGACCCCAAAAACTGGGATCAGAAGAAAATACACGAGGAGGCCTTTGGTAACCGTAAAGCACTCCAGAAATGTAAGTACTGTCATTACTACACCCGAGTTGGTTCGTTTTTGCCCGTCACCTTCTTTCACTGAAAAACATTCCTTTCTTTCTCAAAATTTGTGTTTCGTTTCATTGCAAGTCTCCTTACTGATTTCCATTTTATCCTATGTTTGATCAGTTCATGGTCATTTTGCCGAAAGCTCATTTCAACCCTTAAATCCTTGACGAATTGGTTCCTATTTGTGGGGACCATCTGCACTTTTTTAATACAAAGAATTCATGTTTTCTCAATGTTCTTTCTTCTCTTGCTGGTTATGGTTTGATGAGATACTCAGAGAAGTCAATGCCAATGTCCATCTGGAAGGCCCTAACTCAGGACTGACTGCTCCCATGCCTGGGACAACTATGCGTTACACTCTTGTCACTCAAACTGGCTCTGACGAGGTTGGGACCAGGAGCCGTCCCAGCAGTTATACTTATTAAATACCTACTCTATGACAAGCACTGTCCAAAGTGAAATGACTCACTTAATTCTCACAACTGAAAGGCCAGAATGATCAATACCTCATCTTACAGACAAGGATTCAGGGGATACAGAGAAGTGAAGACATTTGCCCAGTTAACTAATAAGGGGCAGGACAGAAACCTTGGCTGTCTGGACAGAATCCTCCTGAGTTCTTGCTGTCAATCACCATGTCCTGTACCTGCCACCATGTTAGCAAGAAAGGATGGAGGAGGATGCAGGCCAGTAGGCCCCCAACACCTCTGAAATCCCACTGGAGGAAACAGTAGCCAGGAAAACTTAAGGGGCCCAAAGGTGACAGCAAGCAGCACAGAAGTACAAATGGGGGGCGGGGTGGGGGGGGCGGTTAATGGGAGCATGAAGAAGGCGGTGACTCCAGCCTTGTGAGGCCCAGAGGACGTGGAGCAGAGGATCCCTGAGCTGCATCTGGAAGGCAGGAAATGAAGAAAGCAGGTGGGGTAGGTGAGGAGGGCCCTGCAGACAGAGCAAGAGGCAGGAGCAAAAGGCCTGGCGTGCAAAACGGCCTCTCGCACACCTCCCCCTTTTCCCCGGCCCTGTCGCTACTCTCCCTGGATCGTGCAAAGATAAACGATAAGCCCGGGGAGGAAAATGGTTCCATACAAAAAGCTGGGAAGATTAGTCTTGCTCTCCTTTCTGGCTAGCATTTATCTAGTTGTCCAGATAAACATGGTGAAAGAGAACCCGAGAAGGAGGCACAGACCACAGATCAGAAACCACAGGTCACGAGGCCCGGGTGCCGCCCGGTGTCCGGAACGCTGGGGCCTCGCCCTGCTGCCTGTCCCCCCCAGCCATTATTGTCCATTCCCTTGTCTGCTGGGAGAGAACGTGCTGCCCGGAAGGCCACTGCCAAGCTGGTATTTTGAGCGGGATGGAGTCATTAAACTTAACAGGAGGTGTGTACATTAAACTTAACAGTTTGAGGGGATTCTTTAAGTTTCCTCATTCGATCCACAACACAGTAACTGTCTCCCCAAATGATGGCATTTTACCGATGAGGAAGGAAGTTCAGCGAGGTTGGGACCTTGCCTGAATCACACAGAGCCGAGGCGGCACTGGCACGAGACCTGGCGGCCTGGCCCCTTGGCCAGCATGCCTTCCTCAACTGTCACTTCGCTTCAAATAACTGAAAAGTACTTTTAAAATATCAATGTGGTAAAGCTAAGGCACCTAAACTCTAGGGCACCAAGAGGTTGCCTCTTTTCTTAGATAGAAAAATAAACACAGAGGAAACTTAACCTTTGTAGTGTGTTTATTTCATATAAAACGGCCCTCCAAGCCAATAGTGGATGCAGATATTTGAAACACAACTAGCTCCCTCATATCCTTTTTGGGACGTGAATAGAATAACAATGACTCCTGTTAATAATAAACACCCAGCAAGGAAGCAGCATTTCTGAGGACCATTCTCGTACTCTAACCATTAGTCTCCACTCAAGGTAACAGTTTATAAATGGGTTTGAGAAAGAAGCAGATACAAGAAAATGGTAGATCTTCAGAATATCCAAGATTAAGTGAGTAGAGAGAAGAGGACTCTTTCCTCCTAAAGGAAGTCGGGTCTTCATGTTTGGAGGTGAAGGAGGTGTACAGAATGCTAGCGATAGACTACAAAGGTAGTGCCCAGGCCTTAGCCATTGTGTGAAATAAAAGAGGAGCTCACTGCCAGTGCCACCAGTTTCTCACCTTTGTCCTCACTGGATTAAATGAAGGTCCAGAACTTGGCTGTTTTGTAGGCATCTATTTTTCCATTTGAAAACAAGCATACTTTTTTCCCAAGAGAAAAGCCCAAAGAGAAGGGATTTACAAGAAATCACTTTAGCTGAAGTTTCGATGTGCATGCTGTTCACGGGTTCCTCTACATACGACCTTTATCTTCTCTTACATGGGGGCTGCTGTGTAGAATTTAACGAACCAGGGGTTAGACTCAGTGGATGTAAGGTGACATCTGGGCTTGCTGCTTACAGCTGTGTGACCTTTAGCTCTCTAATCCTCACTCTGTTCATCTGAGAAACAAAATAATAATCTCAGATGTGTGGTAAAGATTAAATGAGATAACATATGTTAACATAACCCAAAATATAATGAGCACATCACAACTACCTATTGCCAATTCAAGGCCCGATTTCAATAGAAAATGGTCTTAGGCAAAGGCAAGGCTATTCCTTTTTGGATAACTATTATATTTGGACTGACAGCAATAATTCTCAGCATTTTCCTTCCACCATTTATCTCTAAAAAGGACCTTCTCACTCCCTCCCCTAACCTCTGTCCCAGTTGCATAAATGCAGATTCATAAACTAGATTCCCTGCTATGGTGACTGAAAGACCATTCATACATTTCAGAGCCAACCTTGAGTTTTATGCTGAAATCAAAGCAGCATTGTAAATGGGTACAGAACAAAGAAGAGAGACTGAGAAGGTGAGTAACCATTATCCTAGCTACTCCAGAATGCCCAGCATGGTGAAGGTAATTGGGGGATGCAAGATAAAAAAGCTTTCAAGGAATCTGTCCCAAAAGACACCGTATGAAAAGTGCTACAACCAAAAGGAAACTAAAAATAGTATGTGGACAAATAACTTGGGAAGGCTTATTTCTAGTTGGGAAGATCAGGTGAGAGACTTCATGGGTGAGGCAGTCTTGGACAAGGATGGACCTTGAGGCATGGCCAGGATTTACATGGAATCAGTGAAGAGTGACAGTTTTTTTGAGGAAATATCCTTCTTAAACACAATGTAAAATGAAGCTCAAAGAAGTGAGGCACTAAGAAATGGGTATATTTTCATTCTGTTGGTCTATAGTTAGCACTAAAGATAATCTCATCCATTCGACTCTAGTAAAATTTACCCAAGGCATCAAGGGGTCCTTGGTTGGCAAGAAAGTGGAAACATAAAAGGCATAAATATGTCAACTTGATCCTCAATGCACATTCATTTCCATTATCATCTTTATCGACAACTAGCATTTCCTGAGCACTGCCCACCTGCAGAGTACTCTGCTGAGCACTGAGGACGTAAAAGTGACATAAAGCATGATTCTTATTCTCATGGCAAAATGACAACCTAACAAGCAAAGGGGGCTTCTCTTCTATATGCAGGCTCTAAGAAAACCCACCCAGTATTTTTCCTTCAGAAAGCCAAGGGGTCAACATTCTCCTACCCAAGAAAGACCTTCCAGATCTGGGCACCTGCATTTGGCCAGGGTAGGGTTTCTGCAGTCCTTCTTCCTATGTGAGAACCAGAATACAGATGTAAATAGAACAAGAGAAGGGCTGAAATTTCTTCCTTCCCCCTTAAGCCCAGACACAATTCTGGAGTTTCCAACAAGGTGATAAAAAGCAGATCCATGAACCCTGAGGATATCAATTCCAGCCCTACACAACTCATAGATAAAGCTGGTATGTATGACAACAAATCCAAGGGAAAAGGCTGCAGAATCTCAATGATTTGGATGTTTTGCTCACGTAGGACCAACCAAGAGACCTTTGGAAATTTCGATCAATAAGTACACTTCTTAGGTTTCTCCTAAATATTTAGTGCCTCACAACTCGGCCTATCCCGTCAAACGTCAGTGAGAGTCCAAGCTGCATTCCTCACCCGCACTTGCATCTCCAACCACTATTAGCAGGTATCCAAAAAAGAACTCATGTTTTTAGGGTCTGTCTTTTTAAAGGACCGCAGACCCCAAAATCTGCTTTTTTTCTTTCCTCTGTACATCGGTTCACATTCATTTTAAAATGGGGATGCCAAAAAAGGAAAGATGCAAGAAAACTATTAATCCAGTCAGCCTAATAATCAGTGATTAAAGTTACAGTCAGAGAACAAAGCTTAACGCCTCCTACCTTCTTCCTCATCTCCACGCCTTTAATATTCCACTTCGGCACCGAGAGGGTGGGTAACGAGGTTAGAGAACTCCAACCAGCACTGAGATTCACAGCCCTGACCAGTCCATCAGGGTCTGCTTACCCAGCCCCATTTATTAATAGTTCCCCTACATTTACACTGTTACTAATGAGTGAAATGCAGCTTCCTCTCTAAAGCAAGAAATGGGGCACCCTCAATAAAGACTAAGTAGAACAGAGGAGATTTGCAGAGCCAAGGGCCCTCGCCCTATTTCACAGCCACACCTGTTTCAAGGCTGTGAAGGGAAAGCACTTCCCGAACTTTCCTAACTTTTGACGCCAGGGTTGTGTCCATGTCGAGCGAGGTCAAGCACAGGGTAAACACAGCTCTGCTCCTCGTGCAGCCAACTTCTTCGGACCTCTGGCTTAGGGACCCTCTGCTAGTTGTGTTAACAGTTTAACAGTGATTGGGGCTTGCTCTCCACAGACAAATGTTTAGAGCTCATAGATGTTTTGTCAATCATCCCGTCCAGTGGTTCTCAAACATGACAGCACATTAGAATCCCCTGGGGAATTTTTAAATGACCATTGCCTGGATCCCTCCTTGGGAGACTTTAATTGAACCGTGTTGGATAGAACCTGGGCATGAACATCATTGTTTTGTTTTACTTTGTTTTGTTACTGTTGTTTAGGTATTTTGTATTTATTTTGCTGACGCTCTGCAGGTGATTTTGTTACTGAACTGGGGGAAAGCATGGTTTTTGCCTGTCTCACTGCTTTAGAAACGAGAAAATCAAGGCCCGCAGTCAATGGCTTGCATGTGGTCACAAAGCGAAACACAAGCAGAAACAAAAAGAAGCTTCCGACTTCCAAGACCATCACCTCCTCCATTATCATCTAGGCAGCTACTGGACACACTGGGAAAACTTAACATTTTTAAAGACATATTACATATCAAGGGAGTACCCTGGGCTCTGAAGGTATGTGGATGAGCAAACGCCCACCACTGGGTGACTTAAGTGGCATGGGTTCCAAGGGGACTAGTGGGACAGGGCAGAGGAGGGGAAAGTACTGAAGACAGATTTGCATGACTGTGGCTCTGACAACATGTAGGTAGCATTAGACCATGTGGCTAACCTTAGAACTATTTTCACAGCTTTAAAATGGTGGTTGTGGAGGAGGATAGGTAATCTCCAAGGTGCCTGTCAGATTAATATTCTTATTATCCTACGTATCTCTCTCTTGCGCGCTCTCTCTCTCTCTCACACACACACACACACACACTAATAAATTTCAGGTTATTTATGACTACTGTATATTTGGTAGATAAGTCACTGCACAAACATACCCATATATGCACAAGTCTAGTGTGTCTGGGTGCACATGTTGTATTGTATGTATTTGGACACACATAGCATGCACAGATCTCTAATCCAAAGACCAGCTACTGCAGTAGCTGAGTGACCAGACGAAGGCCCCCAGAGGTGGGAGCATTGCCTCAGAACATCTCGGCAATATGTTCACGGAGTACAATTAGCTTTGGGAAAAGGATCAATGACATCACCTAAGCTTCAGACTTCTGAGATTCCCTCCGCCCTTCCTCTAACAACGTGGTGCTTTCACCCAGCCATCGTTTTTTGTCCCACTTCTCAAAGGAAAAAAACAAGATCTGATTTTTTTCAGAGATTCTAACCAGTCAATGCCCTGAGAGGGTCTTTATAATAAAAATTAATGAGAAACTTAAACTTGAATTTCTTTGTAAAGGAGGAAATTCACGGTCTGAACAACGGGTAAAAGCTTGGAGGATGGCATGTGTAAGAGGACAGTTTGGTTTTTATGAGTCGAATGAGTTAATGAGTCAAAACCTTAAATTGTACGAATCTGGGAAGCTCTGTACTGCATATGTCCCCTTCCCTTTAAGCTAGACTGCCAGCAGGGTCACAGCTTAGCTTCTCTCTCCTTCCAGCTCTGCTGCTCCGCAGGCACGGCCTTGCCTCTCCCCCTCGCCCCTCTCCTCATTTCCCTAGGCGCGGCTTTGTCCCTATGCCTCCACCACCCTGCCCCTCAAGTCGCCTTGGAATCAAAGTCAGCAATGGTGGCATTTGCTCATCCACCCACTTTAATACCCAGGATACCCTCTTTATACACAATGGATCTTTAAAAAATCTTCAGGCTGAGCTTAGGTTCTCTTCACTAACGAAATGAATATAAACCACAATGTGCAGAGAAATGGTTGAAAATGGGGAGGAAGGGGTAGAAGGATAGGGAATGAAAAACAGATGTAAATAAAATTTAGAGGAGCATGCATTTCAAATCCGTCTTCCCCTAGGTACCAACGCTATGGTTTAATCAAGCAGTAGCTAAAGGTAACTTCCCATCATCTCTACACCGGGGCGTCCCCATGAAGACTACTTCTAAAACATCAGGCCATCTGAAAGGGCTCCCAGAAGCCATTCTGTGAATCCCCTGGGAATAACTGAACCCCTCTTCTTCCATCACTCCCCTTTGCCACTAAGAACGTAGCTAGTGTCTGAATGGCATGGCAACTCTCACCTCACTACTCCAGAAACACATGGGGCTAAGCTGGTTCTTTATTCTGAGTAGCTTGGCCTGGGCTAAGAGCCAACTCTCTCCTTGGCTACAAACCAACCAGCAGCTGTCCCTTTCTTTATAATGGCCATCAACAAAGTCAGTTGCAATCCAGTGGTCTAAAATGAAAATTGTATCATTTGCTCATTCTAGAGGGCAGCCTAATAAACAGGGCGAGGAGTCATTGACTGTGGAATCACTAAAGCAGAAATTAGAGCCTCTTCCCCCTCCTTCTAAGAAGACCCTGACGTATTCTCTGCCTCATCATCTGGAATCCGAAATCCCTAACCAACGAACCAGCACACTGTGGCCTCGCTCTTCTCCTCAACTGAAGAGAAGCAAGAAGAGCAGGAAACGTGCCCTTTTACACCAGCATGCCTCTTCATCTGCTCTCCGTCCTCCTAAAATGACCGTTTTCTCCAGCCACAAAACTCCTAGTTCTTCTTAAAGATGTAGTCTCACTGCCCGCCCCCCCCACACACACACAAAGCCCCTCATTCTCCCAGGCTTCTCGCCTTTACAGATCTCACCTAAATAAATAATGATCTCCTTACACACCATCCCCATTCAACCATGAGCCACTGAAAAGTACAGACCAGAGCTCATTCTTTTCCATAACACAGTGTTTGGCAAATACTGGTCTGTTGAATACCTGAGCAGAACAAAAGGCATAAAAATAAAGTTAAAAGAAGAGATCGTGTGAAGGAAAAGAGAGTAAGAGACATCAGTACATAGGCAAACCCAGAAGCAGGAGAACATGAAAAGAAAGACACGAAACAGTGATGAGAAAAGGGAAAGAAGCTAAAGATGTGCATGGTGGAAGGGTGCGTGTAGAGAGGAGAGGGGTGAACTTCCTGATTTTCCTTTTTTTACTTTTAAGGACAAAGCGAAATGTCCCCAAAGTAGAACATATTCAGTAGGCTCTCCGTTAGAATTCAAGCAACCAGCACTCTCAAGCAACTAGCAAAAAAAAAAAATTGAAGAAATAATACTGTATTATGTGGCATGGGTGCCGGTTACCGGAGAGTCTACTTACATTCATCCAGCATCTACCAATCCCCATGCCTGCCAGTTAATGGAGAGCCTACTGTATATGGAACTGCCAGTGTTAACCATGCTACAGAATTAGGTTCAGGAATGATGTAGACCCACGATACCTAGTCCAACAAGTTTGCTATCACCTGGGAGATTCACACCCCAGACCACCTGAATCAGAAAATACAGTTTAACAAGGTCCGTGGGTGATTCCAATACACAATCACGTTCGAACAGTATCGATGCAGACATGTGAAATCCACAGAAATGTCACTGTAGCTAATGGCAGGGGGCCACACCCACTGGCACTAAGCAGCTGCACAACCTGGAGCAAAAACCTCAATGTCCCTGGATCTCAGTGTCTTCAGGTGGTAAATGAGAAGGTCAGAGTCAGTGCTTTCCAAAGTGTCACGGAGATCTGATACTCCTGATCTCATCTAGCCTCCTAACTTCGAACCCTTCCTATCGCCATGAAAACAAACCACAACTAGCGCCATCCACTAGAAAATATTTCACTTCCTCTTTCCGCGTATTCACTTAATATTTTAACTATCCATAGTGCCAGTCACTATGCTAAGTACAAAAAATGATTCCAAGAGGAAAAAACTTCCCTCCCTGCCCTTGAGGAGCTCACAAACTTCTTAAAGAAACAGTGCATACAGATAAAATTAGGATGAAGTGCACTAATAACCACAAACAGGTGATACACAGAAGCAGAGCAATCACTGCTTGGGGCAGTCATGGAGAATTTGCTATGCTCCAGGTCCCTTCTCCGCCAACCTCAGCTGAAAGCACTAGAAGTGAAAAAACAAAAAAATAAGATGGTTGGGGAGCAACAAGGAGCCAACCTAAGGTTCCTGAACACACCTGAGTTCACAGGCCCTCGAAACTGATCCACCCAATGGATCATGTGTAATGGCCACAGGCAACTCTCAGAAACCCACCTGCTCTGAGTTATGCCTGCTCTCTCATCCTGACTACATTCTGTTCTATCTTCTGCATCCTTCTGAAAGATAGCATCAATTCCACCGCTAATGTACTCTCCCTGGAGACTTCTTCTCGTGGTTGCAAAGAAGGGATGCACTTTAATAAATGGGAACAATTCATTAGACCAGTAACTCTTTTGATCTATATTTATTTATGGAGAGACGATACTAGTATTTGATTGCACGCTCAGTGGCAGAGACTGAAAATGTAGTTTACTGAAAGGAAGAAATTTCTAGAATTCTTAAGGAAGGTGTGGAAGCAGGGGGTGAGGAAAGGGAGCTTCTGCACTGCTGACCCCAACAAGTTACACCTGTTCTGACCGCCCAAGGCTTCGCTATTAAAGAGAAAAGGCTATCATTCTGAACAACAGTTTTCCAACCTTTAGAATGGTGAGTCCCACCCTGGCTTCCTCCTGTCCCTGGCTTCTCGAGGCTCATTTTTTGCTATGGTTTCTTCACATACAACCTGTCCTGTCTCCTGCCTCCTTCTATATATCATAGTCCATAAATATTAACTACATTTTTGCTTTCACCTGTTAGCAGTAGTGGACATTACACCTCTTATTCTCTAACAAGAAAATAGGAAAAAAAAAAACCAAAACCCTCCATCCTGAGTTCATCACCTTCATGGAAGGGATGAGCGAATGTTTCACAAGGTGACCATGATGTGACCCAGGGTGGGATGAACTCAGCCCTCTTTCTCCCTGTCAGGAACCAGTCATGCCACCAGTCAATTTCAGTCCATGTGTCCACCTCCCAGGTGCCCACTGCCCCTCCACACACGAGCTGGGTGCATGGGCATGAACGTCAAGGAGGATGGTCAAGGTTCTGGCGTCAAATTTCTGGAGGTGAAGCTGGAATACAAAACCAAGGTCCCCGCTGTTCATCCCTTCACCAGAGGGAGTCACTCTTCTCGCTCCGCCTACAAGAAAGGCACTAGCTGTGCAAAGCAGTGACTGGGGGAATTTTTTCCTTCCTTCTCCTTCTCTATCATTTCGCCTCCTTACTTATTCTCTCTGCCTGCATCTACCCCTGCCATAAATTACATACACACTATGGCAAAGCAAGACGCTTCCCACAGACATGCTTCCTAGGGACAGAACCAATGGAGAGAAGAGACAAGTAAACCGAAATCCATAGGCTCCTTTCTGATTTTTCTTCTTTAATTTTTAAGAAACCCGCTCCTCTCCTGGCATGTGAACATCTACCTCTCAGATGCCATATCGTTCTGTGTTCACAGATCCATCATGCTTTGCTACACCTGAAACACAGAGGTGACAGACAACCATGGTGTTCCGTTTCCCTTGAAATCACCAATCTAACAACCTTAACCTTGCTCTCTTGGAAAGTCTTTATTCCAATCCATCATGAAGACTCCTCAGTTGAAATTAAATTTGCTCTTTCTCCCACCAGCAGCCACATTTCTTTCCCATGTAACCCACACTGTCAAGGGAGGGGGGGTGGCAGGAGAGAAGATAGAATAGAACCCAGTCGGCTCTTTGTGTTATGAGGGGCACAAAGGGAAAACAATGGCCTTGAGGCAGCCCAGAACCCCACTGAGTCGCAGCCTCACAAAATCGGCTCAGGAGGGCAAGATCACTTGCCTCCTCCTCAGGGTCTCTAAATGGCTTTGGACATGGAAAAGGTACCGACCACCTGTGGTGATTCCTCCCAGAATCCCAAGGAGCTCTTTCCAAGAGGAATTCCATGCCTTTCTCTTTGTAGCTTTCCTACCACCTGGTCCTGCCCTTCCTCAGCACCCGCCCCCTTTAACCTCTTCCCCTTTGCCCAGTGTTCTCAGGGCCAACTAGTGATGGCCTGGAGCCTGGCTTAAGCCCATTAGCAAGCAAAGCAAATGTGGCTGAGACCCTGTCAAAAAGCCCTCTGTCAACCTCGCCACAAACAAACAAGACGAAGGACCTGCTGGGCGTAGAGCAGCCCATCATAGGCACCAGGAATGCAAAGAAGATGACGTGCCCTCAGTACCTACCTCGCCTCACTCATCCGTGCGATGAAATCATCGCACATGGAGCTGCTTTCCTCACCCATACCTCTGTTCCATTTTGAAGTAACATTAAGAGTTCATCCTTCCACTTGAAGGAGTAGAAGCAGATGGGGACACAGCTCAGGTGTCCCTAAGGTGAGAACGCATCAGATAACCTCAGCTATTCGTGGACCTGGTGAGAACATGGTTCAAAGTGGGGTCCCACCCTCTCACTCGGATGACACCATGGTTACAGACTAGCAGTTAAACAAGGAATGCTCAAGAGAATGAAACCTGGGGGAGGGGAAGAGGGAATTTGGATCATATCCATCTTTTCTGGACAATGAAGAACTATCTTCTATCTGTGATACTGAGAGACAAGGGCCTTCCACTACTTGCCCCATATCCCTTTAGTATTTTGGATTATTTCAAAGTATTGTTATTAAAAAAAAATGACAGGGAAAAAAGATTTGGTGGGAGAATACTTTAAGAAAGACTACTGATGCTAATGATTCAGCGACAATATGTTGAAGATCTTTATCTCAACCCGATTCCCCGCATTTGGGCCCCTTCAGAGTTTGGGGATAAATGGTCAGTGGACCAAGGAGAGGAGCAGCCAGCTCACCATCATGGCCCCCCAGCCCATGGATATCCTGATTTCCTCAGGAGGTGTCTTGGATTGCATGAGTGACTAGCTGAAGAGTCATTAGCTAAGTCTTTTCCCTTTCTCCTACTACTTCTCTTTTCAAGTACATGAAAATACTGGCAAAACACATTTTACATACTGTACGAATCGATGAGAGAGGAAAAAATGAAAGTATTAATTCTATTTTGAGGACACAAGACTAACACATGCAGATGGCACATCTCTTTGTTTAACACAAAGACTCACGTGTCGAATTCTGCACCCCTGCCACATGCACAGCATTTTAAAACTCTGCAAGATAGCCATTTTGCAAGAGTGTGGAAGTAACAGTTTGCTTGGAGGATGTGTAGGTATAAATAGATGTGTAGACAGAAGGAGAAATTTACAGCTCAAAAATAAGAGCACATAAAAAAATACAAATTAAAGGCAGAATATTAGCAGAATTCCTTCTTTCCAAGCTTCAGATTTAAGTCCTCTTAAGCTGCAGCACCTTCAATTCCAGGTGCTCCTAGAACAGCCAGACTCCCCACCTAAACCTGTCCCTCTGCAGTAGGCCTCCCAGGATCTCTGGGCCCAGTGTCAACCCCTTAGAAGGCGAGTGGACTTCAGGACAGTCACTACAGTCATCTCAATCATTCTTTTCATTTTTTCAAAGGGCACAGAAAGGATGCCTAGGAAGGCAGAGACAGAAGATAGAGAAGCATGGAAGTGGCAGAGGGAAAAGCCAGCCTGGAGAAGAGAAAAAGATTTCTGGACTCCCGTAAAATTCAGAGCTTTAGCTGTGGGTGAATACAATGCTATTTAATGCGAAAATCACACAGGTCCCCCAGCTGTGTCTGCATACATATACACCCTCACGCCATCCAACAGCCTCTGTTCCTACAGATATTCACCCCCACTGCCTCAAAAAAAAAAAAAAAATCCCAAAACCTGTTTGATGAAATAACATAGGAGATTCCCCCTTTGTCCTAAGGCTTTTTCCCCCCAAACACTATCATTTTATTATCGTGTTACCTTCTCTTCCAAAAAATCCATTTGGGGGGACTTGAAGAGAGAGATAAACAAGGAATTCCTTACTCCAAGTCAAAAGAAAATACAATAGAACGTGCCTTACCTTGGTTTGTAGAAGCCAAACCTCTAGCACGGATTAAGGGAGTGAGCATGTTGGGAATGTCCAGTCTCCTCTTCTCGCTTGCATATCCACATAAGAAAGACGAAGGGTAAATGAAAGGAAGGTAATTTAAAATCCAATTTAGCGTGAATTTTGTTTTAATCTTGTGTCTTGAAAAGATGCAAATTCAAAGGAAAAAAATGGAATTCAATGGTTAAGTCAGGGTATGGAGAGCAGCTCACAATGCAGAATCCAGAGTAATTATTCCCTTTGCATGTGAGGTTAGTGGCTGGACTATTTTTTTAATGATTCTTCTGGCAATTACGGTTTTTGATTTTTGGAGCTTTAGTGTAGGCTCTGTGTAGAGAAGCTGGGGGCCGGTTCTGTCCCTCCGTGGAGCATGGTCATTCCCAAAGCGTCCCCTTCCTAAGGGGGAAAAAGAGGCAGTCAGGGTTTGATTCGAGTGTCCCCTGGAGGGTGAGAAAAATGCATTCCGAAAAAGCTATCAATTCGTTTTAAGGAAAAGGGGAAGGAAACCCCGCATTTCCCACAGAATGCACACGAGAGGAATTGAAAACAGCTGGCACGGGTCTATAAATAATTCAGAAAAGGTCTGGCTATACCATTCCTGGGACAGGCATGGATGAGAGGTGGGAAAGCCAACCTGAATGGAAGCGGAGAGAGGGCGGGAGGGAGAAAGCGAAGGAGGGAAGTGGGAAGGAAGGAGGCAGGGAGGAAGAAGCGGCACCACAGAGCAAGACACACTCTCACACACACGCAGAAACACAATCCCCACTTAACTCGCCAGCAAGTGCGGCCCCCAGCCCCATCTGCATTGCTGCTGACATGTCTGTCTCGCTCTCCCCATCGCCTCCAACAGCAGCGCCTCCTCCCACCCCGGGCTGGTGCTCAATGGGTTCTGATTGTGCACGGGGTGCACACTTGGCATTTCCTGGAAGGGGCACACGGACACACGCGCACGCACACTCCCCCACCGCGCACGCGCCCCCGCGCGCGCACTCACACTCGCCCCCCGCGCACACTCACCCCCGCGCACACTCACGACGCCGCCGCGCTGATGTGCAGCGCACGGGGCTTCACCTGCAACGTGTCGATTGGACGGATGGTCGCGGCGCGTGGCTCCCGCCCCGGGCACCGATGTCCAGCCTCTCTGCTCGGTGAGAGGATTAACCCCTCCAAAAAAAAAAGGAAGAAAAAAGAAAAGAAAAGAAAGAAAGGGAAAAAAAAGAAAAAAATTCCCTACCCTTTCACCGTAAAAATCGTTTTTAAAGCCACATCCAAATTAGCAAGTGCCGGGTTCTGCTGGATTCAACAGCTTTACCTAACAGCAGGTTGGTTAACGGTTACACGGCTTCGACCCTTTATCTTCCTGACACCCCAAATCCCAAAATTGAGGCGCCAGACTCCAAAGCGAGTATTTACGTACCGGCTCTGAGCGCCTGAGCGACTGCACAGTCTCCGGAGAGGGGTGGCCGGCGGCCGGAGATTGAGGGTTTTCCTTGCCTGCAAGGCAGGATTAATAATCCGCCTCGAGGGTTTTGAAGTTCAG
>PVJL010002661.1:80867-186825 GCA_004026885.1 Lyroderma lyra
AAAAAAAAAAGAGGGGGTGGGTGGGTGGAGAGGCAGGAGCCGAGATCCCAGTTGGTGATGATCGGAGCCGGGGGAGGGGAAGCGGGCGGGGGCAGGCTGGGCAAGTCAAGCGCAAGGCAGCCGGAGAGGAAGAGGAGGAGGGAGGAGGGGAGAGTAAGAAAAATGGGTATTAATCACCGGCTACGGGAGGAGGGCGCGAGATCATAGGTCGCCTGGTCTGGCTTTGGGGCTCACACTCAAAAACGTGCCACACTCACACACACCTCCCCACCTACCTACCTCTCACACACTGGCTGTGGTGGGAGGAGAAACCCACAAAGCCGGGGAAGAGTTCTGCTCCCAGGGTGTGTGTGCGCGCGCGTGTCCTCATTCTCCACACCCCCCACCCCACCCCACCCCCAAACCCCTTCACCCCCTCACTCCTATTGCTAAGAAGACTCTGGCGGAGGCAGCTTCCCACGTCATGTGCTGGGGGAAGTGGGGTAGGAAGCGGGGAAAGGCTTAAGCCGAGCCCGTGGCGCCTCCTGCTGGCCTCAATGGGGAACAGCAACGAGGGAGGGCTGCTGAGGGGAGCGGGGACGAGACAGTGCCCCCGGTAGGCTGCCGCTGGGCTGCGGAGAGCATCTCAAAGACAAGAGCTGCAGTTTAAAATTTAAGACTCTTGCTTTATGTTGCACAAATCAGCCTTTGTCTCGTACGCGCATCCCGTGTGCTGGGCGCACTTTTAAAGCTAGGTTCTTGCCTTCAAGGAGCTTAAGATCTCTTTTGAGCACATGAGGCTGATGCGTAAAACAATGGGAAAAAAAGCAAGGCAAGTGAAATTAAGGGATACAGTGTACAGACTCATGTGTGCTTTGCCGACTGTTAATGAAGGTTTGAGGAGTTTAGGATTTTGTATTAAAGTAGATCCTGTGTTTTAAAGACTTGAGAAGATGATGAGACAGGTGAATAATCCCTAAATGCAACTAAATTTCATGGCATTTACAACCACAACCTCCATTCATTCTTCCTCTTAAGTTCTTTTCTATTTTAATAGCACTTACCACCTGTAGTATTGTTTATTTTTAATATTTATATCATTGTGTATGAATCATTTTTATTTGATCATTGTCTCTTCAAAAATCCAGAATATTACAGTAGTGGAGCATTTTCATATGAAAAGCAGACAATAAGCACACAGGTGTGGAGACTTACACCCAGGAGCTCGGCACTTTGGTCTATACAGGATACACCAGATGTGTATCACAGTCCTACAGACCAAACAGTAGTCACAATTCAGCTAACCAATGCTTTCATGTTTGCTAGTTTGTGTTAAGTCTTATATTTAAATAGAAGATGATTTTAAAGACATGCACAAACACACAGGCATGACATAAAAACACAAATGCAGTGTTCACATGCAAATTATTCTATCTCAGTCATGGTACTTCTGTTTCTCTAAGACAGGGTAGGGCTGGTCGTCCACCTCTTTGGAGAACGGCAGAGCCATCCCAGAGTAGCTGTGCCCCCCTTGTTACGTAAGAGCCAACCCAAGCCCCTCCACTTGCAGATTTTCACTGATTAGAATATTAATTTCAGGAGGAGTGCAGGATGCCGAGAGCAAGGCCCCAGTGTGTCCTGAAACACTTTTGCCTGAGACTTCCAGGAATGCCCATTACCTTCAGAATAAAATCCAAGCTCATTTGAGGGTTGACCTTTAATCTACTTTTTTTTTTTTTTTTTTTTTTTTTTTTTTTTGCTTTTTGGTATGTGGGTAGCTCCCTGGCTGGGAATCGAACCCAGGCCGCAGCACTGGCAGTGCCAGCGCCGAAGCCCCAAGCCACTACACCACCAGGGAACTCCCTGTTTTTCTTTTACCTCATAGCTCACATTGCCCTTCCTATCCCCAATCCCCTGCACCCAAATTGAAACATACTTTTCTGTTTTCCTTTCTTCCCCTCCTGAACCCAGCAATTCTGTTCCACCCATTCACCTTTGCAAGTGTAGAGGAAAGAGGGAATTCTCAGACCCCTCTCCCTAATTAAGCCCACCCTCTCCTTTAGTTTCTAGCTGAAGTCCCACTTCCTCAAGGATATTTTTCAGTCCAGCAAACCTGAATTGATTTCTCTGACAATTTCACGGATTTTCAAATGAGTATTGCACTTGTCACCATCCCCCTGACTCCTGCCCTCTGCAATTGGAAACGTGTAGAGGGATTTGCCTGATCAGTTATCAGATGACTGGGTGATCTGATGGCATGTCAGATCCAAGCACCAGAGATGCTACATGTACCTGCATCATGAAGAATTGGCCCGAAAGGAAAATAGCACTTCCAGGAGCTATTTATGTGGAGCTATATGATTCAATCATATGAGATCACCATTCAAATGCAATAACCATTATTGGCCTATAAAAAGCAATTTCATAAGGTTAAAGTTAAAATCATATTCTTATGGATATAAGATACATAGATATATCTAGATAGATATATAGACAGACCAGCTATGTTATCTATATCTATCCCCAGCACCTGGCTATTGGTTCTTAACCTCTGAAGTTCCCAGGATGAAATCTGCAATTGGGCCTCATACACAAATGGCAAGTAGAGACCAAAGAAAGAATGGAGACTGCTCCAAATTGGTAGGTAGCAGTCTTAATAAGCAAGGGAACTTCCATATGAGGCTTGTCTTGGACAGTGCCAAGATGAGTAGATCTAATCACTCACCTGCCAGAATGCTAAGAGTTTATATAGAGGCCTTAACAGGATTCAGTCACACATGTTGTCCAGATCATCTCACCACCACCTAGCTCTCTCAAGACTGTGTCTTTGAAACTGCTCCTAGGGCAGGAACACTGGGCACAATGCACATTGCAAGGACAGGGAAGGGGTTGAGGAGCTTCTGGTAGTCTGGGTCCAACTTTCAGGTCAACAGGTGGTGACATCGTCTAGATGACCTCCTCCAAAGCTGGCACAATTCCAGACATGCTGTGGGGGCTCAGTAAATATTAAAGTTTTTTTAATGACTACTAGAAACTACTTTCCTAAGCAGTCTTGCTGGTTCTGAAAGGGCTAATTCTCAGGACCGTGCAGCTTGTGACTGGATGCTGATAACTTCTCTCCATGGCTTCCATCCCCATTGCCCATTCAATAGGAGAAGAACACTCTCCTTAATTCTTAGAGCCTCGTCATTCATCTGCACTTCTCATGAACAAACTTCACCTCCAAGGACCACAAATCTTCCTATAAAACTGTTTTCAAGAATCACCCAGATTCATGTCATTTGAAACAGCATTTCTCAATGTTGCAAATATGCATTTCCTAACTCTCAGGTGGCACAGAAAGCAATAATATAACAAGATAAAATGTTGGATTATATTTCACAGCAGTGTTTACTGAGGTAAAAGCTCTTGAGGAGGCTGCTGATATCAGTGCAGGTATTCTGCTACCTCTCTTGACACAAAGAGAGGATCCTGAGAGATGCAAACAGTCTCGTCCATGGTCCAATCAGCAGTGGCAAAACGCATGCCTTGCCTGAAAAAGAATAAAAACCAAAAAGCATACTTATCTCACATCGTTTTTTATTTATTAAATTTATTGGGGTGACACTGGTTAGTAAAATTAAATAGATTTCAAAGTGTACCTTTCTATAACACATCGTCTGTGTGTTGCATTGTGTGCTCACCACCCAGAGTCAGCTCTCCTTCCATTACCATTTGTCCCCCTGTCTCTCCTATACCACACACCCCCAACATCTTTGGTACCAAAGACAGAGCCTAAAACTTACAAGTTGGGGCCCCTCTTTAAGGAAGAGAGTAGAAAATTTTATGTGAAAGTGAATATTTATTTAAAATGTAAAAATAAATAATAATAATTAAAAAATTATTTGATACTTATAAGTGCCACAAAATTTTTTAAATTAAATAATACTTCTATCAGTTTATGCCTGACTACTCTGTAATACTTGTTTTTCTATACTTTTACTTCATCCTCCTTGAGCACCTCTTCACATTATGATTTACAACATAATCTTCTATGGAAATAAGAATCCAATCTGTTCTTTATCATGTTTTTTTTTTCATTATTGATTGTTTAGAAAAATATCTTACTTATTGAAAGTAATACAATGTCGATTTTTTAAAAATCATCAAATTAGGTGAAACCTTCACCACAATTATTTGTTAGTAGTAAGGTTTCAAGAATTTCAAGTTTTCTTGTATAGTGACTAACCTTAAATATTCCTTGAATTGATGACAATCATTAACCAGTTTGTAATATAAGTTTTACATTACCTTCAATGTCTGTATTTTGTCTCAAGCCAGCCAGACACTTAAATCTTTTCCCAATATGTTCATATGATTCACTCCTCTTCATTAACTAGGTTATCAAACAATCCAGAAGCCTATTCATTACTTCTATTCAAAATGTCTCTTTTCTTCTTAAAGAGTTACAGTTTGGGTATAATTTGAAAATAAAGAAAGGTTGCAATTTGCTTCTCAATGTCAGACTGATTTCTATTGATGTCAATGTTCATCTTTATCATTTTTTGTTTCATATTCCATTAATTATTATCTGAATTTTCTCTTAGTTCCTTGATAAATAAATGTAGATTATAAAAGAAGGAACTCTTCACATATGTCCCAAGTAGCAGTCAGTAATGTCTCACTTGTTTTATGAGAATGTTCCAGAATGTTTTTCCAAATGGCAGGAAAAGTGGCACCATCAAGCTTTATCAACTCTTTGAATAAAACTTTTAACACCTCTATGTTTGGGATTCTCTTCTCAGCCAATGGAAGATTCTGGAAACTCAATGCTGATGTATTCCTGTTACAAAGCTTGAGCAGCGTTCTAATGGGGAACATTACATTTTAATTCTTTAAAGAAAATTCTAAGTTGTCATGCACTCTCTATGTGAGATAAATCTGAAAGGGAAAATAAAAAGGCCTTATAAAACACAAAAGTGCTCAACAACTTCAGGTAAGTTGGAGGCAGCTTTTTCTCCAACAAAAATAAGGGGTGACCCACAGAACCCATGTCCTGTGCTGGGTGAGTGGGCACAAGGGGCAGGTGGAGTTTTCCGGAAGCTTTCCCTTGGTTGGGTCAGCTGGCAATAACTTCACTCTACAGGAAACTGAGTGCAAGGCACATAAATAATCTCACTAAACCCAAATTAAATTATTCCCAACTCAACTTCCCCTTAGCTTCAAAAATGCTCACCACCAGCCCAATGACATCCAGGGCGAGGGGAATTCAGACAGCGAAAGTTGGAGTGGAAACAGGCAGCAATCTTAAATGATGGCAATTAAAATATGCCACTTTTACAGATTCTGCTAAAACATTTGGACACATTAGCAGGGCCTCTCTCACAGCCTTAGAAAGGGCCCCCAGTGAGGGGTTTGGGATCTGAAGTTGCATTAGCCTCAACAGCAGTCAGTCTCAGTTCATTACCTAACGTAAAACAGGCTTCCTGGTTTCTGGAGGAATTATTTGAATGTTTTTCACTTAAAAAAAACAATTTGTTAAAGGTTCAGTTGACAATATGCATATTAATGCCTTCTGCTGAATCCAATCCATCTTCTTTTGCTTGCAATTCCTGGAGAGTTCAGGAAACACAGGCAGAGCATTCAACTTTAATAACTTTCACAAGCATACTAAGACTCTACCATCATTACTCTTTTAAAAGAATCTCTATTTTGTTCTTATCATAATGATATTAATTATTCAACTCGGGTAGTCTTTTTTTCAAAGGGATAGTTAAACAACCTTCATCCCCTGGTCTGAAGACCTGCCTGCCCTCTAACAAGGAGAAAGTCTTTCTTTGTTACACACTGCATCTTCTTGAACCTGTTGTGTGCATTGTAACAATACACCCAGTTAAAGGAACAAAGACAGAGCAGCTGAAGCATCTCCTGCCTAAGGTGAGGAAAAGTAAGAGCTGGCAGGGAGATTTGGGCAAGCTGCTGAGAAAACATGGAGTCACAGGGGTATGTGACAATCAATCACCTGTGGAGATAGTGGTCCCACAAAATAAATGTGAAATCTTGTGAATTAAGCTGCATTTCATTAGGGTGCATACACACACACACAAGCTTTGACAGAATTCTAAGGCAACCATATCAGGCAAAGAGTGGTGATTCCTTACTGTCTATAATCTACACAATTGCCCTGAGAGGTACGCAATGTAAACTCCCTGAAGGCAGCAGCCTGGTCCATTTTGTTCACTGCTCCATTCCCAATGTCCAGAACAATGCCGGAATGAATAAATGAATGAATGACTTCAAAGAATACCCTAAGAGTGAGGTCAGTAAGTATGTAAAGAAGGATTTTGTCTGCTTCTATAAGAACTGCATTATGATGACCCTGTGGGAACATCTCTAATGTGATGTAGCTCAAAATCTTCCTTCGTGTGCTGGCTCCTTCATGGTATGACCCCAACTTCCCTCTCTTCATAATATGTACTCATTTTTTTATTTTGTTTTTAAATTGGCATTGATTTTCTTTTTAAATGTAGATGGTAGTTTTATCAAAGTTAAGTAAACAAAGAGTTTAAAACAATGACGGAGTTCAACAGCGGTCCCCTGACTTCCCACCACCACTTCCTACTCTGTAAAGGCCGCCATTTTCAGCTCTTTTAATTGAAACTCCCGGCCCTCACCCTCACAGCTTAAATGATACTTACATTGCTACTTAATTTTTCAGTTCATTCATTATCTATTGATACCCTATTATGGAAGATAAGGGTGTGTCTCTCACAAAAAAACAAAAACTCGTGTACCACATATGAACATTTCTACCCTCGTATCCTCTAATACACACACATTGTAATTATACTTAAATCAATATTCAGAGTTTACCATTGTCCCAGAAAAGTCTCTTATCAGGCATTTCTTATCTCTTCAGTGTCCTTTAATCTAGAATATCCACTCCATCTTATTTTGTCTTTCATGACATTAACATTTTTGAGGTGTCTGGGTCAGTTATCTCACAGAATATCTCACAACCTGGATTTGACTGATTCTTTCCCTCATAAATAAAATAAATATTTTTGGCAAGGTGATATTGTGAATTTCTCAAATGCATGATGTCAAGAGGCACATAATGCTAGTTTGTCCCATTATTAATGATGTCAGATTTGATCATTCATTTGAGGGAAATCTACCAGATCTCTCAATTGTAAAGATACGTTTTCTAATTACAAGAAATCTGTTGGGTGATAATTTAAGACTATGTGGCCATTTTCCTGTTTCCAAATAACTTAAAGACAAAGAATATTGAAAAGAAATCCTAAACTTCAAATAGAGTGTGTGTTGTTGTGTGCAGAGGTATCAGTGCAGTAATTTTAGACAGAAATTAAAAATTACATATATACACATATATGTGTGCATGTGTCTATGTCTATGTCTATGTATATATAGCAGGGTTGCCAAAAAATGTAGATACATTTTAAGAGATGTTATCTATGCATTACTTTTTGAAGTTAAATTGAATTATGGTAGCAATGTGTAGTATGAAGTTCATTCAAAAGACGGCATTCATCAAATGAATGCTAATGTCACCATGCAACAGGCAGGACAGTCAAAGAACATGGTGGAAGCATGATTGTTGTTCAAGGAGCACAAGACCATTTGGAAGTGGTATTTGAAATCTGAGGATGTTGTTTGAGTTTTCCCCACATTCTCCTGACTTAACAGCCCTTGACTTCTATCTATGAGGGACCTTAAAAGGGATATGGTATACCACAGAAAACAGGCTACACCAGCGGTACTTTGGGAAGAAATTGAAATAGCATGCACAGCGATACAAGTGAACACTTTGGTCTTCATTCAAGCAGTAGTTTGTCGCAATCAGGAGTGTCTGGACACTGATAGGTAACCACTTTGAGCACCTTTTGTGACTGCAGAAATCAAATGTGACTTATATTCATCTTTTGTTATTGGTATATATTGAGTATTACAATTTTAATACAGTGTTTTCCTTTCTTAAAATATGTATATATCTTTTTTGGTATACACATACACCCACACTCACCCCCCCCCACACACACACACACACACATTATCCATTAAAAGGGCCTAAAAGCAAAGAATCCCAGTAACAATGAGCATACCTAGCACCCAAATCCTGGTTTCTAAATATCATTCTCCACTAAAAGGAACCAGGGATCCTATGAGAAATGGCTGATTCCAGGCCTCAGTCAGGAAAAATGCAAGGTGAGCCCAGAACATCTTGTTTGACCCCAAAGCAAGAAAGTACCCTAAAATGGGTATAGGGACAAATCACAAGGACATAAGACCCAGGTTAAAGACTCTCCCACTGGCCCAAGTTGGTGCTATTTTAGCATTCAAAAAAAAAGAATACTGACCATCATTGATAGTAACACATTGAATAAAAAAGAATTCCATTAATCCATAAGATACTCAAAGAAAATGAGGGGGTGGGTAGAAGTAAGAAGAGTTCTCTCTTAGAAATAGTTTAGTTAATAAATGCTGAAGCAATGATAAAATTAGAAGGTTGACATTTTACAATCTCCAATGTAATAACTGATCATCAGTAAATACTAATAAATGCTTTTGCAAAGATGATCTTTGGCAAGCCATGATTATTCAAGGCACTTAATTTTTAACCTGTAAAAATTATTATGTCCTTTCTTAATTTTTTTTAATTCATTTTTATTGTTAGACTTATTGGGGTGACATCTGTTAGCAAGGATTACATAGGTTTCAGGCATACAATTCTACAGTGCATTGTCAACTTGATGTATAATCAGTTCTTTTTTTGCTTTTTGGTATGTGGGTAGCTCCCTGACCGGGAATCGAACCCAGGCCGCAGCACCAACAGCGCCCGTGCCGAAGCCTTAAGCCACTACACCATCTAAAACTTCAAAATATATGTTCTCTCATATCTTACAAATACCCCTTCCCATTCATCCATGTTTACTAATACATTTCATGAACCTTTCCAAATTTTGTTCTTTTCAAAATTTTTCTCTTATCCATTGGTCAATTGCTGTGAGCATTGATTTTAATATAATTTAGTGGCTTTATAGAGGAAAATTCTTTAACCTCTATTCAGAAACAATTTCTGAATTTCTACTTGAAACAAAAATATTTCACAAATTTCTGTTTACAAAATGCTAAAGTTAGTTTACTCTAAGTTTAAAAATACTAAATTTAAAAACATGTGTATGTGTAAAGAAGAGTGCTAAGTATCACTGGAAAAACCAAAATAAGTAAGAAATCCCTGCCTTCCAGAAGTTGATAGTCTAAAGTATTAAAGGGTCGTGGCATTAGGAAGGCTGAGAACCACTGGTCCAAAGAAAGGAAACCAATATGGAAGCAAAGAAACAATAAATTGCCAAACTATTTAACCTCTATAATAGAGAGAGAAGATGCTAAGACCCGAGAAATAAGATCCATTCATTCCAACTACAGTGTGAATGATTGCTTTACTGGCCCCAATTCTTCTCTTTATATATCCACAGGCTTTGCCATGTAACTCTGCATTATGGGAGGGGCGTCCTTCTCTACACCTTGACTTTGGGTTTAGCAATGTGACTTGTTTTAACCAACAGAATGAGACAGAATTAATGGGGTGCCAGTTCTACATGTAGGTCTCAAGAAACCTACATATTTCTGCATGAGCTCTCAAACCTCTGCCACTGCCACAAGAAGAGAATGTCTAGGCTAACGTGCTATCCTACAAAGAAGAAAGAGACATGCTAAGCAAAGGTGAGTCACCCCAACAGAGCCCAGCCTACTTCAATCTTCACTCAATTCATACATAGCTCTGTGTGAATAAATGCTTGGTGTTTTAAGCCACTGAATTTTACCGTGGTTTACTGAGTTAGCAATAACTAACTGGTATACAGAGGGATGCAGGAAATCTTGTACCTCAGAAGAGGATGTGGTACTAGTTCTGGACTTAGAAGTAGACTTTTTAATTGAGATATAATTGACATATAAAATTATATTGCTTTCAGGTATACAACATAATGATTTGATTGGCATTTACTGCAAAATGATTACCACGGTAATCTAGATAACATCCATCACCACATAGCTACAATGTTCTTCTTGTGATGAGAGCTTTTAATATCCACTCTCTCGGCAAGTTTCAAATGTACAATCACTATTATTAACTATAGTCACCATGGAGTTAAACCATTCTGAGCTGAAGGAAAAAGCACGGGCAGAATCTCAGAGACACAGTCCCGTAATACCAAGGGATATATGTGGAGTCCAAGGAGCAATGTAATGAAAGTATTGAGGCAGGTTCTGGAAGCTACTGAATTCCATACTAAAAAGTCTGTGTTTCATTTTACACTCTATGGTTCTGGAGGAGAGGAATTTTGTCTGGCCTTGACTTTTGGAAAATAATGTTGGCAACAATGTGGGCCAAATGCAGTGGGAAAAAGGGAGTACAATTAAAAATGATTGATTCTTGACTATGTACTGAGTGCTTTACCTTAATTATCTCAACAATTCTATGAAGTAAATATTGGTCTCCATTATATAGAGGAAGAAAAAAACATGGTGAGATTAAGTATAATAACTTACCCCAAATCCCCTGGCTAAAAAGAGGTAGAACTGGGGGTCAAGGTCAGATTGCATGACAAAAATATGTGCTATTTCTCATATGTTCATTCTGCCTTCCAAACACTGTAGGCAAACAAATTAGAAGGCTATTGCTTACTTTAGACAGTGCTAATGAATTATGGCATTGGCAATGAGAAAAGAGAAGAATAAATATATTTTTGAAAAATTACACAGTTGGTTTTATTTATTTATATTGCCAAAGTAAAATTGCCAGGATACAGCAACTGGCTGAATATATGTGGTGACAAGAAGATTCCACATTTTTTTAGAATGATTAACCAAATTGTTGCAATCCTCCCAAGACTGGGACAGGAAAAGCAGGTTTTATAGTAAAAAACCAAAGACGCTAATTTTAGTTGTAACCTTGAGAAACTTTCCGATAGTAATAATAATATTAATAATAACTCTCATTAAGCACTGTTCTAAGGTACTGTTCTTGAAGCTTTGCATTAATTAATTCACTCATCCACACAACAACCCTGTGAGGTAGGTGCTATTATTATCCTTATTATTGATAAGGAAAACCAAGGAACAGAGATGTTAAGGAACTTGCCCAAGTAGCAATTATGCTTGCATAGGAACACAGGCAATCTGGCTCTAGGGTACACTCTTGATAATTACACTCTTGAAACAATCAATAAAGATCCTTCTCACACGTCAGGCCCTAGTTCTAAGAACTGTTCGTCAGGACAGTCAAGGTTATGCTGCAATGAACAGCCCCCAAACCACAGAGACTTAATACAACAAAAGATTACTTCCTCTCTCAAAATCCACTGCGGATTCAAGCAACCCTGAAGACATGGTAGCAATGTGTAGTATGACGTTTGCTCAAAAGTTCTCTGTGTGTTGACAAAACAGTCTTTGTTGCCTAAATCTTATGTCACTTCTATAGCAACATGTGCTACCAAGATGGCAGCCACAAGAAAGGAGAGGGATGACGTTTCTTGAACTGGCAGTTAAATGTTTTATCTTAAAGAGACACATCTCATTCCTGCCCCACCACAACTCATCGGTCAGAACTAGTCCTGTGGTCAAGCCCACCTTTATGGAAGTAGAGAATCACAATCCTATCTAGAAGTGGACCCATAAATATTGTTGAGTAGTGGGGATACCTACTTCCTCAACTACACAACCTCTCATAACACACCAGTAATTAGATATTTGGGTCTTAACTTTTAAAAGTCAAGGGGAAAGCACTAATTTGAAATGTATTTGGATAAGCATATATATACTGAAACATTCTAATTTCTACCTCCCTTCTCAGAATCCAGGGTCTTCATGCTCTGTTCCTTGTCACCACTCCCATTCCTGTCAAGGGAGACTGAAAAGATCAAATGATATAATCCATATGATCTGCAAACTTCAAATCATGACATGATCATCCTATTTGATGTAAGGATTTGTATTTACCTTCAGTTATATACCAGGGGTGCCCAAAACATGTAGACACATTTTAAGAGATGTTATCTATGCATTACTTTTTGAAGTTAAATTGAATGATCGTAGCAACGTGTACTATGACATTCGCTCAGAAGATGGCATTAATCAAATGAATGCTAGTGTCACCATGAGACAGGCAGGACAGTCAAAGAAAATGGTGGAAGCACAGTTGCTGTTGGAGGAGCGCAAGACCATTTTGAAGTGGTATTTGAAATTCAAGAACGTTGTTTGAGTTTCCCCCACGTTCTCCTGACTTAACACCCCTTCATGTCTACCTATGGGGGACCTTAAAGGATGTGGTGTGCCATAGAAAACTGGCTACACTGGCAGTACTTCAGGAAGAAACTGAAATGGCATGTGCAGTGATACAAGTGGACACTTGGGTCAGCATTGCTCAAGCAGTAGTTTGCTGTAATCAGAAGTGTCTGGACACTAATGGTAACAACTTTGAGCACCTTTTCTAAATGTAGAAGTCAAACGTGGCTTGTATTCATCTTTTGTTATCAGTATAGGTTGAATATTACAATTTTAATACAGTTTTTTTTCTTTCTTAAAATGTGTATATATATATTTTTGGCACCCTCTGTATTAGCCAGTCAGTCAACAGTCACAGAGCACATAGACAAAAACGTTCTCCTGGGCACTGAGAAAGACACAAAATTATTTAATACCTATCCCTGCCCTCAAGGAGTTACAGTTTAATTAAGAAACTAGCTGTGTCCCTGAAAGGTTTATAAACATAAGCAAAGGAGAAGAAAACATGTGACAAGGAACACTTATGACAGAAAACACTATTCCAGCGATCACTGAAGAAAAAAGTGTGGAATGTTTTTAAATGGTTTTATGAGAGTATGTTAACAGGTAAAGAAATTGAGAATACCAATGTTTAGAGTAGCCAGAGGTAAGATTGGTGGAGGCCCTGGTGAACTGAAAAGTACTGGCTCTATCAAAGAGTTTTCAAATTCCAAGGGGAAAATACAGACCGTCGCATCAAACAAAACACAACTCCTTGGCAGTATCTAAATTATGACCTCTGGTTTAGAGTGCTTCCCCCAGAGGTATTTTTGTGTTAACGATAGCAAAGTCTTACATCAAAAGCATACATTTCAGACAGCGACAGTTCATGTGGACATACAAGAAATAGAAAATCGGAGAGGGGTGGTCTTCAGAATTGCTGTTGTCCTAAGAAATCCTGCCATGGGACAGTTTGTCCAATCTACTAAAACTAGTTAGTATGATGCTACTGTGTAGAGAACTGAAACACATCTCTCCTAAATCATCACAAATTTCAACTTAGTAAGGTCAAAATTAATGAAGTTTTCTTATACTTTGAAATCAAATCTGACATCATGATAAAGGTCTGAACTAACAACTTAACAACTCTCTAGTAATGTTAACATCAAAAGGAAGAACAAGGGAAGAACAACTAACTAACATGACTGCAGAAGGAACAATAGCTTGGTATAATTAAGACCTTCCAAAGAAACATGCTATCACACTACAGATTCCCTGGTTTTTTTGTTTGTTTGTTTGTTTTAATTCATTTTTATTGTTAGACTTATTGGGGTGACATCTGTTAGCAAGAATTACATAGGTTTCAGGCATACAATTCTACAGTGCATTGTCAACTTATTGTATAAGTTCACCACTTAAAGTGACTTCTCTTTCCATCACCTTATATTTAGCTTCCCCCCCTCCTCTCCTACCCCCTCCCCTTCCTCCCCTCGCTGACCCACTCGTCCCCAAATAAACATTAAACTATTGATTGTGTCCATGGGTTATTTGTTCATTTCTTTTTTTCTTTGCTTTCAGTTTTATATTCCGCATATGAGTGAAGTCATACAGTTCCTTGTTTTTTCTGTCTGGCTTATTTCACTTAGTATGATGATCTACATTTACCTTGACACCAAGACTCTTAGAATTTGCTTAAGCAGAACATTCACTCCTATGTCCTATATTGCCCTCTAAGCCATTTAATTTGAAAGAAACTAAAATTGAAAACTATTGATTATGCTTCAAAAATATTTTTGTATTATTAGTATTCTTAATGACGTTTAAACTTAAAGAACTCTTAGGCCTATATCCTAATTTTAAAACATTTTGATTTTGTAGGCATTTATGTATATATTTAAATTTTATGTAGTTGTAATATGTGATTATGTAACTTTTTTTCATTTATATCTACTTTTTTATATAATTTTTTAAGTATCTACATAGGTCAGACATTTATCAAGATAAAGGTTATAGTTTGCTAATACATCCCTTAGTTTTTGAATATGATGAATAAGTTGCAATTGATACATCTGGGTACAAACATACATTTTTCTCTCTAAGAAATATTCACTTGGGATGCATTTTCAAAAGTGGGATTATTGAACATTGAGTACTAGCATGTTTATTGCCTTGATTTCCAATTTTCTCTGGGAGGATTTTATGAATTTGCAAAATCTTACTTGTACCTCTTTCTCTACTGCGCTGCAAACTTGGTTTTCATTTTTATATTCGTAGTTGTTTGTATAAAATGTAAGAAGAAGCCTTTCCTCTGGTTTTTAATGTATTTTTCTATAGCTATCATCAAGCTTATTGATTTGCAGTTCATTCTTTTTTGTATGTAAATAGTTTGCTCCTCTTATTTGGCCAATCATTCTGTGGAGAAGAAATATTAACTTTAAGTATCCATAATTGTTCTCTTTATATTTTTGTATTCAAATTATATCCATCACATTTGTTTAACGTTTTCCCTAGTATAAAATCTTAATTTCAAAGATTTTTCTACTAAAAATATTTATCACTGAAGCACTTACAGAAATTCCTAACTACCATACACTAAACTTGCAAGAACTTAATTCACATTGACATAAGTTTGTCTTAATTCAGTGCTGAAATTTTTACCAATTTCAACTTTCCTTGCAGTGTGACTTTAGCATTTTAATTTTGTAAATTATCCAGGCAGACCAGTATTATAGATGTTGAGTAAGGCTGGAGCTGACACACAGCCAGGGTTTATGCTTTTATAAAGTTGGCAAATATAGCATAGAAAAGCATGTCTAGGGTAGCTTCCCATGGAGCAGAGATCATATAATTTATGGTCCAACCAAGCAGCCTAAAGCCACACTATTATTCCTGGAATACATTATCGGGCATTACTTTCAGAAGTGATTCTAGAAGCAACCTGGCCAAGATCTCACGAGAAACAGAAATTCACAGTGACCGAGCACTTGAGGAAAGGGCCCCACTCCTTCTTGTAACAATGTTAACAATCTCTCTTTTCTCGACAGCACTAGTCATCTACCACTTCAAAGTTAAAGAACAATAGCTTCATCTTGAGACACTCCCTGTGCTTTCTTAGGCGCCATCCTTACAACCAGGGTGTGTGTGTGTGTGTGTGTGTGTGTGTGTGTGTGTGTGTGTTTATACTGCATTAGGAAATTCACTGAAGCAATATGATCTATCCCCTTTGCAGAATTCATTTCCTATTGATCTCATCTACTCCCATGGTTTCAAACACTGACTGCACAACAATTTCCAAATCTATATCCTATAGGCCAAACCTTTCTTCTGGACTTGAGATCCACATTTTCAAATGTACTGGAGATTGCTGCATAGGTGGTGACCTGAGGCTCAATTTTTTAAAAAGATGTAATATAAAATCATGTCCAAAGCTGGAGGCATCTTTGAGGCTGGAGGTCGTGTTTTCATTACAAGAGGTGTGAATGTGCATTTAGAGTGCTGGAACTCCCCCTTGGTCTTGAATGTAACTCTCTGGCACTTTAAAAAATTATTATCTCAGGACTGAGGATGTTACCTTCCTGGTAATTCTTACTTACTACACTGATGTGATGTGAGGAATAACTAATAAAGAATGTTACGGAGTCCTGTACAAGCGTACTCTACATCTGCTTAATAATTTTAATATAATGTTGAAGAGTTTATAGTGAGAAATGACACTCACATGCCCAGAATTTGAAAGCCAACTGTAACTTAAGTGTAACCAAGACCAATGGAAATATTCATTTATTTATACAATAAACTGTATAAATCTACTCTCATAAAAGTTCTCCTTTTCATTTATACATAGTAAATGTCTATTTGATATTTATTTTTAAAAAGGAAATTAAAAAAATAAAACATGCAAGTGACAAAAATAAAACAGTTGGCAAAAAGGACAGCTCTGGGCTTGTAACCTAAATTATAAGGTTCAAACAGGGTGTTCAAAAGGCCTACGAATTTAGGATTGGTCCTCATGTTTAATTATTAAAGCCATGTTTGAAAAATAAACAAAACTAATTTTTAATAATAGAAGTGTGCATGTAATTTTTCCACATGAGTCCATAGAAAATCTGGTTCTGTCACTGTTTTAGTTAATGGTTTGGAAAAGCCGCTTTGCCTACTCTTACTTTTAGGGTGTTTTCAAAAGAAAAATTGGGCAGAAGCACATGGGTCTCTTTCTTCAGAGAAAAGTGGGGCACGGGAAAGATCCTTTCTTCCACTCTCTCGTGCTACCTTCTGAGCCCCCAAAATTTTCAGACTTGAGAGAAGGAAAAAAGGATACAGAAGAGAGACTTTTTCACACCACTTTAAAGGTCTCCCTCTCTCCGTAAACTAACTTCACTTCCACACACGCATCTAACTCCCCTCATACACACTTTTCTTTCCTCCTTCCACTTTCTAAAAAGTCCTGGATGTAAGAATACCATACAGTGACCAAGAGAAACACCAGAAACGAAAGAGTCCACAGCCCCATTCATAGTTTTATCTAGGTCGCTCTCTAGAAAAAACAGGGACTTGCTGTGCCTTGGCTCTGCTGAGAGAAGTACAAAAACCAGGTTCCAGCGCCAGCTTTGAACTGGGAACTTCAAATTCCTTCCCAAGGGTGGACGTGTTTCACTAGCCCATTAACTCTATTGGCATTCCTAATTGGAGACCTTACGTAGATTGGACAAGCTGCGTTCAGAGCTTCAGTCAGTTCCAAGTGAAGAGACAAATCACTTTGAGTCAAATGGATGGTTCTCTGGTTCTGTGTTCTGGTGCCTCACGCTCCCAGGCCTTCATCCTACCCTAAGATTGCATCCTCCCTACTCCTTAGAGAAGCAGAATTAATAACAATTTTTAGAAGAACCCTCAGCTTAAAAACATATAAAATCAATATTAACTTGCTTTAAATAGTCTTTCCTATTATCTTATGTCTCCCTTTAGCAGAAGAAATAAAGATTTTTATTATATTTAATCTGGAAAGCTCTAAGATGACTAGTTTTTTTTTCTCTCTCTTATTTCTCTAGGTCTTGCTTTTATCAGTCAGGTTACATTAGGAAGACAAAGGAGACATAGAATAGGGTAAGTCAGGCAAGTTCCTTGAAATAATTGACTGTGCTAAATGCTATGTTTACCAAAAACAAAAAACGAAATAAAAAACCCTATTCATTGTGATTGGATCTAAATAAAATTCTGATCTATAAATAAACATTTCACAAAAACATTTATTGGACATTTTAACTGAAGAAGTACGACTTTTGCTCAGCAGCATGAATTTAAAATGTTAGGACACAAGAAATCGGGGGATCTGATGGGTGGTTACTGTGCCCCAGCATTGTGTAAATAAATGTTCACTGAGGGGGAGCTCTTCAGCAACAGCAGCAAGCTGCTAGTTAAGAGTAGGCACTACAAAAGTAGAAGCAGGAGAGAGGTCATTTCCATTTTAATATCACTTTTTAAGAGCAAAAGAGAGACTTCAATAGCTTTACAGTGCCAAATATGTTTTAATGATCTTTTTGAACCAAGTAAAGAAGCCTGCAGCATATCCGAACGGAATGGAAAAGTTAAGACTAACCATAAGGAGTTTTACAATAAGGTATTTAGTCATTATCAGAAGTAGATTTGGACACAAAGTTCCCCTTACCTAATATTTATATCAATTTCTTCTCATCTTTTCGGGAAGGGAAGTGAACACATTGGTGTTCTTACAGGTGTTTATTAAACATGTGTCCTTACATCATCTCTTCAATATACATCCCTTCTCTTCAGCAACATCTCTGCACAATGTGTATGAGGACAGCTTCATTATTGTGGACAGCTACCAACTTAGCAGGAGCCAGGTTGATCCAGAAGTATGAAAACACACAATTTTCCTCCCTCTCTTGCTTCTCCTCTGCCCCGCGGCTCTGCTCAGGGACCTCTCGCTCTTCTGGTGGGTGTGAGTAACGAAGGGCAACGCCTTCTCTTCCTTCCCAAGTGGGATCTGACATCTAGGGATCATGTGACCAATGTGATATTAACATATTACTCTTTCAGGTCACTTTGCTCTTGTTACATATGCACAAAGAAAAATTCAAGTGTATAAATCACGAACTAACCCTTGATAATTCTCACCAGTTATACTGATCCTTCTTTCCACTTTTGGGTATGCAGTAATTGTGGAGAACTGTTCATTTCAGCAGATTTAAGGGGACCTTATCACCTGGAATATATCACCTTTTTTGAAAAAGTACTACTGAAACTAAAGTCTTTCTGAAGAGTAAAGTATTCTTAATATTAAAATGAGTCAAAGACATCACATCACGCAAGTACATTTGTATAATGAAAAATGTGCTTGAGCAGTAACTAGAATGTAAGTAATCTTGCAGGATAATGGCTCCATCACTTTGGTTCACTTATCAGTGCAGAGCACATCCCTACACTGTAGAAGCTGGCGGCCACCCTTTACTTCAGAAGAAAAGTGACAGGATTTTAAGAATCTTCAGGTTTTCAGTTTTTCTGAAATGTAAAAAACCAGATTCCATTGTTCTGTTAAAATTTTTCCAAGTGTTTTTAAATTCTTCAAATGACACCTAGCATGAAAAATGACATTATTATTTTTGTTACAATCATTTTAATATTTGGGTAAATACAATAATCTAGAAATCCCTGTGGAAGAATAATCCTCCTTTTCTACTTTACCTTTTAGTACTATTTATTGAAATACAGAACTCCATTTGTGTCCCTCTGAAGTTTACCATAAATTTGACAGCATTCCCTAGAAGGGAATTATTTCACATTTGGGAAACAAGATGAAGGCAAATGAAAAGAACTGAATCATTTTTGCACAGTGAATAGGCTAAAAGATGGTTTAGTAATGGTGTTCACTGGCATAAATGTTTAGTCTAAGAAAGATAATGACAAGCTTAATTTCATCCCACTCAGGACAGCAAAAAAGAAACTGGACTTAAAATTGCACCAAAAAAATGTGTTATATACGCATAAATATTTACATGCACACAGATATATTGGAGATGCATGTATGCACACATACATGCAGAGTCTTCATACAGCCCTTGTATATTCTATTTTCTTTCCCCTGTGCATCTTAAAGTTTAATAACTTTGCTTGGGATTATGATAGAAATAACCAATGTAGAAGTCCAGAGTGAATTTATTAAACTCTAGGAGAACCATATTATGCAGTCATAACAATACATACTCATTGCAGGTCCTCTAACAGTAGCTGTCATAAACAAGAAGAACATGGATAACCATGGCTATTCAATTAAAGTCAATATCACTTTTTAGAAGAAAATTTATTTTGATTTTATGTGATATATATAGTGCTTCTGTCACAACTATGACCCAAGTTATTAAATTTTAAAAAGCCTTACAGGACGTGAAGCACCTATATATCTTTATATATGAGAATATTGTAATATAAAGGTAGAGTCCAAACACAAATAAAAGTTTGCCAGCTTCTTAGAGTCCCAAGGAAATATTTCATTTTGATGTTTTGTAATCTCAATCTTTTTTGAGGAACTATGTCATTTCCTAAAACTATTCAGGACACGGTACATTTCTTACTTCTCACGTATAATTCTTCCTCGACCTTCTTTGAAGATTCTTCTTTCCCTCCATATTCTTTATATATTAAGTTTTAAAAAATATCTAGGTGTCCTCCTTTATGTATGAAAGTGAACAGGCACAGTGGAAAGAGGAAAACAATCATAACAAACGGAAGAGCCAGAGCAATGCAAGTCCTTGAGTGTGGCTGCAGTACTGATGGTTGCATGGTGGGGGGAGGCGGTGGAGATGGGACATGATCTGAGTAACAGATAGGGCTGCAAATGGGGCTACCTGTAAACAAGGTGTTGAGACCTTGTTTACCACACTTTCAGGTTTGGAGTTTCTCCTCTAAGCAATAGGCAGCTAATGATGGGTTTTAAGCAGAACAGTTGGGTCTTCAGATGAGGATTTTAGAAAAATGATTCTTGAAATGGTGTGGAGGATTCACTGGATGGTAATCATGACCAGAAGCAGAAAGGGCCATTTGGAGACTGACTTAAAGCAATATGGAGAGGATGAAAAGGAGGTAGTTAGTCTTAAAGAAATGGCAAAAAAAATACATTATAAGACTTAGCATTAACTGAATAAGAAATTAAGCAAGAAAGTGGAATCTAGGATGACTCTGAAAGCTCTGAATTAAGAAATCAGGTGTTTGGTAGCGCCATGCATTGAGGCAGAGACGAAAACAAAAGCAAAAATCGAAAGAGGAGGCAGTGCATCAAAGAGCGAAATAAATTGTTTTAATATTTTAAGTCCAAATTGCTTGTGGGACACTCATCAAATTAGAGCTCAAGGAAAAGATGGATATTAGGGCACCACCTAGAAAATGTGATGTCAGTGAAACCAAAGCCCTAATACTGCCCCTCAGAGCTGAAGTCATTGGCAACCATCTTTTGGATGAGAAAGGGAGTGCTCCTCTTTTATTATGCTCTTAGACTTCCACATCAAGAAGCTCACAAAAAAAAAAAAAGAAGAAGAAGAAGAAGCAGCTCACAAGTATTGTGGAGTTTACTATTATATCTCTTTTATTTCACATGCATATCCACTTGTTCTCAGAGTACACCCACCTTGCAAAGAACCTGATGTGATAGTTAATGTGTTAATTTGGCCAGGCTATAGTACCCAGTTATTCAGTTAAATACTAACCTAGCATATTGCTATAAAGGTATTTTGTAGGTACAGTTAACATCTAGAATCAGTTGACTTTAAGTAAAGATTATCCTCAAATGACTTGGAGGCGGGGGAGTGCTCCTCCCATCAGTTGAAAGACCTTAGAAGCAAAACAAAACCCATAGTTAACACCATACTTGGTGGTAAAAAGACAAGATGCTTCCCCTTAAGTTCAGGAACAAGATAGGATGTCTACTCTTACCACTTTTATTCAACATCTTACTTACACTTCTAGCTGTGGCAATTAAGCAAGTAAAGGAAATAAATTGTACACAAATTGGAAAGGAAGAGATAAAACTATCTTTATTCACAAATGACATGATATAGAAAAATTTTAAGGAATCCATTAAAAATTATTAGAACTAATGAATGAATCCAGCAAGGTTATAGAATACAGGATCAATTTACAAAAACAAACTGCATCACTATACACTTGAAATGATCAATCTGAAAATGAAATTAAGAAAACATTTCCACTCACAATAGCATCAAAAAGAATACAATACTTAGAAATAAGTTTTACAAAAGAAGTGCAACTTACTCTCTGAAGACTACAAAATATTGTCAAGAGTAAAGATCTAAATAAATGAAATAATAACTCATGTTTAAAAACTGGAAGATTCAACATTGTTAAGATGGCTCCCCAAACTAAACTGCAGATTCAATACAATCTCTCTCAAAATTCCAGCTGACTTGGTATAGACTGACAAGCTGATCCTAAAATTGATATGTAATTCCAAAGGACTCAGAATGGCAAAGCCAATCTTCAAAAAGAAAAATAAAGGAGGACTCAAACCTCCCAATTTCAAAATGTATTCACAAAGCAATCGTATATAAGACAGTATGGATAGATAAATAATATTTAAATCAATGGAAAGGAAATGAGAGCCCAGAAATAAACTCATATATTTCTGCCCAACTGATTTTTGAAAGGGTGCCAAGATTCAATGGGAAAAAAAAAGTTTTCTCAACAAATGGTACTGGGATAACTGGATAGTCACATGCAAAAAAATTAAGTTGGAACCTCCTCTCACCCAATATACAAAATTAACTCAAAATAAACCAAAGACCTAAATGAAGGGTAAATACTATAATTCTTAGAAGAAAATGCAGGGGAAAAATCATAGCCTTGCATTTGTCAAAGAATTCTTAGATATGACACCAAAAACACAGGCAATGAAAGAAAAAATTAAACTTCATCAAATTTTAAAATTTTGTGCTTTAAAGGACACTATGAAGAAAGTGCAAAGTTAACCCACATAATGGAAGAAAATATTTGCAAGCCATATATCTGATAAGATACTTTATATAATTCATAAAGAAGCCTGACAACTTAATAAGACAAATAACCCAATTTTAAAAATGGGCAAAGTATGCAAATCATCATTTCTCTAAAGAAGATGTACTGTGGCCAATAAACATGTGAAAAGATGCTCCACATCATCAGTACATTAAAACCACAGTGAGATACCACTTCAGATCTACTGAGATAGCTAGAATAAAAAAATTAACTAACTAACAAATGATGAGAATGTGAAGAAATCAGAATCTCATACAGTACTGGTGAGACTGTGAAGCGGTCTAGCCACTATGGAATATAGTCTGGCAGTTCCTAAAATGATTAAATACAAGTTACCATGTGATCTATCAATTTCACTTCAAGGTATATATCCAAGAGAAATGAACACATATGTTTACACAAAATATTGTACACAAATATTTATAGCGGCATGATTCATAATAGCCAAAAGGTGGAAACAACCCGAAGGTCCATCAACAGATGAATAGATAATTCATTGAATAGAATGCTATTCGGCCGTAAAAAGGAGTGAAGTATACATGATGCAGCATAGATGAACCTTTAAAATATTATTCCAAATGAAAGAATCCAGTCACAAAAGACCAGATACTATATATGATTCTAAGTATATAACTGTCCAAATTGGGTAAATTCCTAGAGACGGAAAGTAGACGGAAGGTGGTTCCTTAGGGCTGTGGGTCATGGAGAGTAAATTCAGGGACTGGAGGAAGGGGACGTGATAGCTACAGAGTAGGAAGTTTCTTTTGGAGGTGATGAAAATGTTGTAAAATTGACCATGGTGATAACTGCCCATATCTGTACAAATACTACAAACCACTGAACTGTACACTTTAGGAGAATGAAGTCTATGGCATATGAATTATATCTCAATAAAAAAAGAGAGCAAAAGTGCTATTTCCCTAAGGAAGAAGAAAATCTACCCATGAACTACAGGTTCAGCTCCTGTCAGAGTTTCCAGCATGCTGCCACGCCCTACAGATTTGGACGTGCCAGTCAGCATGATCACAAAAGGCCATTCCCTGGAATAGACAGATGATCGATTACACAGACAGATGGATAGATGGATCGATAGATGGACAGATTAAGATAGGCAGACAGACAGACAGATAGACGTAGACATATAATGAGATTTCTGTATCCCCTACTGTTTCTGTTTGCCTGCTAGAACTCTGACTAATAAAGTCTGGCCTTGGGAAGTAGGCTGCTGATGTAAACTACACCTAAGAATGTGGCAGTGGCTTTGGAATTGGGTTAGAGACAGAGGTTGAAAAAATTATGAGCTGCTTGGCAGAAAAATCCTAGACTGCTTTGTGGAGATGACTGCTGCAAACAGGGACAGGAAAGGTACTTCTGATGAGGTATCAGAAGGCAATGAGAAGCACGTTACTGGAAACTGGGACAGGTGATCCTTGTTAAAAAATGGCAGCAGTTGACTGAACTGTTTTCCACTTTGGAGCAGCAGACTTTATGAAAGATGAACTTGAGTATTTAGCTGAGGACATTTCCAAGCAAGGTGTTGAAGGTACTATTGAAGGTCCTTGCTGCTTATAGCAAAATGCTAGAGTAAAGAGATCAATTTGAGGAAGAAACCGTTGAGCAAAAAGGAACCGGTACTTGATGATCTGAGAGGGTCTTAGCCTATCCATATTGCAAAGGGTGCTAAAATTAGGAGATTTACTGTTAAGAAAACCTGTTCTGGAGAGAAAGCCAGAGTGCAGCTGAACAACCTTTTGTTGAAAATATTACGTGTGTTACTCATTTTCCAATTAACCATCTGGGCAAAAGCCAAGAACAGAGGTAAGTTATCCAGAAAGAATCTGTGACCCTCTTGTCTGATGATATGGAATCTCTTGACATACACAGGAGGCTCACAGGTTTTTGATAATATTATACCAGCACAAACAGTGCCAGCTTGAATGATAGGCACAGAGACTGGACTAAATGAAAGAAAGTTGTCTGCTCCTAAAATGCTGAAGGCAGTAAATGAACTTATTGAGCTACTCAGCTACAAACATGTGCTACCCTTCAAGGAAAAGAATGACTCAGAAGGTACAGCCAGGGGCCCAGAGGCCAAGGACAACACAGCCACTGCCAAGGGCACAGAGCCACTGAGGATGCAGTGCACGAAGGAACCACAGGCACAGAGGGAGGGGCTTCAAGCCTCAACGTATTGTCTTCAAGCCTTGAAGCCTAATGGAATTGGCCCTGCCAGATTTCAGATTTGCTTGGTACTAATGACATCTTTATTTCTTACAATTTCTTCCTGTTGTAATATAAGTGTCTGTATTATACCTGTCCCACAACTGTGTTTTGGAAGCAAATAATTCCTTTTCTAGGTTCACAGATCTACATATGAAAAGAAATTCTGCCCCAGGATAGACGATAACTAAAATCTCACCCATACCTGATACAGTTTATTTAAATGATGAGATTTTGGACTAAGAGTTGATGCTGTAATGGGTTGAGACTTTGGAAGATGCAATAATAGGGTAAATGTATATTGCATGTAAAATAAACATGAATTTTGGGGAGCCAATGGGTATACTCTACTCAGTTGAATAGTAGACCTCCAAAGAAAAACTACTTAGAGCCTGTTTATGTGACTTTATTTGGTAAAGAGGTCTTTGCAGGTATACTTAAATTAAGGAATGCTGAGACAAGATCATCTCAGATCAGGTGAACCCTAATTCCAATGACTGGCTCTTAGAAGAGAATAGAAGGGGAAACAGACACAGAGACACAGGGAAGACCATGTTAAGACAGAGGCAGAGATTGGGGTTACACCGCCACCAGATGCTGGAGGAGACAAGAGAGGATTCTCCCCTAGAGGCTTTAGAAGGAATAGGGTTCTGCCAACACTTTTATTTCAGAATTCTGGCCTCTAGAACTGTGAAAGAATATATTTCTGTTGTTCCAAGACATTGAGTTTGTAGTAATTTGTTATGGCAGCCCTTGGGAACTAATATACTGGTCAAGGATGAATTTTATGCTAATCCATATTCTTTACCCAGAATCGTCACTCCCTTCTTATACCACAGCTAAATACTGAACCCTGTCCTCATTGCAGACCCACCTCTACATTGGAATATTTTTATTCTTAAAAGTCTCATTGTCCTATCCTGCAACCAGCCTCAGTTGGAGCCACCCCCAAACAACAACAGATAAGATTTTTTTCTATCTGTTGGATATAAAACATTTGGAAATAGAGTGGTCAGGGTACCAACCTATCTTCTCCTAAGAGAATCCTTCATTCCTATGTAAATTTGTGGACGCAAAAGAGACATATGGGATAGAATGCACCAGTTTCAGATGCCAGAACACCCAAACCCAAATAAACAGATGCACTACTCCAGTCCTTACAATAACTGAATCCCAAAATGTCCTGTGATATTACTATGAGGATTTAAATTGAAATGATTTTTAATTTATCTTTGACATATTATTATTATGATTATTAAAGTCCAATGGCTTGGACTATTAATTTATTAATAAGATATAGCTCCCATCTTCTAGGAATAATGTAGTTGGAATAACTGACTTATTATAACAACAATAATTTTTTTTTTTTTTTTTTTTTTTTTTTTGCTTTTTGGATGTGGGTAGCTCCCTGATTGGGAATCGAATCCAGGCCGCAGTGCTGACAGTGCCAGCGCTGAAGTCTTAAGCCGCTACCCCATCAGGGAACTCCCAGTAATTTTTAAATAAATAAATAGATAGACTAAAATATACTAGGCACTGTGGTAGGCATAAAAACATTCTTTAGGGTCTGAAAATCTAATGTATTAAGACAGTGACTATAATTGATAACACTATTATATAACTGAAATTTGCTAAGAGAATATAACTTAAATTTTCTCACCAGAAAAAAAAGTAAATATGTGAGGTGATGAATGTGTTAATTAACTCAATGGGAGAAATCCTTTCACAATGTATACATATATCAAATCATCATGTTGTACACTTTAAATATATTACAATTTTAATTGTCAATTATACTTCAATAAAGCTGAAAAAATCATTTAGTTAAGAGCTAAGGAACAAAATAGATGGAGTTTCTATAATAGTAGTTAAAGTATACTTTCTATCCTATTACTACTTGAATTTCTTATTATATGGATGCATTACTTTTTAACAAATAAATAGCCCTCTTTTAGAGGCAGCAGAATTAAGACAACTGACATACAGCAATATGAAATACATGTTGTGAACCCTAACTGAAGTTTATTTAGCATTGTTCTTATTAACTAAATCCCCAAGAGACACAGAATGGGAAATAGAACTGCTCTCTCTTACTTCAATCTCAGAGGTTTTGTATTTAGCCCAGCTTACTTTCAGACCCATTTATGCTCTGTGATTCATAAACATAAACATTTATTTTTAACTAATATTTGAAATGTTTTAGATAAACTAGATGCTGTAACAGCTGCTCTTTTGAGCTGCTGTTTCATAATGGGAACCACTCTGCATTGATAGAAAATAATCAGGTGCTTTGTTTTTCTAATATCTGGTACATTTCATCTTCCTCTTATGCTTAGCAAATATATTCTTTAGAAATAACACTTGGCCATGTATTCCAGAAAGAACAAGAGTGCCTTAAACAATATAGAACTTTGTTTCTCTCTTAAACCTAAAAGAAAGTGTATCATATGGCAGACCAGAGTCATAATGGTGACACCTCAAAGTCTTCAGAGTCCCAGACTCATTGTGTCTTTCTTCTCGATCCTCCTAACACATAGTTGCCCTTCTTAAGGCTCATTCACCATTCATATGTGGCTGATTAATTCCAGCTATCACACCCCCATGAAGAAGGAAGAGGAAAACGAAATGCTCATCTCCTAACTTTTAGGAACCCTTCCTAAAAGTCATCTTCTATTTGTATCTCATTGACAAAAATCAATGTGCAAGGGAGGCTAGGAAATAAAGTTCTCAGCTGAGCCCATTACAATAATTGGATTACTAAGAAACAGGGATAATCGACTTGGGGAAACAAATAACTGCCTGTGACAGAAGAGTTTCCATATATGCCATAGATCAATTTTTGAAGAAAGTCAGACTTACAGTCACAGTGATTATGCAAAATATACCTCTCACTGTCACACTTACATTTATGTCCTGTTTATCATCTGGTTCCCTTTTCCCCCAGAAAAAGAAAAGAAACTCTTCAACTATCAAAACTGTAAATAATAGCTCCTCTCTGGCCAGCTTATGGCCATACTTCCAATGACCACTGTCCACCAACTCCCCAGTGCACATAGTACTGGACTATTGGTGGCACCATCCCCATCTGAGCCCAGGGAGTTGTTGTCAGATGCCAACGGTGAAGATGGCTTGTTGCTTCCAACTGTGAAACTCTAGATCTCAATTCACATTGATATACATATATATAAAGATGAAAGAGAATGCCTGCATTTACAGAGTGGCTAACTAGTTCCTCCGAAACATTCCATCTGGGTTACATTTGGAGTGTGCATCTGGCTCTTACACCGAGAAGAAGTACAGGAGCTCACAGTGAATATACATTTAAATAATTACAGTTTTGATTCTGGTCAAGATGTCGGAGTAGGTAAACACTGTGCATGCCTCCTCTCATGACCACATCAAAATTACAACTAAACTACAGAACAACTATCATTGAGAATCACCTGAAGTCTAGATAAAAAAGAGTCCCATAACTAAGGATATACAGAAGAAGCCACATTGAGAGTAGTAGGAGGGGTGGAGACACAGAACTGGTAACATATCACATGTGGTGTTTAAAAATCAAGAGGGAGATCTCATTTTCAGAGTTTCTAACTGAGGAACAAGGGGCCCCAGCCCAGGTTTCCAGTACTGCAAAGAGAAGTCCTCACAACTTCTGACTGTAAAAAACAGTGGAGATTGTGGCTGAGTGAGAAAGAGGGCTACTGCAATCCCAAGCATTCCTCAGAAAGGAACCATGTGTGGACTTACTCACTGACAGACTCACTCACTCTGAGCTCCAGCATTGGGGCAGCAGCTGGAAAGGCACCAAGGACATATAGGGAGGAAGTGAATTGTCTGGCTTCACGCAAGGGCTGAATGGGCAGCTTTCTTCCAGACCAAAGTACTAGCAAAAGCCATTGTTCTTTTGTTGAGCCCTCCCCTGACACAGCATGCAGAAACAGGTAAGTGCCATATTTAAGTTTCTACCTACCTGGTTAATTCTATTTGCCCTGTCCTAGTGATTTTCTGAGACCCTGGCATACCCACTTGCAGGCACACCTATGCTGCTTCTAATGGCATTTCCATATACACAGCATGTCTTGGCTCACGCTATGGACTTTCTGAAAATCTCCCAAAGGTTCAAAAACCCCAAACAATAAGCATCTGGCCTCGGCATGCCCTGTACCTCTTGCTGAGCAACCATAAGACCAGCACTAACAGCAGCCAGCCTCAGTTCATAGCTTAGCCTCTCCCAGGCACCTCCAAGACTGGCACAGATGATAACCATCTGCAGATCACTTTGTAGCCCATACCAAGTGGCCCCAGACAGCGCGAAGGCAGCAACTGATCTTGGCCTGTACCAGAGCCCCTCCCAAGAGAACCAACACACCCAGTGGTGAGTTTCAGACCATACCAGAGCACTACTTGTCCACCTCCATAAGCAACACACCCAAAGGGCAGACTGGGCAGGTACTAGAGCACCACTAAAGTGAATCCAGCTCTGTAGGATCAGCCCCTGCACACTAGTTCCTCCACTGTAGTCATGGCCAGTCCTCACAACTCATCACTGAAAGTCAATCCCTCCCATTGACATGCCAACAGTAATCAAGGCTGAACTACAATAGGAAGGCACACACTTGGAGCATCCAGCTCAGGTGACCAGGGAGACTGAACCACTGGGCCCCACCAGACATCTACTGCATAAGGCCACTCTACTGAGACTGAGAGACACAGAAGCTCTACCAAATACAAAGAAACAAAAACAGTGTGGCAGCCAAAATGAGGAAACAAAAAACATGTTCAAGTGAAAGAACAGAACAAAGCTCCAGAAAAAGAACTAAACAATTTAGAGACAAGGAATCAATCAGACACAGAGTTCAAAACTCTGGTTATAAGAATGCCCAATGACCTTAGTGAGAACTTTAACCAAAAAATAGGAACCCTAAAAATGGAGATAGAAAACATAACAAGAATCAGTCAGAAATGAAAAATACAATAACTGAATTGAAGACGGCATTAAAGGGAATCAATAGTAGATTAGATGAAACAGAGGACTGAATCAGAGGTTTGGAAGATAAGGTAGCAGAAAACACCCAATCAGAACAGTAAAAAGAAAAGGAATCCAAAAAAATGAGCATAGTTTAAGGAGACTGGGGCAATATTAAGTGTACCAACATTCACATCATAGGAGTACCAGAAGGACGAGAGAGAAAGAGCAAAGAATTGAAAACTTATTCAATTCAAAACTTATTCAATTCAAACTTCTCTAACCTGGCAAGTTAATCAGACATACAAGCCCAGGAAGCCCAGAGAGTTCCAAAGATGATCCTAAAGAGTTCCACACCAAGACACATCATGATTAAAATGCGAAAGTTTAAAGACAAAGAGAGAATCTTTAAAGCAGCAAGAGAAAAGCAGTTAGTTACCTGCAAGGGAGTTCCCTTAAGACTGGCAGCTGGTTTCTCAATAGAAACTTTGCAGGCCAGAGGAATTGGCAGGAAATCCCTTGGCTTTTCATCAAAGTGATAAAAAGTAAGGACCTACAAACAAGATTGCTTTACCAGGATAACTATTGTTTAGAATCAAAGGACAGATAAAGAGCATGTTAGACAAGAAAAAGTTAAAGGAGTTCATTATCACCAAACCAGTATTGCAAGAAATGTTAAAGGAACTTCTTTAAGAAGTAGAAGAAACCTTTTGGCTTTTAGCCTGGAGGAGGTTGAGGTGCAACTTTCTTGGGTCATTCAAAATCCATGTTCATTTGACACCTGCCACCTCCACCATGCCACCAAAGTTAGACCCTAATGAAATCAATGTCATTTACCTGAGGTATACCATTGGGGAAGTCAGTGTCACTTCTGCCCTGGCCCCCAAGACTGGCCCCCTGGGTCTGTCTCCAAAAAAGGTGGTGATGACATTGCTAAAGCAACCAGTAATTGGAAGAGTCTGAGGATTACAGTGAAACTGACGATTCAGAACAGACAGACCGAGATTGAGGAGGTACCTTCTGCCTCTGCCTTGATCATCAAAGCTCTCCAAGAACTGCCAAGAGACAGAAAGAAGCAAAAACAGATTAAGCACAGTGGAAATATCACTTTTGATGAGATTATTAGCATTAACTAGAGAACTCTCTGGAGCCATTAAAGAGATCTTGGGGACTGCTTAGTCTGTGAGCTGCAATGTTGATGGCTGCCACTCTTATCACATCAACAGTGGTGCAGTGGAAGGCCCAGCAAGTTAAGAACTACAAAGAAAAATATTTCAATTAAAGATAATTTAACAACCACCCCCCCAAAAAAGGAAAAGGAAAAAAAAGAAAAAAAGAAGGAAAATAAGTAAAACAGGATAAAAATATGAATAATAAAAGGGCAATAACTACATACTTATCAATACTTACTTCAAATGTAAATGGATTAAATGCTCCAATCAAAAGACATAGGGTAGCTGAATGAATAAGAAAATAAGATCTTATATATACTGATTACAAGAGATTCACTTCAGATCAAAAGACACACAGACTAAAAGGAATGGAAAAAGATATTTCATAAGAAGGGAAACAAACAAACAAAAAAGCTGTGATAGCAATACTTATACTAGACAAAAGAAACTTTAAAACAAAGGCTATAACAAGAGACAAAGAAGAACCCAGTAATCCCACTTTTGGGTATTTATCTAAAGAACCCCAAAACACTACTTGGAAGGGAAATGTGCATCCATTTGTTCACTGCAACACTATTACAATAACCAGTATAACCAATATATGGAGGCAGCCTGGTTGTCCATTAATAGATGAATGGATAAAGAAGCGTTACTCTCATACAATGGGACATTGCTCAGTCATAAAAAAAGAATGAAATCTTACCATCTGCAACCATGTGGATAGACCTAGAGTGTACTGTGCTGAGAGAGTAAGTCAGACAAAGAAAGACAAAAGCCATATGATTTCACTTGCATGTGGAATTTAAAGAACAAAATAAACAAACAAATAAAACAGAAACAAGGTTGTCAGATGGGAGGGAGGTTGGGGGATGCATAAAAAAGGTGAAGAGATTAATAAGTATAAATCAGTAGTTATAAAATTGTCATGAGGGTATAAAGTATAGCATAAGGAATATAGTCAATAATATTTTAATAACTATGTATGGTGTCAGATGAGTACTAGATTTATAGAGGTGATCACTTCATAAGGTATATAAATGTCTAATCACCTGAAACTAGTGTATTATATGTCAACTGTAATTTAAAAATAAAAATTATTTTTAAAATGGTAAATATGTTATAAAATAATTTTATATTTTAAACTTCTGGTATTTAAATAAAGATAATTCTAACAAGGTAAAAAGAAACACTAGCCCCAAGAGTTAAAAAAAAAAAAAAAAGGTCCATTGTCCAAGGAGTCTTCATAATAAAAATTGTCAGGTTCCAAATACAGTAAAGATCACTAATGATCCTTCTTTAAACTCTCCAACATTTTGGGGCCCAAGCAGCACTGCCTTATGACACATCTAATGCAATGCAACCCTAAAGGTAGGAAGGTATCTTCTCTGGTTCCACAGTAGGGCACTTCCAAGCTCTGCTGTGCTGAGAGCTTGGTGCAGACACCAGTAACTGATGGATATAGCTAACTCTCAGGGGTGGAGCAGCACAGATGAACACAGTATTTTCTTGTGGCCAATCTGCTAGTTGTTTAATGGTATAGACTTGTGGCACTTGCTCACAGTGCAATAGGAAGCAAGTTGAGAAGAAGCACCATCTGCCATACCCTGAAGAGTGAGAATAGCTATGGGCAAGGAAACTACTCTGTCCAGAAGGGCAGTGAGGGTATCAAGGAGACAAACTGTGCTTGGGCACACATGAAATATCCCCTGGGCTTCTGGGACTTGACAGAGGATGAGCAACAGCAGGATTTCATAAGGGTCTAATATAACACTTACATGGTTAGTGGTCCATAGTAGGAGACTTTGAGTTATGTAAGTATTTTTCCTGACAAGAATACTCAAACATGGAAATTGAAAAAAATAAAATGTAAGAGAATATTTTAAATTGCAATACAACTTTATATATTATTGAAAAATGGAGTGTGGTTTTTGCTGCATAGTAGGCACAAAAAATTAAGAGTTTCAAGACATCCTTACTTCATGTCATTCAAAAAGTATTTATTAAGCATCACCTATATGCACTTTGCTAATTGCTAGGGATGTAGTAGTGAACCACAAAGTTGTGAATGGCATAGCTGAAGCCAATATTAGATCTATTAACAATAGTTTTGAGAGTCATTCTTGAGTTGCTGAGAAGTATTCCATCATATTTACACCAACATTTTGCTTATCCATTTCCCAGTTCATTGGGTTGTTTCCAAATAGTTGCTATTAAAAATAATGCTGCAGACTGGCAACAAAATGGCAGTATGATAGGAGACCCTGAAAAACTCCTCTGGAGATTACAACTAACAAAACGCCTATATCTCAACCAAGGACCCTCCACACAATGCCCACAGGCAGGGCATGAAATACCGCACCTACTTTACTTTGCCCCCAGGAGGTGCAGAGCAGTCCACAAAATGCAGTGGCTGGACTTCACTCCAGTTCCCAGAGGAGGGGAAGTGACTGGATGGTGAGGAGCCACAGCACAAATACTACAGCAGAAAGGAGAAGGAGAGGGCTACACACGTATTTCTCAGTCCACAACCAAGACAATCTAAAAGACCAACAGACAGGACTGATCCCAGAACTCAGCAAAGAATCCATCCAAGGGGAAAACCAAGAACAGAAAGGCACAATCATAACCAAACTCCCTGCATGACCCCTGGAGCCACAGGAAGAAAACAAAGATGCAAACTCCCCTCCTCCACAGACCTCTGCCCGCCCAGTATCAGCAGCGAACGCCAAAGAAACTGCAGCAACAAGGGTCCAGAGAGGCTCCAAAAATAAGAAACCAGGAAAAGGAAGCTCAAAATAAAGAGATGGGGACAGATGACCCATCAGAAACAGAGTTCGAAGCACTGATTATAAAAATGCTTAAGGAACTGAATGATAATTTCAACAGAGAAATAGCAAGCATTAAAGAAGATTTACAAATCATTATAAAGGACCAGAGAGAGATAATGACCATATTAACTGAAATGAAGAACGGAATAAAAGTCATTAAACTAGATAAAATAGAAGCACAAAACACTGATTTGCAGGAAAAGCCAGTAGAAAATGCCCAGCCAGACCATTTGAAAATAATTTTCAAAAAAATGAGAATGGATTGAGATTCCTCTGGGACTATGTCAAATGTAAAAATATCAGAATAATAGGCATGCCAGAAGGGACAGAGGAAAAGCAAGGGATCAAGAAATTATTTGAAGAAATAGTGAATGAAAATTTTCCTAACCTGGTGAAGGGAATAGACATACAAGTCCAGGATGCACAGAAAATCCCTAACAAGATGATCCCAAACAAGAACACACTGAAACACATCATAATTAAAGTGGCAAAAGTTAAAGAAGAAGAGAAATTTCTAAAAACAGCAAGAGAAATGCAAGTAGCAACTTATAAAGGGACACCCACTCAACTCCAGCTGATTTCTCACCAGAAACTTTACAGACCAGAAGGGTTTAGCAGAAAATACTCAACATGATGAAAACCAAGGATCTACAACAAAGAATAATGTATACAGCAAGGCTAGCATTCAAAATTGAAGGACAAATAAAGAACTTCTCAGATAAAAAAAAAAAAAGCTAAAGAAATTAATCATCACAAGTACTACAAAGAATGTTAAGATGGGAGGAGGGATGGGAAAGTGGGTAAAATATGAGAAAGAAATGGAGAAATTTAGTTTGATTTTTAACATAAAATTGAAAGCAACAAAGAAACAAAACTCATGGACACAGTCAATAATTTAGTAGTTACCTAAATTATTGGTAAGGGGGGAGGTGGCGGGGGGAGAAGGGACAGGGACACAAATATATGATGATGGAAAGAGAATTGACTCTGGGTGATGAAAACATAAATCGACACATAGAAGATGTAATGCAGAATTGTACACCTAGGACCTATGTAATTTTTACTAGTCAATGTCACCCCCAATAAATTTTAAATAAAATGAAATGAAAAAAATATAATGCCTCTATGAATGTTCACATGCACATATTTGTGTGTTTTCATTTCTCTTGAGCAGATCCTGAGGAGTAGAAATGCTGGGCAGTGTGGTAAGCATATGTATAACTTATCAAGAAAATGCCAAACTTTTTCCAATGGGATGTAACATTATATATTCTCATGAACATTGTACTATAAGAATTTCAGTTTGTCTATATCCTTGCCAACACTTGATATTGTCAGACTTTTTGATGATAGCAATGCTAGTGGGTTTGTCATGAGAGTTTATCATAGTTTCAATCTTTCCCAAATGTTTTCCTCTTTTCTTGTGCTTATGAGACATTTGCATGTCTTTGGTAAAATGCCTATTCAGATCTTCTGCCTATTTTTTAATTGGGTTGTCTTTTTATTATTGAGTTATAAAATTCATATATTTTTAATATGTCTTCATCAGATACATGATTAACAAACATTGTCTCCTAGTCTGTGGCTTCTCTTTCCATTTCTTGATGGTGTTCTTTGAAGAGTAAAATATTTTACTTTTGATAAAGTTTATTTATTTTGCCATTTATAGAGTGTTTTTATGTTAGACCTAAAAAATCTTTGCCCAACCTAAGATCACAAAGATTCTTTTCTGATGCTTTATCCTAGAAATTTTCTAGTTCTTACTCTTATATTTAGATCTTTGATCCATTTTTAATTATTTTGTGTACGGTATAATCATCTATGTTCATTAAGAAAATTTTTACATATGAATATCCAATTATCTTAGCACAATTGTTAAAAAGGTATTTTTTCCCTGACTGAATCAGATTGATACCTTTTTTGAAAATCAATTCACCATGAATGTTAGAGATTGTTTCTAGACTGTATTCTGTTACATTGATCTATATGTTTATATTTGCATCACACTAATGACTATAGCTTTATGTATGTTTGAAATCAGTAGTGTAAATCCTTTCACTTAATTTTTCTTTCTCAAAATTGTCTTGATAATCTAAGTTCTTTGAATTTCCACAGGAACTTTAGGATCAACTTGTCAAATTCTATGAGAAAAAAGCCTGCTGAAATTCGATAGGGATTGTGTTAAATCTATAGATCATTTTGGGGAGATTGCCATGTTAATAATATTGAGTCTTATAGTCTATAAATATGGTATACATTTGTCCCTGAATTCAGGTTTTCTGTAATTTTAGAAATGTTTTGTTCTACTTTAGTATATAGCTCTTGCACTTCTTTTTATATCTATACCTATTTTTTCTTTTTTATACTTTTGTGCATGAAATTCCTTTCTTAAATTTATTTTCAGATGGCTCATTGCTAGTATAAAGAAATGAACTTTTAAAAAATATAAATTAATTTCAGATATTGATTTTGTATTATTGCAATATATTATAATATACTGTAATATTTATGTAATGTTTATATAATAATTATTGCAATATACTGTAACATTGCAGCCTTGCTAAACTCACTTACTAGTTCTAACATATAAAAACATACATATATATATAATCTTAGGGTTTTCTACATACAAAGACATTTTCCTTATTCCCAATCTTAAAGGAAAAGCTTTTAGTTATTCACAATTAAGTATAATGTTAGCTATCGACTTTTTTATACATGCCCTTTACCAGGAAGAGGAAGCTCGTTTCTCTTCTTAATTTGTTGAGAGTGTTTATTATAAATGGGTTTTACGTTTTGTCAAAAGCTTTATCTGTGTCTATTTAGTCACCATCTGCTATCATTCCTTCAGCAGGTCTGTTCTTATTTATCTGAGGTCTTTATTCTGCCTTCATTTTTGAAAGATGGTTTTGCTGGGATAGAAAATTCTTGGTAAACAGCTTTTTTTTTTTTATTAGAACTTTGAGTTTCTTCAAAGTTCTCCAGACCCCATATTTTTATGGAAATCACCCATTATTTTGTTCTCCATGAATAATGAGTCATTTTTCTCCTGCTGCTTCAAGACTTTGTCTTTGTCTTGGCTTTTTGAAATTTTTATTATAATGGATCTCAGTTTGAATCTCTACATGTTTTTTCTACTTGGTAGTCACTGAGTTTCTTGGACCTATAAATTGAAGCTTTTGATCAAATTTGGGAAGTTTACGGTGATTACTTTTTCAAAAAATTTTTACCCATTTCTGTCTCTCCATTCCCCCTGGGACTATCATTACAAGTGTACTGATAGGCTTGGCATTGCTTTACAGGTCTTTTTGAGTTTCTGTTCATTTCTCTTTAACCTTATTTTGTTTTGCTTTGTTTTGCTTTTAGTTTTAGGGATACAAAGCAACATAATGATTAGACATTTACACACCTCACAGTGATAACCCCAACAAATCTACTACCTATCTGACATCACCCTTAGCTATTATAATACCATTGAATATACAAGGGCTGTCTAAAAAGAAATCCAACCATAAATGCCTCTATTTTTCATATTATAATACATGGCTGGATACTTTCTGTACTGCCCTAGTATTCCCTATACTATACTTTATATCCCATGACTATGTATACGAAGGCTGTTGAGAAAGTATCAAGCTATATAACCAGTCTCATCATATTGACAATGGTTGGGTTTTTTCCTGAGAGCCCTCATATGTTTTTAAATTATAGTTGACATTCAATATTATTTTATATTAATTTCACGTGTATAGCACAGTGATTACACATTTATATAATTTTGTCTTTGATCTTTACATTGGGTAATTTCTTTTTTTTTAATTCATTTTTATTGTTAGACCTACTGGGGTGACATCTGTTAGCAAGGATTACATAGGTTTCAGGCATACAATTCTACAGTGCATTGTCAACTTGCTGCACAACAAGTTCACCACCCATACATTGGGTAATTTCTATTGATCTATCTTCAAGTATACTGATTATTTCTCCTGTCTTCTCAAATCTTCCATTGGTTCATCCAGTAAATTTTCATTTCAGTTATTACATGTTTTTCAAATCTAGAATTTGTATTTCGTTATGTTAGAATCTATCTCTATTTAAATTCCATATTTTTAAGTCATCTTCACCCTATTTGCCTTTACTTCTTTGAACATGGTTTCTTTTAATTCTTCAAACATACTCATAATAGCTGCTGTGATGTCTTTGTCTATTAAATTTAAAATCTTGACCCACTCAGATTCAGTTTCTATTGACTACTTGTTGTCCTGAGTATGGATTTCACTTTCCTGTTGCTTTGCATTTCTCATATTTTTTGTTGAAAACTGGACATTTTACATAATGTAATGTAGCAATTCTGAAATTATTTTATCTATTGATTTATTTTTTGAGTAATTTTTAAAAAATAACTTGAGTGAACTTAAACTGCAAAACCTGTCTCCTACATTATGTGTGCTCCTATTGTTTCTACTTAGGTTTTGAAATTATTTTTCAAATTAACTTTCAGCTTGCCTTATTAGGGCTTTCCCTCTGTCACTAGTAGCTTAGTAGTCAGCTAATGTGTTTTGCAGAGGTTTGCTCAAACACCACAAGTCCAAAGCACTTCTATGCTCTGCCAATCAAATTGTATGTAGATGAGGAAATGCATTCAAAGCTCACCTACTTCTCAAGTCTGACTTGGCTTTTACTTACTACTAGATTCATTTTGGTCTTTTCTGGGCATGTGCATAGTTCATCCAGGAGTATACGGGAAGCTTATTGCATCCTTCTCCGGCTCTCTCCCTTCCAAGATCTACCCAGTAGCTAGTCTGTCACTTCCCCCAAATAGAATCAGAGCCTCAGGACAGCAATGCTATGGGGTTTTTGCACTTGTTTCCTACTGAGTTTGCCGCTTTTAAATGACAAAGTCATGGTTTTTTGTCTCTAGCCTAAAGTTAAGTCTGCTCACTCAGGAAGCAAACCTGCCAGTGTCCATCGACAGTGCTACCCTACTAAAACTACAGATTGCACCAACCACCCTGGAGGAGGCATGGATGTAGCTGCAAGCAAAAAGACCCCTGCATATTCCCACAGTTCTTACCCCAAATTCTTTCCTTTTTTTTTTTTTAAAGAATAAATACTTCTCAACTAGCATATGCCTTTGGTCAATTTCCATAGCCCTGAGATGGTTGTTATTGAAAATGTTGTCCCGTTTTATATTTGCTTTTGTTTTGCAGAGAAAATTCAGTAACTTCTTCATACTACACGAGCTGGAAATACCTATATCATGTGACTTGGTAGTAATTCTCCCTAGCATAGCAGGGTATATTTCTTTGCCCCATTGATGTTAGGCTTGTGCATGTGACTTACTTTATCCAGTGATCTATTAGCAGGTTCTTTAAAGATACTCACATGACTTGGCTTGGTTTTTGCACTCCTAGGATCCATCATCAGAAGAGCATAACTCAGATAATCACTGGTCCTAAAATAAAGTAGGTCTATATCCAATCTTGAGCCTGGTGCCATGTCCAGCTGAGCTCAGCCAAGTTCAGCCAATCCGCAGCTGAAACCCACCTGTTCTATAGATGCATGAATAAGAAAATAAATATTCATTATTATAAGCAACTGAGATTTTTGGTATTGTTTGTTATGCAGCAGTGTTGACTTATGCTGCCACCTAATAATAGATGGTGTCTTGTCTAACCTGTTCCACATTACCAGTAAAACAAAGTAGTACCATACTGTGCTTTGTATGTCCTTTTCAATGGATCCAGGCTGAATGGTAATTTCTGAGTTACAACATCATCAAGTACCATGGAGAGATAATGAAGCAACTGGCATGGATTTATCATTAAATTCTTTACAGAGTCAAGAGAGAGCAATAAATAGACTGATGTATGCCTAAAAGAGCCATTTATTTCTGAGACTTATTGACAAAGAAAGAGACGCACATGCCACTGTGTCATTTATGAGTCTGACAGACCAAGTTTAGAGAAAACTCAGCATTACTCTCTTTATCATTACAAACTGAGGGTCCATATACAAAAACACATTCTAAACTTCTGTCTTGCTGAAAGCTCTGTACCTTTTGCACATACCACACAGAGCTTCTTAAGTCATTTCATCAGTTCAGTCGACATCTACAACAGAATACCTACAACATTACACGGGCAGCACGGGGTATCCTATGGGCCCTCATTCAAATCATAGAACTTACCAAATAGATGTTTATAATGTTACAGTATATGGTTCATAACAAATGTCTATGTGTTAGGACACAATACCACCTTCCAGATCTAAGAATGTTAACTTCAAAATCAGATCTCTTGCCAGCATTATAAGGAATATTGTCAGTGCTACCATTGAAATAGTCCTCATATTGATGTTCCCCTGGAATGTGTGTTTGTAGAGAATGCAAGACAGCAGGACATTCAAGGAGCTATTGTATAAGAAAGCCAATGTCAGAAAAATTACAAGCAGGGAGAGCAGGATAAATGCTATAAGAACACATCGAAGCACAGCATCAAGCAATGCAACAGAGCTTTGGACTGCTGGGAAATAGCAGCAGGACACAGATAGCCTTAGCTGCAACTGTAAGGAAAGTGAAGAAAACCCTCAGGTGAATAGCTAAACAACAATAGGCTATATCTGCTAACCCAGGTTCAAATTTCACATGTGCAGAGTTCATTCCACATTTGCCTGCTTAGCCACACTTGAACATGGCAACTGTGGCTTGGACCCACCGTGTTGTCTTTAAAACACAGAAGTCAACAGAATAATTTGAGCTTTTCCCTACCAATCCCTTATATATTTTAATATGGTTTTCTCAACAACTGTCTACATGAATTCTAATGCTATTTGAAAATGCCACACTCTGCAGGTAAAAGATTAGTAGTAAGACTTCTGGCAGCCACAGATATCTCATTCATAGCCACTAATCCAGAAGCCTAAAAGATCTCTCTGCCTTACAAGAAAACCAGCTAGCTATACTAAAGCTCTTGGACTTTATCAACAGAAAAAGCAGAACCTGCCATGGGCTCTAAGACCAACAATTCTGTAAAAGCTAGCAGACGTCATAAGCTGCTTGTCTGCTTTCTCTAGAAAACTGTTAGGTGTTCTCACACTATAAAGGACATACAGGTTGCATTGAAAAGAATATAAATATATGCTTAAGAAGCACTTAAAAATATTGAGGAAAACACAGTCAAATTCTTAACTATTAATATAATCACACACCAACCAGGGGCCATTTTATATTAGAACAGAGCCCTGTGAGGACATCAACAAAACACAATATATATATATATATATATATATATATATATATATATTTTTTTTTTTTTTTAAACCTGAGCATTATACTGATGAAACTGACCTATCAAGAAAATGTTGTTTTGAGTTGCTTTCTCTGATTAAGAAGGTACAGGAGTATACAATACATTTAACAAGACTTTCACAAAAATAATTGACACAGTAGATTTTAGTGTTTAAATGTATCTGGGAAATACATATGCAAAATGCCTCATTACGCAGTAGTTCTCAATCACCACTATTCTGTAGAAATATAAATGTGAGTCAAAAATGAAAGCCACATACATACTTTGCATTTTTCTAGGAGACATAGTAAAACAATCTCTAAAAGAGAAAAATTAATTCCATTAATAAATGTATTTAACCCAATATAGTCAAAATGTTATCTTTTCAATATGTAATACACATAAAAGTTTCTAATGAGATTATCACATTTTATTTGTGCTAAACCTATGAAATCTGGTACAATTTGCAATTCACACCAGTGACGCTTCAAGTGCTCAGTAGACACAACTGGTTGGTGACAACTATGCTGGACAGCACAGTTGTCAATATATGAAGTTTTACCCAAGAACTGAAATTAATGCTGTGTGTAACCATTGTATTCCAATCCGATATCCAGAACTACTAGGAGAAATGCAGATATCAAGCCACATATGTTTCCTGCGTTTCCCCCCAAAGCTCTGTAAACAAAAATGAAAGAATTTAACATATATGTCTGATAAGCATAAGGAAGGCAAAAAGGTTAGTACTCATTTCTGGTGAGAGGAAAGGGAGTTTTAAGACTTTTAGAAATTTAGATTTAGAAATAAACTTTCTCTAGGATTTTCTTGAGCACTCAGAAATGAAGTGCAGTGTTTAATACTGCAGTCCTTTTCTTATTTGGAGAAGATGAACAGTGGGCATTTAAAACCATATGGTCATCAGGAGAGTGTAAAGCAACTGAAATTTTCACAAATTGCTGTAAAATTTGTGAGCATAAAGAACTGTTTAGAAGTTTTATATACAGTTAAATATCTGCCTACCATATGACATAGAATTCCACAACTACCTGTTTAACTAAGAGAAGTAGGAGTTAGGTCCAAGAATGTTTATAGATGCCTTATTCGTAATAGCCTAAAACAGAAAAAGATCAAATTTCCATCAACATGAAAATGGATAAATACAGTGTGATATACAATGAATACTTTTCTGCCATAGGATGGGATAGGGTATTGATGCTTGTGTTAATATGGGAGGATCTCAAAAATATTAAGATGAAGAAGAGAAGTAGGCACAACAGAGTTCGATGGCCCATATCTTATAATTAAAAACAGGCAAAACTAACCCATGATAGTAAATATCAAAATTGTAGTCTCTCTTGGTAATGGTGGAAATTTACAGGAAAGGGACAATAGGGAAGTTCCTGTGGCCCAAGAAATTTTGTTTATTTGAATGGTGCTTATTCAGGTATTCTTACTTTTGAAAACTTAATAGACAGTATACTATAATCTGTATATTTTATTATGTTAAATTATACCTCATTATAATTTTGCATGCTGATTACACATCTTTTTTTCTCTCTGTAGAATATGTTTGAAGTCCCATACTATTATTTTTTTCTATTACTTAAAAATATGGGTACAGTCATGCTGAGCATTTGTTTCAATTAAAAAGATACATGGATTTTTCTTTTAAAAAATAAATAAAAAATAAATAAATAAAACCATATGGTCAGTCACTTCTGAGATTAATTAGAGAAGTGTAATATCAAAGCTGTAAGTCAAAAATGACCAAAATTTCAAAGATTAAGTTTCCATCTATGTCTAGGTCACAGTAAGAAAGATTCTAGTAAATAAATCTAATAACAATACTTTAAAATACAGCTTTTTTCCTGTTTCTTACACTAAACATCTATCAATTCAGAGTTATTTATTTATGTGATTTTTAAATTTTGTAAAAACTTGGTGTTAATATTTAATCATTATAATTTGGAGCTATTAAAATTACATGTGGATTTCCTTGTGTTTAGTAAGTAAAAATAAAGGAAAAAATCTTATTAATGCAACATTAAAATTAAACATTTTTATGCACAAATGACAAGATAAGTAAACAAAATGTTTCTTAGAAAAGTATGCTTTCTCTTTGAGATGAGGAGATCTCTCTAATTCAGATCCTATGTCATTCCAACATTTTTCTATAACTCCTGGTCTTACTGAGGACTGCACCTGTCCTCAGCTGCTTCTTAGGATCTGAAGAATTTTCCTTTCCACAGTCTATTCTGTCCTAGGCCTACAGTTCCTCTTTGTCTAATTTCTTTTTCTTTCTTTCTTTCTTTCTTTTTTTTTCTGGTTGGTTCCCTGACCGGGAATCAAACCCAGGCCGTGGTGGTGAGAGTGCTGAGACCTAGCCACTACACCACCAGGAAACCCCTCTTTGTCTAATTCTTACAAATTTTTCCTAGCTCTCATCCAATGAGAAAGAAGGGGTTCCCCCACCCTTTTTTGAAGGTTTTGGAGGTAAAAGAGAAGGTGTCAAGAATGAAGCCTATAAGCCTATCACAATGTTTTCTTCCCATGAATTTAGTTTGTTTAAATATATTAATTTTTAATAAATTATGAACGTTTGTTAAATATTTCTATGACAACAATTACAGTTTATTATTTTCTTGAGGATAAGTGATTCTATACCTCTTTATCTTTCTTCATGACTCTCATAGCACAATATCTAATTACTCTTATTTGAACTTTCTCTAAACTTGCTTTCTCTTCTGAATTGTTGAGGATTTTAGTACAAATCACAATACATCTTTTAAAGCCTTGCTATAGCTGAGTGCAACAAGAGGAAACTGCAATGGTTCTAACATTAACTTGTTCTTCTAAAAGGTTTTTGTGTTACAGGATGATTTTTAAGATGAAACTACTATATGCTATTTTGGGTCTGTATTTGGCCAGCCATAACCCCATGTTCTTTCCAAGCTTTGGCGGACACTTTTATGATCAGGAGTATGAATACTCTCCATAGTAATCACATGTAGTAGATTGAAGTTATTACCCATCGGTTAGTTGACAGGGGGAAAAGTAACATGATCATCTAAGGACACAGAAATATGTAATCTTAGAAGATCCATTCATCTTCCAAGTAGTCCAGATATTCCCATGATATCAGGCCACCAGGACAAGTATCTGGAGTCCAGAACTCATTATTATTTTCCGCCCATCACTCTAGCAGTAGATAAAAGTTCCAGCTACCCTTCCTTTTGGAGATATTAGTGAATAGACAGGTGTTTGAAAGGAAATAGCAGTTGAGTGACAAAGAGATCAACTCACACTAACTAACTGAAAGGCACATGAGACAAAAGCAAACATCAAAAGGCAGGTGTGTTAATTTACAGTGAGAAATATAACATCACACACATAAGAAATGTCACATTGGCCTGATCGAAACATTTTTTTTTTTCTGTTGTGATCCAACCACTTAGAAATCAACGAGTGGTTTTGTGCGCATGAATTCAAAACAACAGGGGGTAGGCAAACCAAATCTTTAAGGCATCATTCCCCAAAATGTGTTATGTGCTATGAAACGTTTCAGTAGATCTTTCAGCAACAAAAGGTTCAGTAATCAAATACATTTGGGAAATGCTGGATTCAACCAAGTTAAACAGATTTCATAACTGCATATTTCCTTTGGTCTGCAGATGTGTATCATGACTCTCCAAGGGTTTAGATAGGCAGCTTTTCTGGAATGAATTTGACTACTGTCTTTATAGAATATTTATCAATATCTCATGAAAAAATAATATTCTACATAGGATTTGCTCTTCAAATTCCTTAGCTCTTACTATTGGGATGGACTTGTCAAGGAACTTAGTGTATCTGACATGCAGGGACTAAAGTCCTGTGTCACTTAATCTTTAGGGACTTACTCACCTGAAAACTAAAACAATCAAAGTCCAGTATGAGAGCCTCCCCTAGTCCTTTTAGTGTCTGGGTGAGCATTGCCACTGTAACCTATTTAATGTCTTAATATCACTGGCAGAATTAATTCAAATTAATTCAAATTAATTAATTCTGCCAGTGATATTAAGACATCAGAAAGGTTACAGTGAAGGCTAGCTTGCCTACAAGTAATCTCATCTTCCTGAGATGATTTTGTATCTCTTTATTTTAATTATGTGTTGATTTTAAAATGTGATTCTAAATGACTCTACTCTCTTTATTTTCGATTTTTACAGTCCTGCCACACTATAACCATTAAATGCTTATTGGAAAGTATGTAACCAGAAACTAATATAACTGTGATAGACAGAATAATAATGCCCCCACCCAAAAGTCTACATCTTAATGTCCAGAACCTGTAAAAATGTTACCTTAAATGACAAAAGGGACTTTGCAAGTTGATTTTAATTAAGGATCTTGAAATGGAGAGATTATTCTGGATTATCTGGGCGGACCAATGTAATTGCAAAGTTCCTTATAAGTGAAAGAGGAAGGCAAGAGGGTCAGAGTTGGAGGAGATGTGACAATGGAAGCAGAGACCTGAGTGATGTGATTACTGACTGGAGTGGGGCCATGAGCCGAGAAGTGTACATGGCCTTGAGCAGCTGGAAATGGCAAGGAAAGAGATTCTCCCCTAGAGTCTCTAGAAGGAATACAGCCCAGCTGACACCTTGATTTTAGACCCACGAGACCCAGTTCAGACTTGTAACATTCAGAACTATAAGATAATAAATTTTGTGTTGTTCTAAGTCACTAATTCTGTGGTAATTTGCTAAAGCAACAATAGGAAAGGAATACAATAACCACAACTTTGAGACACAACTTCTCTACCTAGCCTGTTGCTACTTATACTCAACGTATAACTCTCTGGGTTCAACCTTAACTAATACCCTGAACCACAGTGTCTATCTGTCCTTCAAAACCTACTTGGGAGATTTGTGTGAATCTCACTTTACGGTGCTAAAATAACTTAAATCTAAGACTCTCAAGAAGTTTTAATAAGGATTAAATAAATCACTGAATGCCTCAGAAAACGATCAACATACATAGAGAGCAAAAAGATAAAAACTATTAACCAATGACAATAGCTACTCAAGAAATGTGAGTTGTTGGAGCCACTAGAGTAGAAGGAACTCAGGAGAACTGATCCATGGTAAACAAACTCCCAAGAGACTTGACATAAACTGTAATAGTCAGAGTTTTTCAGAGAAACAGAGACAATAAGATGTGTACATAAATAGAGAGAGATTTCTTTTAAGGAATTGGCGCATGTGATTATAAAGGCAATCTGCAGGGTGGGCTGTGAGGCTGGACACCCAGGGAAGAGCCAATGTTGCAGTTCAAGACTAAAAGCTGTGTGCCGGCAGGACTCCTTGCTTAGGAACCCGTCAGCCTTCTGTGCTAGTCATGTCTTCAACTGATTCGATGAGGCGCCCCCACAACATGAGGGCAATCTGCTTTACTCAAAGTCTACCAATGTAAATGTAAATCTCACCCAAAAAACACCCTTGCAAAAACATCCAGAATAATGTTGGACCAACTATTGGGGAACCAAGGCCCAGCCAAATTGACTCATCAAATTAACCATCACATTAACCAAAATGTCAATTTATTAAGTTAAGTTTGACCCATTTCTTTCTAGTTATTTAAATATCTAGACCCACTAACCAGAAAATCTTGGTATCAGGGAATGTGGAAGATTAAATTAATGAGCCTGAAGCTACTTGATGAGTGTGAATCAGAACAAAGGTCGTAGGATGGCTGTGGGGAATAATTTACTGTGCTGCCCAGATTGGACTTGCTGCTGCCAATTCTACTACCCTTCCAAGAAGCCTCCAAGGCCCTGCCCTTGGAAATTGCTCCTTTAGGTAGATTTTCACCCTTTGTGCCACTTGATCCTGCAGAGATGGGCCACCTCTAGAGGTCTAGGAGTTAGCCCTGTATTGGATGGCAACATAGTAAGACCATTTTTTTTTTAAGATTTTGAATATAAAACACATGGAGAGAGAGAGAAACTAAGAGCCTTAAAACATAAGAAACAATGTTTTAGCAGAAACAATGATACAGACAAAATGGAGATGCATTGGTCCGGCAGTGTAGAGCAAGCGCCCGCAGAAAAAGCAAAGCCAGAAGCTAGGCGTCGTACACCTGGAAGAGTCAGAGGCCTCCAGCCGGCGAGAGTCGTTCTGACGTCCTCAGTGTAAACTGCCTACTGCTTTTCCCGTTTGCTGTGTCTGACAACAAATCCCATTGGTTGAAGTAAACGGTGACTGTCTCCTGTATACCTGGTAACCAAAGTGTCAAACACATTCACCTAGGCTCTAGGAAAGCCACATAAACTTTTACCATCCCACCAGAGAAGGCACCTCTCCCAACAGCCAAAATGATCCTGTGTCCTAGACCCAGTGTCCAGATCCTAGATTCTTTGGACAGCAATGGAGACGTTTTATCCCATCTCAACGTCGTATAATTAGAACATAAAAGTATATGCCCAAACAGGGAGTCAGAGGACTGGTCAGGTCAGTGCTTTGACCTTATTATTACTGTAGAAGATGATTCATTTGTTCATCTGTTTCCGGAATGGTGGGGGTAACACTTGGAAAAATCATGGTGCCACTCTACCTTCCTAAGACGAGACCCAGCCTTGCTACACGCTTACTACCACCATGTGACTTTCTAGGCACGCCAGTTTCTTGCTTATTCTAAGACGTGTAAAATTTTTTAATGGCTGGTCTCTTCCACTGTGTGTGAATTTTTTTTTTTTTTGAGGTTTACTGTCATACGTTTACCTTATTTTCCAGCCCCCACGTGACACATCTCATTTCCGCTTTTTCTGCTGATAACAGCATCACACGTATTCAAAACTGCCAGTGAAAAATTAAGAGGTTTAAGATTAATTACACAATAAACAATAGGCAGGGGCAGAATAATAATGTAAAAATCCAGGCTTATGCAATTCATTTTAGTGTATTCACATTCAAGGAAGGAATAAGAAATCCCAGAGCTGGTAACAGGGAATTCTCTGACCTTTTCGAAAGCCTCTTGCATTGCAGATAGGTGAGCAATGAGAGGATCCAGTAGGCGGATGAGGCCGGAACTGGTGGCCTTTGAGTTGAAGTGATCTGGCAGCTGCTCCTGGTTGAGGCCAACAAACCCTTAGGACCGAATGTCAAGTCACAGAGGCAGGACTGGGCAGGTACTGTGGGCTCAGGCGATGAAGAGGAATCCCACCTGAGAAGAGGGTGAGAGCCAAGAGGCAGAGTATGATGCTAGGGCAGCTCTGCTAAGCAACCCCGGGTCCCCTGGTCCCAGCACAATGGCCCTCTGTCCCCTGCCCTGCCTCAGGGCTGGCTCCATGGGGTATGGGAGAGCCTGCACTTCTAGGGGTTGTCTCTCACTGGACAGAAAAAAGTGTTGTCTACTACAGTGAATCCTGTTCCTGGGTGATGCCTGGGCACAGTGCAGCTTGCCCCACTTTCTTGTCACAAAAAGCAAGCTGCCACCAAAAAAAATTCTTTAGAGTAGTGATTCTTTTTCTAATGGTTAGCAAAAGAACCCTTGTTCAAGTGAAAAAAAGAAATTCTGTGGAATGTCAAATATATAAAAATAGTTGAAAGCATATCGGTCCTGAACAGCCCAGAGCCCAAACGCAAGGCCTCCCCACTGTGCCCACCCCACGGCAGCCTCTGTGGCCCCTCTGTGGAGCGATGGGATTCATGGGACACAGTGTGAAAGCCACTGTTTCAGAACACCATGCCATCTGCCTGTGAATGCCTGAAAGCAAAATTCAGGGAAACGGGAAATAAAAACCATACATCATACGCTGACTAGTTAAAAAAAAAAACAACCAAAAAAACAACAAAAACTATCAAAGTTGAATCAACTGGTCCCTGGGAAACTAAGTGCCAAAGGCATCCTTGTAGCCCGCCCCATCGGCAGTTGGCTGCTAGGCATACTCTTATCGGACCTACACCTGAAGGGCCATGCACTGCCGTAGAACATGTCATGTGGAACCCTAAACCCTGAATTTGAGTTACAACTTTGTTCCTTACCAGCTGGGTGACCCAGAGAAAACATCTTAAACTCTCTGAGTCCTGAGTTTCTGATCAACAAGAGGTTTCTTGCTCACTTTACATGGTTACGAGGATCAAAGAAACAGTGCATTAAAGTGGTATATAAACTAAGGCTCTGTATGTACGAGATCTGACAATTAAGTCCTCAAACTTGCCAGAGCTGTACAAACAACTCGGTGAGGTGTCATAACCTTGGAGTGTCTGTGTCTCACAGCTGTGTTCATGTCAACGTGTGGTGGTGTCTTGTTGAGTGGCATTCATTACTGTTGCTGCATGTTTTTGTGTGCCATCGTGAGACTGTCAGAGCTTGAATTAGAGCAACGAACAAACATTAAATTTCTTATTAAACTTGGCAAGAGTGGAAGTGAAATCAGGGACATATTAGTCCAAGTTTATTGGGATAATCCCATGGACAAAATGGCAGTGTACCAATGGATTAAATGTTTTTCTGCGAGAGAAAATGTCACTGATGAGGAGAGGTCAGGGAGGCCAGTAATGAGCAGAACTGATGAAAACATTCCAAAAATTTGTGAAATTGCACATCAAAATTGTTGGCTATCTGTGAGAAGCATAACAGAGCAAGTAAACATTGATAGAAAAACAACAGGAAAATCTTAACTGAAAATCTTGGCATGAGAAAGGTGTGTGCAAAAATGGTCCTGAAGGAGCTCACTGATGAACAAAAGCAAAGGAGAGTCAATGTTTGCCAAGACCTTTTGGAGAGGCAGGACGATGTTTTGGGCCACGTTATCACTGGTGATGAAATGTGGGTGTACCAATACAACCCTGAAACAAAGCATCTAAGTGCACAGTGGAAGTCAGATAAGTCAGATAATTCTCCACAACCAAAAATGTTCTGTCAGTCCAAATCAAGAGTCAAAACAATGTTGCTATTTTTTTTTATATTAAAGGGATTGTTTATTATGAACTTATACCAACTGAACAAAAAAACAACCAAGTTCACTATTTGGAAGTGCTGAAAAGGCTGTATGAAAATGTTAGACCCAAACAACCTGAACTTTTCTCCAACAACTCATGGCTCTTGCATCACTGCAATGCACCAGCTCCCATGGCACTGTCTGTGAGGGAGTTTTTAGTCAATAAACAAAGAAATGTATTGGAACACCCTTGCTACTCACCTGATCTGCCCCACAGTGACGTTTTACTTTACCCAAAAATAAAGGAAATATTGAAAGGAAGGTATTTTTATAACATTTAGGACATCAAGGGTAATACGATGACAGCTCTGATGGCCATTCCAGAAAAAGAGTTCCAAAATTGCTTTGAAGGGTCGACTAGGTGCTGGCGTCAGTGCACAGCTTCCCAAGGGGAGTATCTCAAAGGTGACTGTCGTGATAGTCAGCAATTAGGTTTGTAGCACTTTTTCTAGGATGAGTTCATAAAATTGGCAGTCCTTGTATAGTAGCATCATTTTCAAATGTACAAATATTGATGTTCCTATGTTCACATGGTCTTGTTAAGAGCAAATTGAGTTCCCTGTCCTAATTCAGTCTCCAATCACACTTCTAATCACTGAAAATTCTGAGCAGAAGCCAATGTCAGACGAGAAGACTGAGCACGCATCTCAGGGATTCACACTGCGATTATATAAAACTCACAATAAAATAATCTGACACCTATTCGTGATGTGCATAATAGCCATGGTGCATGCAGCATCTAGTTATTAAAGACAAGTCATTCTCACAAATGATAAAATGAGCATAAGTTCTATAATGTTTGTCCTCTGGTATTTACAAATTACACCAATATTCCTAGCTTTTCTGCATTCTTTGTTAAGTGCTCACCCACGGCCCGTCCCCAGCATCGTGGAAAGATCAGAATGCCGGCTCTAGCGCCGTTGCTCTGTGTTTTTCTGTCTCAGTGTTCGTCCCCTCCCTAATACAACCCACGGTTGACATGTTGGGTGCTCGGGGCCACAGTGCTAAGTTCTCTGTGTCCCGCCCTCTCTTTGTCATTGTCACTGAGCTGGGCAATTTTCACTCCGCCTTTCTGGAGGTTTCTGGCCTGGACGGCCAGTGGCAGAAGTACGGAGGCGAACTGTGGAGTGACAGCTTTACCTGATCACGACGCATCACAGCAAAAGGGAGGGGAGGAAAGAAGGCAGGAACCCCAGAAAGGAAGGTGGGTGTGGCCCAGGAGGCCATTTGGGGTGGCCTGAGCAATGGGGTGGCCTGAGCAAGTGCGGAACGTGAACGTTGGATAAGGGACGGATGGCAGTTCGGGGGCAGAGGGGGACAGCATGAAGAAAGGACAGTGTCGCAGTGAGATAAGAGGGCCTGCTGAATGGGACCCAGGTCCTGAAGCCACGCCTGACGGAAGCCTCCGGGCACACAGACGACGATGGCCTCCGGGCAGGCGCGGCCTGCTGAGCAGTCCCTCCTGACTGGGAACTGCAGACATCCTGCTGCCTTTTCAGGAAATACCAACTTCCAAGGCAAGTGCCGGGTTACAGACCCTGCAGGTTGGAGCTCAGCAGACCCCGTGGGCGGATCACATGTTTCCAGGTGAGGGAGGTCGGGGCCTTGAGGGTGACTAAACGGGGTGGCGTCCTCACTGAATTTCTTACACCAGGGATCCGGACAAGTTCTGGTTTATGATTCCAAAGTCCAAAAACACAAAGGAGGAGGAGTTGTTCAGCAAGGTTGTACTAAGCACAACCTTTTCTCTTCGAGGACTCTGTATCTTCACAGTTTTCAGTGTGGCTCTGCCATGAAACGCCAGTGACAACAAACCACATTTGTTCAGCAGTTTGTGTAAGCTGCACTAAGCACTCCCACCTCTCCTCGGTCTCTCTCTCTCTCTCTCTCTCTCTCCCTTCCTCCCTCCGTCTCTCATCCTCGCTCTCTCTCCCAATTCCACCTCCCCCTCTCCTGGCCTCTACGTGACTACTGTACAGCTCTTGACATCTCCATTCACAGAGCCAGCTCAGATAGAAATGAGAATTTCTTGGTATCATCTTAAACTCACTGGGAGGGAAAATCACCTAGCCCAGCTTGAATTAGAAATCTATGTTCGTTAAGTCAATGGATACCAGAAGCTCAGCCAATTTTGGAATGAGCATGAATGGGGGAGGGGACACCTGAGGGAGAAGGAGGGTGACAGCCCTCAGAGAAGAAAGATCTGAGCTGGACAGACACTTGGACACGTGTTTACTGCACTTGAGTGCTGTCACTCTAGACTGTCCTCGACCTTAAGAGAACAGTGGTCATCACTGGAAGTGGGGGAAATGCAGAAATAGGGATGGGGGTAACCCTAGCTTCTGTATGGTTTTGCCTAAGACTGCCTCGATGACCTCCAATTGACCAAGACAAAGAGAAGCCAGGGGCAAAGAAACGTGGCTCTGCCTGATCTCATGTCCACAAGGCGGTAGGAGTCACAGCCACTTTTTACTCCTCTGAAGCTAAGAGATCCATGGAATGAAAGATGCTAATGTTATAAACGGGGATGACAGACTATTGCACACCCTTCCTTTCAGGGAACCAGAGAAAACCTGGTGGGAAGAGTGGCTCAGAAGGCAGCGTGTGAGGCAACCACTTTGCAGATTACACAGAGGGGGAATGAGTTTACGCTCTCCCAGTGGGTTCCACTCTCAAAGGCTCCTGTTCTCGTGATAGGTGATTAAGTAACTAAATTGTCTACTGCAATTGCTGGTACTAGTTACCTTTCCAGGCTCCAGCACAGAAAGTAAGGACCAAAGACTATCAGACGAGAGCAGATTAGGCTCTCACCCCTGGCAGCTGCTGACTCAAAGCAATTCAGAGCTGCAGCTCTGAGGGTGAGTGCCTTATGACTAAGAAAAAGACACCAGTGCAGAAATCTTTCTGCGGGAAAACTTTAAATAAAAAAAGAGCCTTATCTCCTAGGAAACCAATTCACTCCTCCTCATTCTCTGTTCAGAAAGATGGCCAGCTTTCCCTTCTCCCACCCCAACCCCATTCCCACTTCCTTCCTCAAAAGTTCAGTCTGACAGAGCACACAGGCATTCTAGATGAGCGTGCGTTTTATTTTTTTTTGTTTTTTTAAAATTCATTTTTATTGTTAGACTTATTGGGGTGACATCTGTTAGCAAGGATTACATAGGTTTCAGGCATACAATTCTACAGTGCATTGTCAACTTGATGTATAATAAGTTCACCACCTAATGTGACTTCTCTTTCCATCACCCTACATCTAGCTTCCCCTTCCTCCTCCCCTACCCCCTCCCCTTTCTCCCCATAAGTGTATGTTTTTTAAAGCTGAATTCTACCTAGCCAGAGTCCAACACCATTTCCAAAACCAAAATCCATTTGAAAAGACATTTGGGATGTAGAAATACTGGCAGTTGCTGAATAATCCCTTCAATATGACAAGGATTTCAGGCTGAGTGGAAATATGGCTGGAGTCTACCTATACAATCCTGTTTTCCATAGCGTAGAATTTAGCAAATAATCTCTCTACTACAAGAGGCCTGGTGCCCCACGTCTCTTGTAAGCAATTTCACTGGTACAATTGCCTCAAGGCACAGTGCTTTGTAGAAGGTCCAGCTACTCAGTTATTCCATGTGAATTGAGCACCTATTATAAGCCAAACACTAAGAAGGGCACAAGGGGGAATAAAGGGAAAGAAGACACAATCGAGGAGCTCCAAGGATAGCAGAGGAGGCAGGCACATAAATGAATATTGTACCCACTAAGTAAAAAAGTGAGGGCAAGGCTGGTACAAGAGAGGGTCAACTCTACTGGGAATCATCAAAGGAACTTCACAAAAAAAGACATTGGGTGGTGGGAGAGGAGGCGGGGAAGCTAAATATAAGGTGATGGAAAGAGAAGTCACATTAGGTGGTGAACTTATTATACATCAAGTTGACAATGCACTGTAGAGTTGTATGCCTGAAACCTATGTAATCCTTGCTAACAGATGTCACCCCAGTAAGTCTAACAATAAAAATGAATTAAAAAAAAAAAAAGACATTGGGGTCTTAAGAATCAATAGAAGTTTGCCAAAGAGGCCACTGTGGGAAGGTAGGACTTCCAGACATGGGAAGCAGTATATGCAAAGGTCCTGAGGCATGAAACTGTCATATGCAATCATGAAACTGTCAGTAAGTAATTCAAGAAGGATGCATAGAGGAGGAAAGGAGAGTGGAGAGAGGGGATCGCAGAAGTGGGATGGCACCAGCTGAGGTGTTTTGTCACGGGTTGTGCAGTTGGGATTTTCTCCCACCAGTGACAGAGAGCAAGGGTACCAGATTCCCTGTGTTCCTCAGAGCCATTTCCCCTCCTTCTATGCTCTCTCCTGTATTACGGGAGTCGGCAATCTGGGAAGACCTCTTGCCACCAGTGTGGCCGTGTAAAGTCCATGAATTAGTTTAAAATCCTGCCAGATTCAGAAGGTACAAGAAGGAAATCAAGGCCTCCAATATGCCCCCAGCAATGCCAGGCGAATGCGTGAGCTTCAGCAGATGTCAGACGTTCTCAGTGTGCTGCTGCATGTGAGTACCCACTTCGGTGTTACAGGCAGCCGTGAACTTCACCAGTAGTTTCGTGAAGTCTTCACCCAGGGCAGCTGCAGCTGCTTCCTCATCTGCGGGAAGCTATCACGGGGCAGACCCACCCGCGAACCGCGGAGCCATGGCCGCCTCATCTGACTTACAGTCCTACTGCTTCCCCAGTGTTTTATAAGCACCATTTAGCAGGACCAAACCCACCCAGGCTTTAACTACACCGTGTGGTCTCTGTTTCCCTGATTCAAACCCTGACTGGGTGGATTTGGGAAGAAAAAACAGAATGGGGAGAGACTAGGGAAACCAATAGAGGGATTATTTCAATAATTCAAAGGAGAGATGAAGAAACTCAAAATTAGGACAATGTCAACAGAAAGAGGAGGAAAAAGACTTTGAAAACAGGACATACGACCATTTAGATCAGCGCTTCTCAACCTGTGGGTCCTGACCCCTTTGGGGGTCGAACGACCCTTTCCCAGAGGTCGCCTAAGGCCATTGGAAAACACATCATGTACTTACGTGGGCCAGTCACACATGTGTAGAGAGCAGCTACCAATAATTTTAGGGTTGGGGGTCACCACACCATGAGGAACTATAGTAAAGGGTCACGGCATTAGGAAGGTTGAAAACTACGGACTTAGATGGAGGATGACTCTAAGTCTAAGGAAGGCTCCCAGACTCTGGTCCAGGGGATTGTCCTGGTCGTGAAAAGGCAGAATACCGGACAGAGAAGATAGCGGGATGGAGACTTGGTGGACATCACAGATGAGGAGTTCAACCTGGAATGAGTTGAATCTGTGGTGTGGATATTCAGTAGGCAGTTGGGTGAATAAATCTGGAGGCAAGATTTAGCCGGAAGGTATTTCTTTTGTAGACCAGGGGCACAGAAATGGTCAACTGTCTGAGTTCTGCCTCTCTGATTACTCATTCTTGGTCTTTTTGGCTGGATTCTCTCCCAGTATTTGCTCTTAACTATTGATGTTTTCTAGGGATTGTTCTGTTTTGTTTTGTTGTCATGCTACATACTTTCCTTTCGATTTCACCCATTCTCGTGGTTTAAACAGGAGACATGAAGACAACATGAATTGTAATTAATGGAGGACATCGATTTAAATTTATAGGAAGGGCGCTGACTACCTTTATTCATCCAAACGTTCTTACTCGTTGCTTTTGCATGTGGGTGCGATTTTATGCAATGTGAAATGGCGGGGTGTTCTTAGATCTTTGTGGCTTCTCCGTCTTCCTCCTCAGCCCAGAGGCAACCTTCTGTCTCATTTCATTCCCTTTGTTCTTCTCCAAAAGGAGCCAAGGCATTGCTGCCTTTACAGATAAGCGTTCCTGCTCACATCTTCCAGACACCGCATCTGCATTTCTTTAGCTAGGGAATATGGCTCGAAGCGTTGTGGACCCTCTGCCCATGTCTTTGGCTTGTGGCCATGCACAGACCCACGGGTTTAAAAATGATTTGTAAATAGACCTCTAGGGCTGTGCTGAAATCAATTCAATTGGTCATGACCAGACTGTTTTTTAAAATGACATGTAAGAGAGTAAAATGGAGTAGAAGATACAAGCATAAGTGACTGACAGCAAAGATAAATATTATTTCATGAGACGTGTTTTCGGTGATAGGTTGCATGTGTGTATTTCAGTTTATGCATGGTATGCGTGACGAGTCACCAAGTAAAATAATGGAGCAAAGTCTCATAAGTGCAATATGACAAAGAACTACCCGTGAGGATTGGGTTCCATCTTAGTTTGTATTTAGAAAGCAATTCTAGGAAACAAAAGTGAGGGAGTAGGGACAGAAAGAGAAGGCAAGGCGGAAAGCCATTAAGGTGTGCACTAATGTGCTGTTAATCACTGTGGGTAACTGGGCCTCAGCCCTGTTGGGGACACTCTGAGAAACGACACAGAACACGCCTCAGAACTGTTCCACTAGAGTGGAGGTGGGCAAATTCTTCTGTAAAGGGCCAGATACTAAATATTTTCCTCTTTTCAGGCCATGCAGCCTCTATCATAACTACTCATCTCTGCCATTGTGACAGAGACAGTCTGTAAATAAATGAGCATGGCTGTGTTCCAATAAAACTTTATCTAAAAAGAAAAAACAAACCCAGGTGGGCTGGAAGCAGAGCTTCAGTCTGGCACTTTAGAACAGTCAGCCTTGCTTTTGTTTTTACTCAACCTCAGGTATTTTGAAATCCATCCATATACATTCATGTATTTTATTCACTTTGCTATATTATATCCTGAATAAATTATTTATCCATTTCCTTATTTAAAAAAAGAAAAGAAAAGAAAAGAAAACAGGTGGGCTGGATTTGGCCCGTGGACCAATGATTGTCAAACTCTGCACCAGAGCACAGGGAGGCTGGACATTGCTTTTTCCACCAACTCCTAGCCCAGTGGTAGAGCATTGCCCTGTGAGATAAGCTTCCCTCTGATTGTGGGGTGTGCACAGACACAGAAAGCAGCGCAAATGGGTGTCCTGCGTGTGTGATGGAGGGCACTGGCTGGAGGGCAAGGGCTTATGGAAGTGCACTGGCGACAGACGAACTAAAGGGATGTGGTGGCCTGCCTCACAGGTGTCTGCCACAGGGACACACTAAGTCTGGAAAATACATTCTCATTTTCTTGCTAAAATGACCCCACGACTCTTCTAAGTCCTCACTACTCCTGCCCTTTGGAGATAGTAAAACCCGGTGTGCTTAGATTCACCGTGATCCATTCCCTAAAGAAAACTTTTTCTTTTACTTCTTCAAAGTTAACGGTGTTGTCAGCTCTCACACACTCTCCCATTTTAAGTAATTTTCTCTCAAAACTGTCCACACAGAGGATCTTATCTAATTATTCTTACACAGTCTCTACACAGACATAGTCTCTTTTATGCTTTTAAGCTCATTTTCTTCTCCACAGACTTTCCTTTTCCCCCCCAAATGGATAACTCCAATTACTCTCCTCTTGGTTGTTTTAATTTAGCACATTTTGGTATACTTAGAAAAACCACAGATTATACTACATTCACTGGAAAGTCATCAAAAAACATATGGATAAAAGAAAATTTTTGTGAGAACATTTCTTTTGTAGCAGCATAAGCCTGAGATCGTTACTTGTTTTCAACCACATAACTAGAGGAGAGGAGGGACACAGGAATCACAATTTGAATTCTTTTTAATGACTTTTCATTTGTATAGCACTTTTATAGCTCAAAGAGCTCTTCATGAAAGTTGTGTGATTTATACATTTTCTTATTTGATCCTTAAGAAAACTGAGGCTCAGGAGTTTAGGACTTTGTAAAATTTACAGAGAAAGTTGGTAACAACACTGGGTCTATAATCCAACGCCCCTTCATCTCAATCCAGTGCTCTTAGATGTTCCTTATTCACAACTGTCCCGTGAATGGCAGAAATTTTAAGAGTCCCTTTTTTACTACAAACTTCCCACAGGGCTTTCTAATACCATACCATGACACTCAATTTCCTCCGTGACTGGATATTGACTATAAATGCTTGAGTATTTTTTGTTTTGTTTCTGTTGTGATGCAGGTACATTATTTACAAAGATCACTACAATAGTCCCTTATCCCTATATCCTCGTGACTTTGCCATTTTTCTTGTTGAGAGACAGAGTCCGTTCCACCATCCCTGAGTCTGTGCTGGCACTTGTAACTTGCTTTGAACAGTGGAATGCAGAAGATGTGACACAGTGGAACTTCTAAGTCCAGGCCTCAGGACGCCTTCGTGAACATGGTGATGCCCCGTGGGGAAGCCTGGCTCTCCTGCTTGAGGATGGAGGGCCATGGGGCAAGGGGGCCAGCCACATGGCAGGTGAGTGAGTGAAGCCACTTTGAACTATCCAGCTGCATTCAAGCCTCCACATGACTGAGCCACATGAGTGACTCTAAATGACATGAGGAGAAGTGCCCAGCTAAGCTCATCCCAAACTGCTGCTGATGAGCAAATAAAAACAGTTGTTTTAAGCCACTAAATTTTAGTGTGATTTATTATGCAATAACGAATAACTGATACACTGGTGATGAGTGATTTCGTAGTCCATTATTTTGTGAAAATAGTGGAAATGTTTCAAAAATTTGAAGCTTGTCTTTAATGCCTCAGAGAAAGATGAGTTTTCCTCCATTTTTAAGGCATTTTATCTATTCCCAGGCTTCTTGCAGAGTAATAGGGACCTAGTAGCATAAACTCATATTAACTTCTCACAGAACTGCTTGAGCTCTCCACAGGGGGATTTCTGGTAGCCATCTTTCTATTTCCTGACTCGGCCCCAGTGGCCATAACTAATTAGCCTAAGAATGGATGCCTAGTAGAAGGTGGGCAAGGAGCATCTCTGTAGTCAATATGAGCCATTGAATGGAACTCCAGAGACAGGAAATCTTTGAGAACTGAGCCTGTTTAACAGTAGGGCTCTAGAAAGGTTATCACTACTCTGAGGATGGTCCCAGAGCTGCGCTGGTCCCTTCTTCCTTCCTAAAGAGTGGGTGTTCAACTCTTCGTTAGACCCTGTGACATATGAGGTGTGATCACAAAAGACAGTAAATGTTTAAATTAAAAAACTTATCACAGTAAAGGACATATTGCTATTAATCCTCTCAAAACTCTCCCCTTCACTTTGAACACATTTATCTCATCATTCTTGCCACTTTCTGAGGCAGTTCTGGAAGTCCTCTTCCACAAGTGTCTTTAGTTGTGATGTCATGGCTGCCTTGATGTCCTAAATAGATTCAAAATGTTTACCTTTCATGGTCATTTTGACTTTGGGGAAGAGCCAGAAGTCATACAGTGGTAGATCCAGTGAATAAGGTGGATGACGACACACTGTAATGTTTTTATTTGACAGAAATTGCCACACCAGAAGTGAAGTGTGACACCGAGTGTCACGATGGAGGATGAAACCATTTGCCTATTTCTGACACTCATGGAAGAGGACTTCCAGAACTGCCTCAGAAAGTGGCGAGAATAATGAGGTAAGTGTGTTTGAAGAGAGGTGGATATCTCGAGGGGTATTAATGGCAATGTGTCTTGTACTGTAAATTTTTTTTTTAATTTAAACATGTACCATATGTTTTTTATCATACCTCGTATTCTAGTATTCATCCAAAAAAATCCCCTTTCCCACATAAGATACCTTAAGTTGGTTTTTGTTCCTGGCTACTCAAAAACAAAAACAAAAAACAAAAAACGAATCTAGGAGCTCCCTGGTGGTGCAGTGGCTTAAGGCTTCGGTGCTGGCACTGTCAAAGCTGCGGCCTGGGTTCGATTCCCAGCGAGGGAACTACCATATACTAAAAAAAACAAAAAAAACAAAAAAAACAAAAAAAACAAAAAAAACAAATCTAAATTAATGCAGGCCCCATTCCCACCTTTGGCTGGATGAAAGCCCAAAACCCACAGCTGGCCCCTCAAGGATCCTTGGGGGTCACTCGCCTCTCCCTTCTCTTCTACTGTGTGGGGGCCAGAGAGAAGCAGCTGCCCAGGAAGATAACCTCATTTTGCAGTGAGATCAGGGAAGCTATCGTCTTAAATCTCTTTATGTTCCACTTACTGCACAGATCAATGCTAACATCAGATATAAGCAAGCCTCTGTCAATGACTTCACTGATGAAAGCTCTCATTGTCCCTACTGCTCCACACTCTTGTCACATGGACATCAACTCCATGCCGTCAGGATCAGCCCGGTGGTGGTGGTAGGAGTAAGAGAAAGTACGTAGACAATGATACCTGTTATTGATTTTGCAGAAAACTAAGTATTTGGTGGTCTGTGGCACCAAATACAAGGTCTTTTTTCCACTATCCGCCTGGGCAGCTTTGGTCATTATATAACCTTGTTCCTCGTGTCATCAAAAATCTATATTCCTCTACAAATTAGTATAATAACCTCATTTTAGATGAGAAATCTTAGTTAAAAGAGCTGGAATGTTACATAATTGTCACCACTCAGGACCCAAAAAAGACTGCAGGTAATAAAATCATTTCCCATTATATTTGCACAGGGAAAGGTAACGTGGCAGAACAGTTCCTGAGGGCATCTTGTTTCCAGTAAGAACTCGCTCGCTCACGTGGCTAAATTCCACCTATTTTACTCAAGACAAGTCTGGGAATTTATTCAGTTTTGTTATTGAAAAGGAAAAGTGATTTTAGTAAATGTCCAGCAAATAAGGGCTATAGAACTACAATGTTATGATAATCTTTGCCAAGGATGAATCAAGGATAAAAGTGTCACTTCCAGATGTCCTTGTGCCTGGGTCTCTTGTTGGTTCTCTAGAGAACCTGAACAAGGCTTTCAGGTGAATTTAAATCTAAGGAAGTTGGCATCTTTTAGTAAATGGTTTCAGGTTGTGACTTGCAGATTGAGAGTGAATATTCATTCACCTTTGGATAAGAGCAAACTCCCTAATTCTAATCGCGTTAGAATTTCTTCCTCCATTTTCAAAAACGAAAAAGTTGAGTTTTCCACAAAGTTATTGGTCTAAGGAAACAAATACTTGTATTCTGATTTCTTGTGAAATGAAAAAAAAGTGGGGGAGGGGGTAGAATTATACAGATGTATAAATGGTCTCTTAATTCCACTGTATAAGTCTTAAGGTTTACAAGAAATTTCTTAAAACTAAATAAAAACCTGTATGTGTTTTAGTTTTAATAATCCTATAGAGAACACACAGCATATACAAATCTCTATTCAAGTTAAAAAACAAAATCAAACAAAAATCCCTAAACTCAAACTATTCCTTTAGCCACAATCCTTAAAGTTAGAAAGACTTCCTTAAAAGGAAGCAATTTCATACTGATAACAGAACCTGTGTGTGAACATCTGTGGTTAAGTTCCACAGACAACAAGTACACAGACATCGAAACATTCCAAGAAAGGAGGAATTTGGTCAGCAGCTGCCATTCTTTCAACAACCTATGCTGATGACCTAGGAGTCATTTTTCATTCATTCATTTATTCATTCACTCACTCACCCACTCACTCCCATATTCACTGACTCCTTTACTCATTCATTCAAAAACGTTTACTCATGGCTGCAGGATACCAGGCAATGCACTAAGCACTGGGGATGAAAAGAATTAAAATATAGCTCCTGTCCTCAAGAAACTTATACTCTGGTCTTGGAAACTTCCTAGTCTTTTATCTTCTACTCCAATCATGACAACTGATGTAAACATCTTTTCTCTCTGCCTCTTCCTTGCCTCCACTTCATGGCTAAATGATTGAAGTTGTTTCCTAGTTGGAATTCCTACATCTAGGCTCTTCTCTCTCCACAAATTATTTATACCACTGCCCCAATCACGTTCCAAAAAGATTGCTTTGGTTGTGTCATTCCCCTGTACAAATACCTTCCATAGTTTTCCATTTTCCCCAGAAAAAAAAAAAAAAAGATAAATTCCACAACTCAACTATTATTATCAGCATCACTAATAATTGCTCCAATTTACTGTGGGCTTACTATATGCCAGGCACTGTGCTAAGGGCTGACATGCATTGTCTCAGTTATCTTGACCCTTGCAGGCCAAACTATTGCCTTCCTTTTATAAAAGATAAAAATGATGCTAAGAGGTGGTCACTAACTTCCCCAAGGTCACACAGATAGTTGGTAGCAGACTGACTCCAAAGCCCACACTCTGAACCACTGCACTGAACTGTCATTCTACCCTTGAGTCAGTCCCAACCCTGCCAAACCCACCTCTGTACCTTGCCTCCAGCCAGCTTGCTGGTTCCCCCATGTCATATGTCTTTCACGTGCTCCATGCCTTCCAAATCTTACTCACACTCACTGAGAGCCCAAGTAAAGTCACCTCTCCTGTGTGAACTATTCTAGACCACACTAGTATGCATGGGCCTCCTCATCCTCTGAGATCCTGTAGTGCTTTTCTCTACCAGTTATTTGACATCAAGAGATGTTCTATATCATATTTTTATAGAAACGTCTCCTAGGTCTCAGGCACAACAATGAAAAATCCCTTCAGAGCAGGTAGCTCTCACAAACCCTTAACAAACACTGGTTGGTTTTGTGGTGCCATGCATTTAATAGACACTCGATAAAGTTGTGTGAGTGAATAAGGATCTTAAGCATTAAATAATAAGGGAAGTCTGTCACTAACTGCTGAGTCGTTATGATGCACATAACATTTTCTTGCCATGGTTGGTGAAAAAGGATCTTGTCAGAGATGCTATAACTTCCTATCCCAGGATGATGCCACAGAGAACAGAAACCCCCAGTTGTTCCCCAAGTCTTGCCTGAGTAGTCAGACCGTGAAGAGTTATGAAAATCTCACTTTGATCCTCAGTGTGAGGAAGATCTATGTGAAACATTAGCCCTAGAGCCTGCGCGAGCTTCAGGGTAAAAATGGTGGACCTCCCAAACATTTGGCAACAATGCAGACTAGAACTGCATGGTTATGAGTGCTGAAGGTTCCTGCCCTCTCCTCAAGCTCTCAAACTGCAAAACAAGGTTTTAATAATAGCTAAGATCTAAGCCACTTGAAGACCTCTAGGGACCACAGAGCTCCAGAGCACACTAGCCAAATCCTTCTACATGACTCCCTGCCCCACCCAATATACATGGCAGGAAGGGATGGTCACCCTACATGTCATACATGAACCCTAGCCAGAGAGAGACTACCAACTGGACAGTGGTCTCCAGTGGAAAAGCCTGGCTGGACGCAAGTCATGACCAATTGCCTGACAACTGTTTTTATCCTTTGGAATTAATGACAGCAGGGTCCATGCCTTTAGTTCATGGCTAAGCATAAAATGGCACATGACTTGACAATGGGAGATTCTGAGTAACAGTAAGCACTAATTTTCTGAGGAAGGGAAGAACCAGAGAAACTTGAGACAGACATTTCTCTGGAAAAGAACTGATAATATATGATGTTTGCAATGAGCCTGTTTCGTTTTTAAAGTGATTCCACGTAACTTCAGTCTCTCATTAACTCTAGGAGATGGCTGGGGCAGCTATAAGCATTCTGCATTTTCCACATGTGTTAAGAACAGCCCAGGCCTTGCTGGAGAGCCCACAGCTAGTGACCAGCACAGCCCCTGCTAGAACCGTCCACCAGCAGCAGGGCCATCCTTTCCCCAGACCGAAGGAACCAGAATATAAAATTGCTTACTTTAATTTCATTGGCTTTTAATTTTTTTTCCTTTACTTCCATTCCTACTTTGAATTTGTCACTTTATCCCATCCTACCCACCTTCACAGATCGTGCTTCCCTCTCCCTCCCTCACATACACTCTCTCCAGCTTGTTTCAGATGCTGCTTCACTGGTGGCTTTGCTGCTAACCTCTTAGCCTCATGTCCAACACTTGGAGGTTACAGAGCTGTGTCCTCAGGTTGCCTGGCGCTTCTTCTCAGGGTTGCAAGAATAATTTTTTTTAATGGGGAAGGAGTATTAGAGAAGGAGATGAAAAGAACTGAATAATTTCAGAATTAACCATGATTGTTCACCTAATAAACCCATTAAGACCCCAAAACACCTCAGTCTAATTCTTCAGGTTTATGATGGATAATTTAGAGACACGTTAGGAGTAAATATGCTAAGACAAACACTTCTAGTGTTTGATCTACCTGACTGGTCAACATCTTGGCATCCAATAATCAAATGGATTCTAAATAGTGAGTCCCCTCATTGACTGCCAAGTTGAGTGAGTGACACGGGAGAGGGGACAAGGCACCTGGGAGCTGGGTGCTATCAATTCGGCCTCTCTGCCTAGCACTCAATTCGCGTTTGCACGCCAAGCACAGATGAGCAATAGAGAGGGGACGAGGGGAAATCTAAAGGCTAAATTGTCATTCTTCTCAGAGGAAGAAAAATTCTGAAATTGTCAAAGTGAAGGTTTTGCCTTGTGCTCCCTTTTTTCCACAGTAAAATTGTTCAGGCAACTCTCTGCGCTTCTGCGGGGGAAGCGGCGACCTGGGCCTCCGGTGCTTCGCCGGGAATAATTTCCCAGCTGCACTGGGTGTTGCTGTGGAATCAAGCTATTGCCGTCAGGCTAATAAGAGAAAAGATTCACTGTTGTGAATCAAGTAAATAAACATGCCTGGGAAACACTACGGCAGCAGCTAACACTGACAGAAAAGATGAGACTTGGTGCTATTTTAGGGTTAGCTGTCTGATTATAATTGTACTTGAAGAGCAACTAGCATGAACAATAAAAAGGCAAAGTTAATTTCAGATCCTGAGCTTGCTGCACAGCTCTCAGATTATTTGAAATGCAATGTGATGTACAGTCATTTTTCCACTGTGTGATGAGGGAACATAAAGACATCGAAGTAGCTGCTGGGCGGCTCGTGGGCAAACGGAAGGTAAGGAAAGGTGATTACAGAAAGATTTTTTTTTACTTTTTAAAAATCTTATATAGTCACCCCCATTTTCCCTTTCAAGCTCACATTTACAGAAGACTTCTAATGTGCCAGGTGTTGTGTTAATTGCTCTACTGGTACGGTGACCAGACCATTTTAAACTGGACAGGAAGCAACAGTCCTGTCCCATTTCAGACGGTACGTAGGGTCAGCCTCATCTCACTGGGCTAAATTCAAGGTGTCGGTAGGCTGACCCCACGTACCGTTTGAAACGGGACCATATTGTTGTTTTCTGTCCTGTTTAAAATGGTCCGTCTGGTGAAACTATCTAATGAGAATTATCTCATTTAATTATCACAACAACCTGTGAGGTAGCTACTGTTATTGTTTTCATATTATGGAAGCCATGCAACTTGTAAAGATGGAACTGGAATTGAAATGCAGTTTCCCCAACTCTAGAAACAAATCACTGTGTCACTGTAGATGAAGAAAGAAGATAACTCACTCACTTCCTATTCTTCGATGGAAAGAAAGAAGGAATCATGTCCCACCACCTGCACTGACCTAAACATCCCTTACTCAGACTAGGTCCCATGGTTGCTGATAGGAGAGAAGGCCTAGTGAGCCAGAAAGAAAGCAGCGGCCATAGCCTTCCCAACACACCTGAGCACCTGGTAGCTGGGACCCTCTGAGCACCTGGACGGCTGGGACCCTCTCCCGCACTGAGTTCAGGTCCGGAAGCTCCCTGAGGAGCCTCACAATGGAACTCCTCTCATCCCTCTCCCCAGGTCTGAGCACTGAGAAGCAGACACTCAGGTCCAGCTCTTAACCAATGCTCTTACCATTATCCAAGGAAGCAGAATGGCTCCAACAGTCACTTTCACAGCCCCACAAAACTCAGACTTCCCTTCCTTTTTCTGCTCACTAAATGTGTGTATGAAAACTAACAACCTTTATTCATATAAACTACACCACAGACTGAGCTTCTGGGATCAATGAAGTGAGGAACAAATTTGCTCTACACCATGTGTTCTAAGTGCTAACACACTAGGTGTGCACATGCATGGCAATATCTACAGATGGAGCTCCAGTGATAACCATTGTAAGTACTCAGACTAAAGGAAGATGAGACCCATATCGAATCGTTAAGCATAGGACCCAGGTGAGAAGTCCCCATTCTCTGTAAAACAGCATGCTTGCTGACTGACTACAGGGGCCTGCGATGTGGTGTTACCGATCTCATTTACAAGTCTATGGAAATACTTATTTTTAAGGAAACTTTATAACTTTGTAACTTTATAATGGAAGTTAAAGGGACAATGGTTTGGCTTTTCAGGAAGTCTTACGTAGATAACTACAATGTATTTTATTATCAGTTTAAGAGTCTTTTGGTTCCAAGAAACAGAAGATCCGACTCAAACTCCATAAGAAACTTGAATAAAAAGGGAATTTGTTAACTTACATCACAGGCCTCGTGCGGGCTCCTGGCACAAGCTAATCAAAAGGCTCAAACTTTGTCACCACAGCCTGTTCTCTCTCCACACCCGGGTTTCACTTTCCTCCATGTTGCTTTCATTGTCCATGTCCACTTGGTGGCAGAAATGACTGTCAGCGACTCCTGTCCTTCACTCTCCAGAGTTCAAGGGGAATTTGAATAGTAAGTGTCCTGGGTTCCGCTTTGATGGCCTCACCTGTTTCAGGTGTTCATCTTAATCACATCTCTGTGGCCAAGGGGACTGAGTGTACTCTGACCAAGTTGAATCACATGCCCACCTAACACAGAGGAAGGGTGAGTGCCCACCAGAAATTCAAGGAACTATGTCCAAAAAGAAAGGGGGAAAGGAGACTTACAATCAATAGATATTCTTTACAGCATCAAAAAACAGAACTACTTGTATTCATCTACTAAAGGTATTTAGCGCCAACCCATTTAAAACATTAAACTATGAGTATACTTGAGCTCATAGTAATATACATTCTTCCCTTAATCTACCATTCTTAGACAGACCTAAAATTCTGGCACAGGTTTTAGAGATGTGGGTACCCATTTGTATAAATATATTTGCAAAAATTACATAGGTCTAAAGTTAAAAATTAAAATTGAAGACTAAGACCAAAGAATTCTATATTTCTATCTCAGATTGGCTCCTAACTCATAAATTGTTATCCTAATAAATTTACATAAACTTTTTGTACTGTTTCTCTGTATTTCCAGTTTGCTTTTCACTCACAGAGAGTGTGATTATGTGTCATATCTCTTTCCTGGGCGCCTCCAGATCTACTCTCTACCCTTCTCCAACTTAATCTCTGTCCTGAGAGATTGATTTGTGTTGATTACACAAACAGCCTCTTTTATCCTCCAGGTTCTGGTTGGGGTCAACCAATGGGGAGACCTGGTGGGAGATCAGGAGAGAAAAAGAGTGGGAAACAAGCTGTTTTCTCAACCGAAGGTCACAATGTCTATCAAACAAGTCCTTCTTTCATGACGCTCCCTCTACAAGTTCCAGCACTGTCCCCTCCTTTTGCCTCTTCAGACTTGGGGTTGGTAAGGTAGCCCATGGCTCTCCTTCCATCGATTGTTACCTCCCCAAGACCTTCCCACACCTTTGTAAACAGTTCTTTTATTAAACTCTCCTCCAATGTTCCTAATTTGAGTCTTCTCTATTTCCTACTGAGACCCTGGTCCATACAGTCCATAAAATTTTGGTGGAGATTCAGAGCAGAAAGGACTAGAAAGGGTGACCAGGGATGACAGATGAAATAGACCTAATTAATCATCCGATAAATAAAATACTATAAATGGCTCCAACCAATTTCATGTTTGGATTACTTTACTTTCATTTCTAATAATTCCTTTATTACTAATAATTCCTTTAAAACCCCCACATTAGAGATGGCAACTATAAGAATAATATCAAAAGCCACTGGAATTTTTCTACTTCAGAGGGAGTTATAGCACATACCTATTCAAAAATCTCTTAGCTATATTATTGGTGAACCAGAGAGGTGAAAAGAAAAAAATACAAATCTGGGAAGATACTAGGGAAGACAGAATGATTTGTTTTTGAACTCTTCCTTTATGATTCCTTCCTTCACAACATGTACCATTCACGACTCCTCACACTTATTCCCAACTCAGAGGAACCAGCTGTTTCTATCAGAATGTTTTATGTTTTTCAGAACTTTTTGCCAAAGTTCAGACAGGACTGTGATGGCTAGGAAGGGGGCAGTAAAGGAAAGAGAAAATTCTAGATGGACAGAAGAAGGATAAGATGAAGTAAGAGAATGAGAGGATGAGGGATGAGACATGCCTATGAAGTGGGCGCTGAGAGGACCTGATGGCAGATAGAGTGAGGCTTTAAGGTGGAATAGATGGGAGAGAAGCGATAAGACCAGATGCCTGTATCACTAGATATTATGCAAGATTAATTGGGGTTGTGGGGAGAGGACTGGAAAAGACTCAGTAACCAGAGAACATGTACCTAGAAGCTACTATTTAGTTTACATTCCATTGGAAACAAGAGCCACCTTCCAGTATGGTTCTGTGAATGCACTCCAGGAAGGACTGACTAATCCACACGTCCTGTTCTTTGCCAGATCAAAAGACATTTTCTGTTTCTAAACAGAGGGAGTTAGGCTGTAGCCTTAGATGATCTAATGAACAACAAAAATGGGGTGAAGGGAAAGATCAGAAGTTAGCTTTAAAACCCCTAGTGCCTTTGATTTGCATCACATTTCTTTTCAGTAGCTCACTCTCCCTTTGCCATAAGGCATGGGAAATTGCTTGGAAGATGGAATCAGTTATGCTCACCCTGGTCTGCAAATCTTTGCAGCTGCTGATGTTTGTTTATTTATTTGTTTTTAATGATTTTTAAGACATTGGTAAGAGAACCAAGGAGTGAGAGAACATACTCTTACCGTCTGTTGGCCTTTCTTAAATCCGCAACTTTTTTTGTTTGCCCCTATCAATGGCAGCTGCTTTCAGTTGCCCAGCTGATTCTGCCTTTTCATGAAAAGTGTTGTCCTCTTCCTATTCAGTTCAGGATAATTGTTTCTCAGGCAAATCATTATAATTAAATTCAGTGCAAAAGTGAGGAGCCACCTGCAACCATATGTTAAGACTGTCTTTGGATAAAGAAGTTGGTATTTTCATTTTTTACTAAATGCAAAGGTATGCGATGGTAAGAGATTTTCAATGCCTCTTTTTTGTAAATGATTAATTATAATTCAAATGTGACTGAAAGGAAATTACCTGACTCTTAGAGAAACATTTTCATTAAACACACTACCACTAAGCAGGCTGCTATCAAGCACGTTTGGTACTGATGCAGAGAAGTAAAGTAATTGCAATGACAAAAATCATAATAAGGTGCCTTCAGCAGATATATGAAATGGGACTGAAATATAGAAGGTTCCTATACAGAAAATTTGACATTTGCTTGCCTCCCCAACATCCTCTTGGCTTCCTGAAAGTGTTCTAAACATCCTTTGAAAAGCTATTTTCTCATTCTTACCCAGGGTTTGGAAGATTAGGACCCTCCCACACCAGCTGGTGTAACTTAAACCAATCAGCATATCCCACTCCCCTGGCTGTAGTCATCTGATTAGGCACTGAGCCAATGAAACGTTTGCTGGAACTTCTGGGAGAGAAAAATTCCTCTCTCCTCTTCAAGGAACTGCTTGAAGAGATATTCTTTTTCTGGAATGTATCATTTGAAGATTTAAGATCTAGAACTGCTGAAGTCACTTTGCTACCCAGAAGGGAAATCTAGAAGGCAGGGGGGCTCCAGGCATGAAGCTCTTACCTAGCAAGGCAGAGCAAGAAGTGTGAAAACACTTTGCTGACACTGTTTGAGCCATTAGATCAAGCTGGTACTAACTGAATTGTTTAGCCATGTGTACCCATCTTAGGCTAATTTGAGTTTTCTGTTATTTGCAACCAGGAGAATCCTGGAGGAGTGAGTTCCCTGCCTGTATTGCAGCAAGGTCAGATGACCCCCAGTCTGCGATGCAGTGAAAGAACTGCAATGCCTGCAGTACTGGGACACTGCATTCCATCCGAGGTTCCTGAGCCTGGCTGAGGATCTGAATCATGGGGACACTTGGTAAAAATGCATGTGAAAACTTGAAGAGCAATGATTCTAGAAAATTAGTTTTAAAAAATAGGTGTAAGAGAACTAAGATAATTAATGAGCTGCATCTAACAGAGGAGGAAGAGAACGTTAGAAGATACAGGTAAATATCACTCTCTTATTCAACTACTGTTTATTTAGAGTCATTTAAAAATAAAGTACTATGTTAGAGCTTGATAGCGGTGATGAGAAGATTGTATAAGACAAAATTCCAACTACTCAAAGAATTTTTAAAATCTGGTGGGAAGCTAAACATGTATGCTTACACGAGGGCTGTCCGGAAAATAGCCAGCCATAAATGCCTCTATTTTTCATATTACATGGCTGGATACTTTCCGGAAAGTCCTTGTTAAATCTATTGTAACTCGGTACAAGGCAAGTGCTGAGAAGTACTTCCTTTAGTCTTTCACAGCTTACTAAGCACATGCGCACTCATTACATCATTTGATTCTCACAACAACCCTTTGAGATAGGCAGTTGCACTTCCCTGTCTGGCACAGATGAAGAAACTGAGACTCAAAGCGTGTGAAGATAAATGTAAATGAATGTCATCATGGCATTATTCGAAAGAGGAGAAAACTAAAAACTGCCTAACTACCCATCAATAATGGAATAGCTAAATACATTAGATTCCTCCATGCAAGGGAATGGTAGGCAGCTGTTAAAAATACTGAGGCAAAGTTCCTATTCTGGGTCAGATGGGGTAAGCACACTCTACCCTCTCTCCCACCGAATCAGGATTGTCAAATGTAGAAAATAAAAATGTAGAATTTATATTTGATTTTCAGATAAAGAATGAATTTTTTGAAGTGGAGGCATGTCCCATGCAATATCTAAGACACACTAAAAACGTACAGGTTATCTTATATTTTATATGACAAACCTAGACCGAATAGAAGTAAAAACTTAGACAAAATGCGTGGAGAAGTTACCTGACAATTCTGCAAAGTGAATAGTAGCAGGTAAATTGAAGACAGAAAACTTGAATTATGAACAATCTGGTGGTGAATTTCCTAGGTTGTTAGGTTGGTTTTTTTCCTCATCTTCCAGTTGAACTGAAAAGCAACCCAAATCCAGAATGGTTGATCCAGCATAGAGAACGAGAGCTCCAACAGAAGCCCTCTTTCTCTGGTCTGAAGAGCGAGAAGCGGGGCGCTCCACGCACAGAGAGAATGGTTTCCTCCCTTCCTCCCTTCCCTTTTCTTTTTTCTTTCTTTTTTTCCCAATTGAAAACCTCAAGCAAGCCACAGTCCCAAAGCAACTGAGTGGTGACTGGACAGTGGCAGCAGCCATGGCCAGGGAGGCACCTAAAACTCTGAGGAAGAGAATGGCCTTCTCTCGGGCAAGAGACTTTACGGTCTGAAGAACCTAGGGGGAAAGCTCCGTTTGTTTCTCCCACTTTCCCTCCCCGCGCCCCTCCCTCTCTCCATATCGAATTTATCACACACACACACACACACACACACAGCGAACAATATGTATACACATTTTAAGAATGGAAAACTGTATTAAAATCATAATACTCAATTTATACCGGTAACAAAAGATGAATACAAGTCACATTTGACTTCTGCAGAGTGGTTACCATCAATGTCCACACACGTCTGATTATGGTGAACTACTACTTGAGCAACACTGACCAAAGTGTCCACTCGTATCACTGCACATGCCATTTCAATGTCTTCCTGAAGGACCTCCAGTAGCCAGTTTTCTATGGCACACCACATCCTTTAAGGTCCCCCATAGGTAGAAGTCAAGGGCTGTTAGGAGAAGGTGGGGGAAACTCAAACAACATTCTCGAATTTCAAATGCCACTTCAAAATGGTCTTGCATTTCTCCAGCGACAACCATTCTTCTGCCATTTTCTTTGACTGACCTGCCTGTTGCATAGTGACACTAGCATTCATTTGATTAATGCAATCATTTGAGCGAACATCATACTACACATTGCTACTATGATTCAATTCAACTTTGAAAAGTTTTGGCACCCTGGTGTGTGGTGTGTGTGGTGTGTCTGTGGTGTATGTGTAGTGTGTGTGTGTGTGTGTGTGTGTGTGTGTGTGTGTGTATTAGATAATCTTCCCACTGCTTGGAATGTGTAGGCAGACCCATCTTCAAGACCCAGCATGGCTGAACAGAAAGATCAAATACGATGCTTTCTAGCCAAAGGACCAGAAAGAGGCATCTTTGTGTGCTGTACAGTGTTGGGAGATTGAGCAGAGAAAGCTTAAAAAAGAACCCCATGTAGCACTGATGAAATATTGGGCTCACACTTGAAATGTGACATGATCCTAAACAGTATATTAAAGCTTAAGAACTGACCTATGGGGTAGACCACCACCCAGGTCTACACACATGGATGTTTTCAAATAGTATTGCAAAGGCTTTGAAAATGGAACTAAATTGGAAACACAGTCCATGAAAAGTATAAATACAACTGTATTAAATGCCTAATGTGACAGCCAGCTTCCAAGACTGCCCCTAATGACCCCACATTCTGGTATTCACACCTCTGTTATTATCTCTTGCACTGTACCAAGGTTGGTCTGTGTGACTAATAGAATATGGCAGAAGTGATAATTTGCCTCTTTTGATGTTATAAAGATTGTGGTTTCTGTCTTGAGTTCACTCCTCTTGAATCACTCTATCTGACTGAAGCTATGTCACAAGTAACCCCAAGAAGTGGCAAGAACCTGTAGTCTCCTCTCAACAACCACATGCATTTAAAGGGGATCCTTAAGACTCAATCAAGCCTCTGATGACTGCAGCCCAGCAACAGTTTTAGTGCAGCACCATGCGAGGTCCAAAGCCAGAACCACGCAACTAAACCACTCCAAGATTTCTGACCCCCAGAAATTGTGAGCTTGCTGTTTTAACCTACTAGATTTGGGATAATTTGTCATATAGCAGTATATAACTAATATGTTACCAAAACAAACAAATAAAAGCAACATTTTCCATACCATTCAAACAAGACAAAGATTCTCATAACAGTCAAAATGTCAAGATGTTACCAAAATTGGAAGGATTAAGAAAAATCTCAACAATTTGCAGGGAAAAGACAATCAACAATGAGAAACAAGCAACCCAATTTTAAAGTAAGGTAAGGATGCTAGATTTACACCTAAGTATTTTATTTTTTATGGAACTATCATAATTATTTTTTCATTTCATTTTCCAGTTGCTCATTGCTAGGATATAAATGTTATTTTTTATGTTGAACTTGTATCCTGTAATTTTTCTATGTTCATGTAGTAGTTTTAGAAGCTTTTTAAGATTTCTATGTAGACGCAACGATGGTGAGTAAAAGAATTTAGTCTAAAAATCATATACTATACTATTCCACTTATATGGCAGTCTGGAAAAGACAAAATTGTAGGAACAGTTGTCAAGGTTAAGGGTGGGGACTTAACTGCAAAGGGGTAGCAAAAGGGAAATTTTTGGAGTGATATAAATATGTTCTCTTCTGAATACAGTGTTGGCTATACAAATCTTGTGTTAAAACTCAGAACTGCATGCCCCAAAAATCTGTGCATTTTTTTAATTTAAAGCAATAAAAAAACTGTTGAAGAAATGAGGAAACATGTCTGAAATATGTATTACTATAAAAATTCACAAAACTTGTTGCATAACATGAATTCATTATTATAGGGAAAATGCTTATGTGAATGTGTACGTGTACCTACAAGGGTTATCTAGAAAAGTATCCAGCCATGTAATATGAAAAATTGAGGCATGTATGGCTGGATTTTTTCCAGACAGCCCTTGTATATATGTGTGTAGTATGTATTAGGTGAGTATAAAAGTATCATTTTTAATTTTTAATAAAAGGGAGTATAGAAATATCTTTAATGATCTGAAGCAAACTCTTAACAGAAGCCAAATTGGGAAAGAGTAGGAACTTTTACTTATATAATTTTCTTTTTACTTTTTCAGGGAAATGAGATAGATCTGCCATTAAGCATTTGCATTAAAATGAGCACAAACATCACAATTAAGAGAAAGTAAGCCTTACAAATTAAGGACTCCTGCACCCCTGAGATTCTATAATTAAGTAGTGCCTAAATTGAGATTAGAGGCATAGTAAGGGTTATAAGGAGGTTTCAGTTATAACTAAATTAATAACTGAAGTTTTGTCAGTTAAATTTTAACTTCCTCTTGGTCTGACTCAATCTCTTCTGAGCCATTTAATATCTAGCTAGTTTGAGGACAGTGGTTAGCTATAATTTCAAGAACAGGTAGTTATTTCCCAAGAATGTATTTTAAAGTTTGGCTGGGTTTATTTGCAGGGAAGCTGACATTTAGCCACTTTAAAGAGCAATGTTTCACATGTTTGGATTTAAAAGAATCTTAGGTGCTCTGAAAATTGAGAAGTGTCCTGACATTATTGTTCTCATCAGTTATTTAACAATAGTTTCAGCTGTTCTGGAATGCTTATTTCCAGAGCTTCCTAGAGCATAATAGTAACCTTTGGCCCACAGTATCCAATAGATTAACTAAAGATAAATAAAAATCATGAGTCTATGAGTTGCTTGGGGGCAGGATGTACCAGCCTATCAGCACTATTTACTAATTATAATTGGATTTGTAATTTGTACTTGGTTTTAGGGGAGCCAGGCACATTTGACTGTTAAGTCTGCCTGATCACGTAACTATAATGTGCCTGTATGATCAGCTCACGACAAGGGATCTAGACAAAGAGCAGTCTTTTGGCTTCTTAGTAATAAAATGCTTTGCACACACAATGGTGGTGGTTTGAGGTGTGGAGAAAAAGCATGTCTCATTCAGTCCAGCAATGGGTATACATAAAAACATGGACATGAAATCTTCAGACATTTTAAATATTGTTGATATTGTTGTATTGGATCCTTTGCCTATAATTAAAACTGTTCCATGACTATAAATGATTTGAGTCCTGGGAGTCATTTTAGCAATCAGTATTAGAACTCCTAAGGTAATTAATGAACAGAGTAAGGAGGATGGGAAGGCATGAAGAAGATCTCTGAGGGAAAAACACATTTATTTATTCAGCTTTTATTGAATGTTTATGGTTCCAAAAATCTCAGTAGGCAATTGGCAGACAAAGATGACTCAAGCATGACCTTTGATCAGATGTTCACACTGTGAAGAAAAACAGACATTCAAACAAAAGATCATAACCACTTGTAATACCTGCTAAAGTAGGGGTATGAAAAAGCAACAAAAGAAAAAAAAAGAAAAAGCAACAAAAGAAAGAGTAAATCTTTTTGAGAGCGTTTATTGGAACTTTGTATTTAAACTTAGTCAAGAAGTAAAAAAGAAAAGAAGGCAAAGAAGAAATAAATTCACAAAATAGAGGTATGATATTGTTTATAAATGTTCATCAATAGAGACCTCTTTAAATAAATTACATCAATGCTTGTACAACTTAAAATTATATAGCCATTAAAATAATAAAATTCTCTATATACTAATAGAGAAAAATATTCACCACAATGTAATATGTATCTCTATACTTTGGGTCCTAGAAAAAGACTATGTCTAAGATATAGACAAAATTATCTTTTAATGATCAAGACAATGAGGCAGAAATAATATTTGAAGAAAAACTGATGATAATTTTCCAAAACAGATTAAAGACATGAAGCTACAAATTAAGAAATTTTATGACTACCAAGCAGAATAAAAATAAAGAAAACCATAAAATTAATAAAAACCAAAAACAAAGAAAAATCTTAAAAGCAGCCAAAGAAATAATATTATCCTCAAAGGAATAACTATTTGACTTTCTCAGGACTTCCCAATAGAGATAATAGAAGCCAAAAGATGATGGAGTTACATCTTCAAAATGTTAAAAGAAATAAACAGCAACCAAAAATTATGTGGACACAAAACTGTCCTTCAAGAATTCAGATGCAATAAACTCATTAATAACCACTCAGCATTAGTAAAATATAACAAAGCTAATAGTGGAGAAGAGGCAGAATAATAAAAAGTATTCAATACTAAAGAAGTCAAGAAAAAAAGAAAAATACAGAATAGGTGAAATAAATAGAAAAGTAGTAGTAAGAGGGAATAATAAAACACAACACAATTAGAGTAAATGTAAATGGCTTAAATATTTTAATTTTTTTTCAAAAATATATCTTTAAGGATAAATTTAAAATTAGCAAGTAAATGCTAGTTACAACTAACACATGTAAAATATGAAGTTATGGGGAGTTCCCTGGTGGTGTAGTGGCTTAAGGCTTCGGCGCTGGCGCTGTCAGCGCTGCGACCTGGGTTCGATTCCCAGTCAGGGAGCTACCCACATAAAAAAAAAAAAAAAAGAAGAAGAAAAAAAAAAATGAAGTTATATGGTAGCTAGCCACCAAAAATATCTTCCTCCAACGATCCCCACCTCCCAGTATTTATTCCGTTTTGTAGTCTACTTCCCTTGAATCAGGATAAATGTGTGGCTTGCTTTAGACCAAGAAAATGTAATACAAATGATATTCTGTGACTTTCTAGTATAGGTCAAATGAAGCCTTGTATCATCTACCTTTATTTCTTGGGAAATGTGCTGTGGGAAAAGAAAATCACCATGTAAAAAATACAAATACTCTTAAATTTATCATGCTTTCAGAAATACAGATTGAAATAAACTATACCTATACCTATACCTATACCTATACCTAAGTAAAGCACCCATCAAGCCTCATCTGTGCATGGACATAATCAGATGATGAGATCCTAGACTTTAAGACAGAACCTAGTGCCACAATGAAATGAGACTCTGAGGACCCTGGTGGAGGGGTGCATGTAGGAGGAATAGAAACCACTGTAAGCCAGAGAGCAAATTGTGGTAACTAAGTTTTCAAAATTAGCCTTCTAGTGAATCATACCTCCCAGTATTTACACTTCTTTGTTGTCCCATCCTCCCTCAATCTGAACCAGCCCTCTAACTAACTTTGGACTAATAGAATATCAGTCCAATATGGCACACTGGTATTATATGATTTCGACAGACACATCCAAGAAGCTTGTAGCTTCTGCCTTAGTCTCTTGAAGCATGCACCCTGGGATAAGCCAGCTACCACACACAAAATCATACTCTAAGCCTGGCATGCTGTGAGGAACTCTGAGCTACCCACGAAGAAAGATGACTGATCAGCCCTCAGCTACTTTAGCCATTTGAGTTGAGATGCCAAACAAATGAAGAAAAAAGATATTTTGAACATCCAGTCACACCCAGCTCTCACATGATTCCAGCATCAGTTATCACATGACTACAATTGTTTGACACATTCCCCTCTCCCAAATGAGAGCTACTGAGCAGAGCCAAATAAACCCACAGCACCATGAGAAATGATAATACATTGTCGTTTTAAGCCTTGTTTTGGAGTGGTTTATTATACATCAATAGATAACCGAAACAAAATGAAAGTTTTAAGACAAAGAGGTTCAACATAAATATACTACATCACTAGCTGAAAGAAAGTTGTTGTAACAATATTAATTGATCAAAGTAGACAAAATGTGAAAAAGTGTTACTATAGATTAATAGGCAACTTTCACAATGATAAAATACTTAATTCCCTAAGAAAATAAAATCCTCAAACTATATAAAGCTAAAAGTAATAAAACTCTCAGGAGAAATAGACAAATCCACAATCACACTGGGTGATTTTTATAATCTCATTATCTGATAGATTAAGCAAAGGAAAACATCCTTAAGGACAGAAAATTTAAATAATACAAATAACAAATTTGACATAGTAGGTATATAGAACACTGCACTCAACAACTATAAAATACATATTCCTTTCAACTGTGCACAAAACATTTGTAAAAAGATATATAAGCTGAGAAACAAAAAAAATTAAATTTCAAAAGAATAATATGGTATAAAATATTTCCAGTATTAAGCTAGAAATCAACAAAAGAAAAATAAAACTAAAGATCTTTGGAAATCATATCTTTAGAAATTAAGAAATATACTATAAATAAGGTATGTGTTAAAGAAAAAAGGAAAAATGCTGAAAATCAATTATCTAATCATCCATATCAAGAATTAGAAAAATAGCTATAATTTAAACCTGAAAAAAGCTAAAAAAATAAAAATAAAAATCCTTGCAAGATCAGTAAGATTGCACAATACAAGATCAACATACAAAAATACGTTTTATTTCTATAAACTACTTATAAACATTCTGGAATTTAAATTGTTAAAAATCCGTTTATAATAGCCATAAAGAATAAAATGTGGGAGTTCCCTGATGGTGTAGTGGCTTAAGGCTTCGGCGCTGGTTCTGTCAGCGCTGCGGCCTGGGTTCGATCCCCAGTCAGGGAGCTACCACATACCAAAAAGAAAAAAAAAAAAAAAAAAAAAAAAAAAAAAAAAAAAAAAAAAAAAAAAAAAAAAAAAAAAAAAAAAAAAAAAAAAAAAAAAAAAAAAAAAAAAAAAAAAAAAAAAAAAAAAAAAAGAATAAAAGGTGAACAAACTTAAAGAAATACAAAACTTATATACTGACCACTACAATTAAAGAAGCCTTAAATAAATGGAAAGATATTCCATCTACGCCACTTTGCCACGTGACTTTGCATTTCTCAAGGTTCGCCGTGTGACTTGCTTTGGCTAATGGGATGTTAGGAGATGTGGCATATACATAAACATGAAAAGGTGCTTTCGCTCTCATGCTTCTGTTGGCACAAGAACATGCCTAGGCTAGCCTGCTTCAGCATGAGAGCCTAGAGGCCCAGGTGCCTCAGCTAATAGTCAGCTCATCACCTGAAAGGTGAGGGAAACCAGCTCAGAGCAGCAGAACTGCCCAAACACATAGTCTCTGACCTATAGACTCACGCATTAAGTGAATGATCACTGTTTTAAGTCACTGAGTTTGGGAGTAGTTGGTTATTGTGGCAGTAGTTCCCTGACACAGACGGACTCTCACAATGACAGGGAAGAAACACTAACTCTGGCAAAGTGTCTAGTTAGTATACAGAGAGCTTCAGAACACAAACTGGATCCCCAACCACATTGAGAAACCATCAGAGAGTATCAATCTGCAAACTTAAAGCAAAACAATAAATAAATAAATCATATCTACAAACTATACCATTTCCCCCACTTTGTAACATTTTGCTGAGTAGCAAAGATGGTAGAAGGACCAGTCTTCACTCTTGTCACTAAAAATGAGTCCCTTGGGTTAGATTACCATCCCATTATAAAAGATTTTTTTTTTAATTACCACTTGCATAAAATTTTTGTAATTTTTTTACCCTAATTTATATAAAGAATTATCAGTAGCTTCTCAAAGACAAGATACAGGAGCATCATCTATTTTGGTGACAACTACTACCTTTGATAACAGCCAGAGTGCACACAGGGCATACTTGTCTTCTTTCACAATAATGATAAGAATCACAAAGTGTTCAAAAGGTGTCTTGGGAAAAAGCGAACAGAGTTCACATGTTTTAATTAACGGTGAGTGAAAGTCTGACGTGGGTCCAGCGTGAGGAAGACAGGCTGTGGGATGCAGGGCCATGAAAATCAGTGAGCTATTATTCTGGAGCACAGGAATGTGCAATCTGTGAGGGAAGGCAGACGTGTCAACTGCCAACTGTAACATAAGGTCAAAGGCAGCAAGTATTTTGTCAGATCACAAGCTGTGGAAGACACAGCACACCTAACTGAATTTATACACATATTAGAAAGGGGAAAAAAGAAGAGGAACGATTTTAACATTTTAGAATAAGAAAGTCAAATTTTGTTTGCATAATACACTGCCTCTTCATTGCATTGAGTATGTCTTGCTTTTTAAAGGTAAAACATGAAGCATTAAGAATAACACTAACTTATTATTTTCATGTCTGAGTTGTCCTACGATGGAATTACATAAAGTTGTGGGTGAAAAGTTTCTTTTCAAATTTTCAGGAGAGAAATGGTCATCTAAGCCCTTCTTTCCCCTATTGTGTACTCCTCGAGGGAGGAAAATATGCTTTTTATTTTGTATTTCCCAATTGCCAACAGTGTCTAGCATGCAAACAATTTTTCAGTTCCCAGTGAGATTAATATTATATATAGACAGGCCCTAACTTATAAATTAGCCATTGTAAAGCTCCTGTTTAAAGTCTGTGGTTTTAAACTCAAAATGCATTTTCTGGCTCTTGAGCCACTCTCCTTGCTTGAGCCCGCTCCTACCTCTTTGGAGTATACTTTCTCTTCAATAAACTATCTCTTTGTTTCACCTCTAAAAAAAAATGCATTTTCCCACAAAAGCACAGCTATAATTAATGTTTTCTAAGTTAGTCTCTCCGATCCCCCATACATACACACAAAACCATCAATGTAGCTGCAGCATAGCCTTGTATTGGATTAGCAGCACTATTGAAAACTATCCACTTAAGTACAAGCATCTTTCTCTGCGAGCACGTGGATCAGATACCTCCCTGCCACTTCCCCTCCCCCAGCTCCACCTACTGAGTAGTACAAATGCAGGACTCTGCTAAATTGAAGCCACTCTTAACAGGGTCCAGGCTACAGGACAGGGAGGAGACTGGAGGCCTAGGCCTCATTCATATGTTCATTTATTCACTGAACAAATACTCTTGAGCACATAATAGGTGTGATTCACATTCATGGGTGGGGACAGAATAATAAACAAAACAGACATATTGCCTGCTTCATAGAGCTCACATTCTAAGGGAGAAGAATTTTTTTAAGTAAATGAAAAATTGTAAGTTGTAATAAGAGCTATAAAGGAGACTACTAAAGGGCCTGAGGCTGAAAGTAGGAAACTGCTTGAGCCCCAGCACTCAGAAAGACCCCTGGGAGGAGGTCATATTTAAGGTGAGTCCTACAAAATTATCTTCCAGGTGAGTGTCACCTGTATGGGGAACATGCAGCACCTGAAGGTACACTACAACATGAGCTCCAACTGTTCAAATTAGTGGAACCTGGTTCTCTCTACCCCTTATGGAAGTCTAGGACACACCTCATGACTTTTCCCAATCTCATCCAAATAATCAAAATTCCTTTAGTTTCTTAAGTCACTTCAAGTCATACTCTATTCCCATTTCAGTAATTTAAATGACTATTGCTACCACTTACTGCCTACTTATCTTCCGCCAAGCCCTGGGCAGGATGCTTGAGGTATTAAAATAAATAAGGAATGATCTACAGCTTAACAGCCACCCACCCACCTGGCCAGTGGGGAGGAGCAAGGATGCTTCCTCTTGACTCAGGGCTCGCGAGGGGTCTTCATGTGGACCTGCCTGCCTGCTGCTTGTGAAACATAAAGGCGAAAGCTCCTACTCCGACTGACAAACAACTAATGGGCAATTGTAATTACTTATCAGATAGATCTGCATTCTTGGCTGAGTTAATTTATCTTTCTGCACTTACTGTCTTCATCTGTAAAATGGGGAATACTAACAGTGCCGACTTCACAGGGCTGTGATGATTTTTAAAAAGAAAACATTTATAAAGGCCTAGAACATAGTAAGTGCTCGGTAAATAATTTTTTAAAACACTAGTCCTGTGTGATTGTCAAAATTCTATGTTTCAAGAATATATACAAGAAGAAAGAATAATATAATGACCACTTTATAGCCATCTCCTAGATTTAAAAGAATTCAACAATGGCTAGTATACATTCCCACTGCATACGGGTTCTATGTCCAGGGTGAAGGGTCAGGAGTGGGAAGAAAGAGGGAGGAGGATAGTGGGCCAGAAGTTACGCTCATCAAATATTCCATGTGTCCCTCCCCTTCATTTCCAGCCTTCCTTACAAGCAGGTTTGGCCCACATGACCTAGTCCGGCCGGTGAACTGTCGGTGGATGTGACGTGCCACTTCCTATCAAGGCAGTTAAGAGACGGTGTGCTCCTCCATCCCTGTGTTTCTGGTCATGGGATGCAGGAGGGCCACCTCAGCTGCACAGATGTGTGTACCCATCACTGGGTTAAGCCACTGAGACCTAGGGGTTAATCTGTTAGTGGAGCCAGCCTGGCCAGCTGCACCACAGACAGGCAGGTCTGATGTGACTGGCAGTGCTGTAAGTTGGCGTGGGTGCTCTCTGGGACCGGCGGGTGTTTAAAACATTTCCTCTCGTGGCATTTTCATGAGCATGTCAGAGATGCTCCCACACACCACTGGGGATGGCTCATCTGTAGCACCCTGGAAGCGAGAAATGCATCTCCTCAGATGGGTCGCTTAATGGTTCCTCCTCCGGCATTTGGACCCCTGATGTCACCCTTTCTGTGGCAGTTTCCTGCCCCTTGCAGGGAGCTCTCTCAGGTAGCACAAAAGAAAAATTCCAGCCAGCTGTCTCTCCAGGAAGGCCCATATCCGATTCACAGAAACTCTGAGTCCCTCCTCCAAGCCCCTCATGAGCCGCGTCTCCTCTCTACCAGCCCAGAGCGCACCACCAGCAGCAGCCACTCACCTTTATGTTTCACAAGCAGCAGGCAGGCCGGTCCGCAGCCTTCCCACCGAAGCCTCTCATGGGCCTGAGTGAAGAGGAGGCATCCATACTCCTCCCCACTGGCCAGGTGGGTGGGAGGCTGTTAAGCTGTAGAACATTCTGAAACCCCTGCTTAGGTGGCTGAGCACTTCATGCTACACTGTGGAGATACGTTTGACCTGTTATGTTTTCGACCTACTTTTTTAGGTCTCAGGTAAAAGAGACATTAAAAGAGTCCCAGTTTCACATCCTGTTCTACCAGGATAGTCAAAAAGACTTTTCTCTGGGTTGATACTTGATCAAGGTAGGAAAAAAGAGACCAGGCCTTGTGGGGAGGAAGGCAAGACAGCATCCAACGATACTTATTGAGAAAGGTGCTGGAAACATAGATGATGTATTATAGAATTATACACCTGAAATGTATATAATTTCACTAACCAGTGTCACCCCAACAACAAGTTTAATTGAAAGAGAGAGAGAGAGAGAGAGAGAGAGGTGCTGGGCAGTCGTCTAAATGCTGGGTGCAGGGGAGAAGAAAGCAGACACCACTGCTTCCATGTTCCTTGTAAGGAAACGTGAGACAGACAATAAGTAAGCAAACAAATGACCAAGAGAGAAAGGTGCAGAAAGGTGAGTGATACAAAGAAAGCAAAAACAGAGTTATACAGTAAAGAGTGACGGGGGAAGAACTAATAGAGAGCAGCAGGTGAGATGAGCTCTTACCGAGAATATAGGTCAGGGCTCTGCAAGGAAACGGCACAGAAACAGACCAAATGGAGGACGAGGATGGACACACACACACACGCACGCACGCACACGCACGCACGCACATGCACGCACGCATGCACACACACGCGCACACGCACGCACGCACATGCACGCACGCATGCACACACACGCACGCACACGCACACACGCATGCAGACACACACACGCACGCATGCACGCACACACACGCGCGCACACACACGCACGCACACGCACGCACACACACACGCACACGCACGCACGCACACGCACGCACGCACACACACGCACGCACGCATGCACGCACACACACGCACGGTGTATTTCAGGGAAATGCATTATGTGGTTGTGGGGATGGGCAAGCCGAAAATCCGTGAGGCAGGCCGGCAGGAAGCAGAACTCCCTCGGGGCCACGGCAGTCGTGTTCCTCCTGCCTTTCAACTGACCGCAGGAGGCCCACCCACATTACTGAAGAAAATCCCTTTTAATGAAAGTCAACTACTGTAAATGTTAACTATACGTACGAAACACTTTTCATCACGTCACCTGTATTAGTGTTGCACTGACTAAATGGGCACTACGGCCCAGCTGAGTTGACAGGTTAGAGCTGTCCGGAAAGCATCCAGCCACGTAACATAAAAAACAGGCGTGTACGGCTGGGGTTTTCCGAACAGCCCTCCTGTAAGGACCTGCACACCGTGGACGGCAAATTAAGCTGAGATCTGGGTGACAAGTGAAGAAACGGGGAGGACAACTTCAGGCAGGAGGGAAACTGACTGTTAAAAGTGACTGTTAAGGCCTCAAGGCTGATATGATCTTAGCACACACTGTTGTTGTGGATTGAATATTTGAGTCCCCCCCAAATTCACACCTTGAAATCTAATCCCTAATGCAATGGTACACAAATGTATGACCTTTCCGAGGTCATTAGAGCTTGAAGGTGGAGACCTTACCATGGGATCACTGCCCTCATAAGAAGAGGGCAGAGAGTTAGCTTGGTCTCTCCACCGTGTGAAGATACAATTAAGGAAACACGAGTCTGGAAATCCGGAAAAGGACCTTCACCAGAAACGGATCGTGTTGGCACCCTGATCTCGCACTTCCAGCCTCCATTAACTGTGAGAAAGAAATGTTGTTTAAGTCACCCAGACTGTGGCAATGTTGTATGGCATCCCGAGCTGGCTAAGACACACATCAAGAAACGAACAGAAGGTCTCTCCTAGAGTGCAGTGTCTGAGGAGGTAGAGACAAATTGAGAGAAGCAGGCAAGGGCTACATCATGTGGAGCATTACAAAATGCATTTTATTCTAAGTACAATGGGAAGCCTGGATAAGTTCTAAAGGGGACTTACATCTGGTTTTTATTTTAAAGATCACTCAAACTGCCAATAGAGAATTGATTGTAGGCACACAAGAATAGACCAACCAAACGATGATTTAGAAAGCTATTGATTGTTCAGGCAAAAGGTAATGCTGGATTGGTACTGGATTATGCTGGATTAGTGAAAAGGGGAAAGGAGTAGGTGGATTTGGCTGTGTGTTGGCAGTAGAACCCCTGAGACTCACTGATGTTTAGGATATGGGAGTGGTGGGGGTGGTAGGCAGCTGCATAGATGAGTTTGGAGTTCTGGTTCACGGTCCAGCATGGAAGTCATTACTGTATTCTAACAAGAAGTAAGAAGCTGCACAAACTGAAAAATCAACCACTCTTCTTAGGTCAGAGAAACAAGGTCACAGGGAAAACTGCTGCCCCCAAAACCGGAGAGCCAGACAGGTAAATATAGAGAATCACAACTTACTGGAGCGGAAACTTCCACAAGAACTAGCGCTACAATCGACGCATTGCTGCAGGCTCGGTGTGGACAAGTCTGAGAGGTAAAAACACCAGAGGGACGAGTCATGGAGGGGGGCCCTAAGCTTTTGTGAGTCTTACCTCCAGGAGTTCTATCAGATCCTTGCAATGACACTTCCCTTGTGCTTCTGGCAGAGGGAGGGGGAAAGTGACCATTTTAAAATACTCCAGGAAATCCTGTTCTCAACCAGTCCTGCCTCCAAGAGAAGCTACTTAAACTGCTGGGGTTTTATCGGAGCCTAACCAACCTGGGAGAAGGGAAATACTCTATCCCGCTCCAGCCATCCTATCCCACTTTGGAAAGGAGGCTATGGGAAAATGCTGAGAAGCACTGGTGAAGTGCACAGTCCAGGGACACAGGCTCACTACAAGACTGAGACATCATCATAGGACTAGAGAACACTTCCCAGCCTCCCAAGCCTTAGGCCTATCTACTGTCATTCCTTTTACTCAGTACGTAATATCCAGCTATTAAGAATAAACTGCAAAGCATACTAAAATGCAAAAGCACAATTTGAAGAGACAGAGCAAGCATCAGAACCAGACCAATATGACAGCAATGTTGAAATTATCAGATAGGAAACTTAAAACAGCCAGGATCAATATGCTAAGGGCTGTAATGGATAAATGCAAGAACAGGTTGGCAATGTAATCAGAGAGATGGAAATTCTAACTTTTTTTGAAGTTAGAGATAAAACATGCTACACCAGAAATGAAGAATGCCTCTGATGGGTTCATTAATAGACTAGACATGGCTGAGAAAAGAATCATCGAGCTTGAGGATACATCAACAGAAACTTATAAAATGAAAAAGCACGGAGAAAAAGGACTGAAAAACACTAGAATAGAATAGAATAGAATAGAATAGAATAGAATATTCAAGATATACAGGACAACTATAAAATGTGCATCATACATATCAGGGGAATATCAGAAGGAGAAGAAAGAGAGAAAGGAATGGAAAAAACATTTACAGCAACAATGACTGAATTTCCCCAAGTTAATGACAGACATCAAATCATAGATCCAGGAAGTTCACAGAACACCACAGAAAATGCTGCGACTACCTCCCACCCCTGCCAGCAAAAACCAAGTGAGAAGCTTAGACTTTCACACTCCACAGACTATAATGGAATGGCCCAACATCCCCACTAAGATGGTGTCAGAGAAGACCCAACACTTTCGTCCCCACCAGGAGGTAGCAAACTAACCCCATACCTTGGGAAATCAAAATATTCTCAGATGAAGGAAAATAAAAGAATTCATTCCCAGCAGATCTATTCTAAAAGAACTTATCTGAACAGAACGGACATTATTAAAAACATAAACCTGGGAACATCAGGAGGGAAGAAAGAACATGATAAGAAAACAATGGGTAATTACAATAGATTTTCTCCTTTTGAGTTTTGTAAATTATGTTTAAGCAAAAATTATAACATGGCCTGATGTGGTTTTGAAAATATATAGAGGAAATATTTAGGGAAATTATATTATAAATGGTATAGGTAAAAAAAAAAAAGGAAGTAACATTTCCATACTTCACTCAAACTGATAATATAATGATAGTAGTAGACTATCATTATATTAGTAGTAGGGATGTATGCACAATGTAAAACTTAGAGCAACCACTTAAAAAGGTATGCAAAGAGATACACTCAAAAACATTACAAATAAATCAAGCTGAAATTCTAAAAAAAAAAGTTCAAGTAACCTCTGGGAAGGCAGAAATAAAGGTTAACAAAGAAAGAAAATACACAGAAAACAAACAGAAAAAAAAAAACCATTAAGTTATAAACATATGCCCTAATTTATCTATGATTATTTTAAATGTAAGTGATCTAAATACACCAGTTAAAAGATACCAATTTGCAGAGTAGATTAAAAAACATGACCTAACTCTATGCTGTCTAAAAGAAACTAAATGTTTAAAACAGTACATACAGTCAGCCTAACAAAACAACAGAACTGGAAAATGAGTGAAGTAAATCTGATAGAACTGGAAAAAGAAATAAATAAATCCAAATTATAACTGGAGACTTTAACACCTCTCTCTCAACGATTGATAGAACAATTACCCCCCAAAAAGCAGCAAGGATTTAGAAGAACTCAGTAACACCATCAACCAACAGGATCAATAAACATCTATAGAGCACTCCACCAAACAGCAGAATATACATACATTCTTTTCAAGTGCCCATGGAACATATAGTAAGTTAGAACAAATCCTAGACCATAAAACAAACTTCAACTTAAAAAAATTCAAATCAGAATGCGTTCTCTGACCACAACATAATCCAACTAGAAATCGATAACAGGGAGACAAAAGGAAAAAATTCCAAACGCTTAGAATTCAAACACACTTCTCAATAATATGTGAATCAAAGAAGAAATGTCAAGCAAAATTTAAAAATACATTGAACTGAATAAAAATGAAAATAGAATATACCACAATTTGTGGGACACAGATAAAGCAGTGCTGAGAGAGAAATTTATAGCATTAAATACATATATTAGAAAAGAGGGAAGTATCAAATCAATCATCAAAGCTCTCACCTTAAAAACTGAGAAAATGAAGAGTAAAAATAAACTCAAAGCAAGTAGAAAGGAGATAATAAAGACAAAAGCAGAAATCAATGAAATTGAAAACAAAAAGACAATAAAGAAAGTCAATGAGAAAGACTTGTTTTTGGTTTTTTTATCAATAAAATTGACAAACCTCTAGCTAAACTGGCACAGAAAAAGTACTAGGATCAGGAATAAAATCAGGAATATTACTACAGAGCTTGTATGCTGTAAACTAAAAAACACTGATGAAAGAAAATCAAAGAAGACCTAAATAAATGGAGAGATACACTGTGTTGCTAGGATAAGACTCAACATAGTACACTGCAATTCCTATAAAAATCCCAACAAGATCTTTTGTAGAAATAAAAATTAAAACAGATTTGACTTAAAAATTCATGTATTTAAAAACATGTTCTAATGAGTGTGTTAGTCTGCTAGGCCTGCCATAATAAAATACCACATACTCGGTACCTTAAACAACAGAAATTTATCCTGTCATAGTTCAAGAGTCTGAAAAGTCCAAGATCAAGATTCCAGCAGAGTTCAGTTTCTGGGGAGAGCTCTCTTCCTGACTTGCAGACAGTGGCCTTTTCACTGCATCTTCATGTGGCCCTCATGTGTGTGCAGAGAGCTCTCCGCTGTCTCTTCTTACGAGGAAGGACACCAATCCCATCGATCAGGCCCCACCATAATGACCTCATGTAACCCTGTTACCTCCTTTTAGGCTCCATCTCGAAATACAGCCGCACAGGAGGGCTTCAACAATATGAATTTGTGGGGAGGGGGACACAAACAGTGGGAGAAGTCAATTTATCCGATTTCAATATTTATTACCTAGCTACGATGTCCAAGCCTACATGGTATTGGCAGAGAGACAGACACATAGATCAGGAGAACAGAATAGAGAACACAGAAATAGACCCACACAAATATGCACAACATATTTTTGACAAAGGTGCAAAAGCAATGCAATGTAGGAAAAGAGAGCTTCTTCAACAAATGGTTCTGGGACAATTAGACATCCACAAGCAAAAAATAAATAAATAAACCTTGACCTAAGTTTCACTCCTAATATCAAAATCAACTTGAAATGAATCAGACTTAAATGTAGAACATAGAACTATAAAACCTTTAGGAAAAAATATAGGGGGAGAATCTTCAGGATCTAGGCCTAGGCGAAGAGTTCTTACACTTGACATCAACAGTACAATCCATTAACAGAAAAAATTTCACTTCATCCAAATTAAAAATTTACTCTGTGAAAGTCCCTGTTAAGATGAAACAAACAAACAAACAAACAAACAAACAAGCTATAAACTGGAAGAAAATATTTGCAAACTTCATGTCCAACAGAGGACTAGTATCTAGAACAAAAAGAACTCTCAAAACTTAAATACACATGAACACTGTGACCCAAGCAATTGCAATCTTGGTGTTTTTATTAGAAAAATAACTTAGGTTCACACAAAACTTATACATGAATGTTTATTGCAGTTTTATTCATAATAGCCCCAAACTGGAAACAACCCAGATGTCCTTCAATGGATAAATGATTAAACTGTGATATATCCATACCACAGACACTACACAGCAATAAAAAAGGAACAAACTACTGATATACATAATCCTCCAGAGGACTATGCTGAGTAAGAATAGATGATTACAAAAGGTTAGGTGCTGTGTGATTCCATCATACATGTAATTTTGCCATTTCAAGAATGATTCCATAACATTCTTGAAATGGCAAAATTATAAAAATGGAGAACAGATTAATGGTTTCCAGGCATTAGTGGGGGCAGGGTTAGACAGAAGAAAAGTAAGCATGGTTATAAATGGGCAACATAAAGGATCTCGTGGTTCTGACAATATTCAGTATCTTGACCATATCGATGTCAATACCCTGATAGTCAGTTAACTGTTGTTTTGTTTTGTTTTGTTTTGTTTTTTAAGAGGTGAAACAAAGAGACAGTTTATTGGAGAGAAAGTACACTCCAAAGAGGTAGGGGCAGGCTCGAGCAAGGAGAGTGGCTCCGGAGCCGTGACTGTTGTTTTTGCAAGATGGTAGCACTAGGGGACAGCAGGTAAAGGGCACGCAGGAGTTCTCTGCATAATTTCTTACAAGTGCATGTAAATCTACAATTACCTTTAAAAGTTTAATTGAAAAAGACTGCTCAGACATTTCTAAAGGTCCTCCTCAACCTGACATTCTAATTGTCACCATGACCTGTGTGAGTGCCTCCATGACATTACGATCTGTGGAACCTGGGTCCGTCCAAGATGCCAGTCAGTAGTCTGTGGTTAAGAGGGCTGGTTCTGTGGCCAAACAAGTGTAGAATGAATAATAACATAATAATGAAAAATAATAAAAACCTAACTAAATTTGAGTCACAATTTCCAGAACATGAACACGGGGTCTTTTCCTTTCCTTTTTCCCCCCTCTGTTTTCCTATTTTATTTTTTTCTCCGTAGGAGCACCTACAGGCATCTAGTAAAACAATGGAGCCCCCACAACCCAATTTGAGTGAGATACGATGACACATCAACTCTAAGTTCCTTTGACCCAGGGTACAATTTCAAGTGTTCATTTTAGGTCCTCTGGGTTCCTCTGGCCATGTGTGTGTATTTTGAGGGTTCCCTGCGACTCCACCTGTCTTTTGTGATCTTAGTCCTTCCTCCTGCACCGAATTCAGCGCTCCCTGAGGGTGAGAACCTTGTCTTTGCCCTCAGAGTCAATGAGGCACTTGCGTTGTCCCTACCTGTGCCTCTCCCCACGTACTCTCCAGGTGTCCAGGTAGTACTATCCTCAGTTATTCTTCTAAAGTGAGTGAGCCTCTGCTGCTTCTGACTTCCACCAGATTTCCACCTTCTTTTGGAGAACCGATCATCTCCCATTGAATCATGATGGTGGCTACCCATCACAGGCTGTCAGTGCCCTGACGTGAGACACAACGTGAGCAATGAGAATACCCCATTCCCGTGGTCAAAGTGGTGAGCATAAAACCCAAACCAAGCTACCCAAAGCCTGTCCCAATTTGGAGTTGGAAGAGTAAGAGCCCTGCCTCTTAGGTCATAGAAGCTGGGAAAATGTAAATCTAAGGCCATGCTACCAATTTTGAGAAAGCCTGTCTGTGGTAAGCAAGGATAAAGCCACTCAGAGACAAGCAGAGTTAAGGAACAGAAAGAATTCTGATGGTAGCCAGCCGTTGAATCTCTGGGGTCCCCGTGGAGGGCTCTACCCCTGACTTCCCATTTACTTTTTACCTAATATATGCTGTTTTGCTAAGGTGAGTTCAGGTTAGATGTCCATCACTGCAACTTCAAAAATGATTTCTAAATAATACACTCCCATTCAGCTTCTCGGTCATACCTGATCACCCTAAAAAGCAGCAAACATATGAGCTTTCCATGTGCCAGATGGACAGGGAAGTTTAGGAAGAAGTGGAGAATATTAACGTTCATTCAGTGCCTTCTGTGGGCAGGACACTGTGCTTTAGGTGTGTTACATTTTACAACCATACTGCAGGCTCAAACAATGATAAGTAATTATTAGCCCAAGGTGGTGGGTTCAGGATTCACACCCAGGTCTGTTAGCCTCCAAAGCCGGTGCTCCTGACTCCTGGACGTGGGCCTACACCCACATTCTCAGGGTCTGCAGAGTGGGAGAAGTGGGAGGTTTCCGTCACAGCAGCGGCACCAGGTCAGCTTCAGAGTGATTTAGGGGACTCGGCCCACACACAGGGCTGCCTTTCTCGTCTGTGGTACAGAGGAAAGTCCCAGTGGTCTCTTTGGGCAGGGTGGGGGGGTTGGAGCCAGGGGTATTTGGGGACCTCATTGGATGGGGGGCAGGATATTTCTGTGACACTAGATTGCCAAAAATTGGAGAGGTGTTCAAGCAAAGCATTACTGTAGGTGGAGATGGGTGTGATCATAATCTTTTCTCAGGGGCCCCAGCAAAGCAAATGACCCTAGGCTGTTTGCAGAAGAGGGGGGAATTAAAACACAATAGCATTTTCATGAAGACTGGCTGGCTCCGGAAGGAAGGACTCTGGTTCCATATTACATAATCTAAAAATGCCCCCACCACCTACCCCCACCCCCACGCACAAGAGAAGGAAAGGGGGAAAAACTCCCAGAAATCACACCGTCAAGGCAAATGCAGCGAAATGGCTCATTGGTTACTGTGGCAACCGACTCTTCCCTGCTCCGGCTGCTTATCCCACGATCCCTCTGTCACCCTATTTTTAGACTGAAGACAAGGGATGAAAACGGCTTTAAAATACATTTTTTTTTCCTTTTCTGTATGTTTAAGACATGCTTAACCTTTTGAAAAAGGCTTAGAAGCCCAAGCTCCAGGGTCGGGGCCAGCACCCTCGTGCTGATATGGGCTGATGCCCATCTCTCTGTGACCCAGACCACGGAGCAAGGAGGGTTCAGGGTACCCTAGGAGTTAAGTGACAACAAATAAGAGGGAGAAACCTGGAGAGCCCAGGCCAGGCATAACGAGCATAGCGACACATACAAAGTGAGGTGGAGAACCCAAGTCATTAAAAATAAGTAAGATAACCATTTTTGAGGAACAAGAGTTTTGAATTTAACTGGCTAAGTGTTAAACCTTCAGATTTAATTTCCCTCATCTGTAAAATACAGAAGATGATGGCCTTTCAGAATCTTGATGACTTCCAGGATTCTTTAAAGCTCTGAAATCTATGATCATTTTAAATGTTGGTTTTACCAACCTCGTGAAGAAACCAAATTGTAAGAATCTACTAGAGTTTTCCTGAGAAACAACAGCAATTCTTATAGGGTTTTTGTTTTTTCTAGTTACGATATTTGAGAAATGTTATTGTGGACTATCTCTGTCTTTTATTCTGAAGGGAAGATACTTTAAAAAAAAACTTTCTGTGCTGATAAAGATGACAAATAAAAAAATGTATACCTTTTCTTCCTGCAAAACACTGAATGAGTGCAACATACAATTTAAGATGTTTTCAAGAAAAAAATAGCCTTCCACAATTCAAAGGCAAATAAATTATCCACCAAAATGCAAAGCAATAGGCTTGCTACATGGCAGAAAATAGAGCAGGGCTGGGGGAAGAGAAAAGTTGGAGAATGCTCACTAAAGGAAGAGAAAAATCTAAACTAGACATAAGCCTCCTGTTTTACTTGGTTCCACACAGAGGAAAAGGGGCCCACATGTCCCCATGTGGGGGCAGGCTCAGCACTAAGGGGCCTCCTCACCCTGACCCAGCTCACAGGGTTGAGCGGGAGAGCAGAGGAAGAAGGGTCTTTCCCACAGTTGATGAGGGGAGGGGGTACATTTTGGGTCAGCTGAGGTCCGAGAGCAGGGATTCTCAAAGTCCACCATGTCTGAGCAATACGGAAGTGCTTGTTCAATGTGCAAATTCTCAATAGTCAAGGAGATACAGTGTAACGTGGGAGTAGAGTCGAGAATTCTGCACTGTGTGTGGTGTTAGATGGGTACTAGATTTGTTGGGGTGATAAGAGGAGAGGTAGAAGGGTGGGGAAAAAAGGGGGAAGAAATCAAGAAGTACAGATTTATAGTCACAGACTAGTCACAGGGATATCAAATGCAGCATAGGGCATAGAGTCAGCAACAACTATGTATGGTGTTAGAGGGGAACCAGATGTTTCAGAATGAGGATTTAGTAAAGTTATATAAATGACTCATCACTGTGCTGTACACCTGAAATCGTTATCATATTACAAGTAAAATGTAATAAAAATATAAAGTAAAATTAACAATACTTTTTTAAAAAGTGCAAATTCTCATACACAGCACTAGTTTGTAGTAATCTGGCCTTTATACTCTTCACCTGGCTTACACTTATTTGCTGTTTGGTTTCAGCTTAGATGAGCCTTCCACAAGGAGGTCTTTTTAATTCACCCTGTACCCCTTCTCAGATGATACCACTTCTCATGTGATATCACTGCATCCAACATTTCACCTTTTGTAATTTGTATTATACTTGTAACCATTTGTTTAATATCTGTCTTATATACTGCACTGAAAGGAATACAAACTTCATCTAGGACATGGAGCACATCTGTCTTACTCATCATTCCCTCCTTAATAACTAGCACAGGGCCTAACACATGCACTTCATATCTGTTGAATGAAGAAAGCATAGTGGTACCATGCTGAATAGTGTCCCCGCCCCCCAAAAATTCATGTCAACTCGAGACCTAAGAATGTGAACTTACTGAATCATGGCAGGTCCTAAATCCAATGACAGTGTCCTTATAAGAAAGCCATGTGAAGACACACAGGGCAGAAGGACATACGATGACAGAAGCAAAGAATGGAGTGATGCATTTACAAGCTAAGGAATACCAAGGATTGCTGGCAACCACCAGGCATGAAAGAGATTCTCCCTCAGAGTTCCAGAAGGAGCCAACCCTCCTGATACCTGTTTTCAGTCTGCTGGCTTCCGGGCACCTGGTTTGTGGTAATTTGTTACAGCAGCCCTACAATAGCCTACCTGCTCAGGATCCCTTTGCACTCATTTATTCTCCCTTTGTTTATCCTCATACTCGCCCTATATTGCATTCTAACACCAAAATTCTCATATTTTTCCACCACTTATCAGGCAGGTTGAACAGAAACCCAAATTGGCTTTAATAGTAAGAGATCCATTGCATATAACATACAAAGTACAGAGTAAGATGAGCTTCAGTGCTGACAATGAGGAATCAATTTCTTTCTAGCCTCTGCACTGCCTTCCAAAATGTAAGCCTCACCTCAAGCTGGCTCTCTCCCATGGTCACAAGGTGCCTACTTACAACACTCTGAGCCACAATTTTTTTCATCTGGTTTTTTTATTATTTATTTCTATGCAACAAATTGCACCAAACCTAGTACTTTTAAAACAGCAATAATCATTTATTATCTCCTGAAGTTAATGCGGGTGTGGAATTCTGGAGGGGTTTGGTTGTGGGACTCTGGTTAGGCATTTCTCAGGATGTTGCAGTGCAATGTGAGCTGAAATTACAGAACTTGAAGACCTGTCTAAAGCCGGAGGATCCACTTGCAAGGTGGCTTGCTCACACGGCTGACAGACTGGTGCTGACAAGTTGTTCCTCTGCAGGTGGGCTTCTCCACGGGACTTCAGGGTCTTCATGACATGGTGGCTAGCTCTCCGCAGAGCAAGAAATCAAAGAGAGTAGGAAGGAAGCTGCCATGCCTTTACCTCAAAAGTCTCACACACCATTACTTCCACAGTATTCTGTTGTTCATGCAAGTCAGCCCCGATTCATTGTGGAAGGAGACTGCAGGCCATGGACGCCAGGAGGCCATCTGAGGGACTGGCTACCACATTTGTGTCCTAGAGAAGCAAGTTTGGGTTGCTTCCTAGAGTTTGCTCCAAAGAACAGGGACTCCTTTCCAGAAATCTCCAGAAATTGACCCACCCTCAATTTCTATACCTTTCTATTCTGCTAGGACTTGGGATTGAGCTAAATTTAGCCCAAGCTACATACCCCACTACTTAGGCTGCACAGGGTAGAGGGGTTTAAAGACTCACGTGAAAATCTGAGTAGACATAAGGAGAAATGTGTTGGGGAGGCACTCTAATGTTCACTAACTTCAGAGGCTTGACTCTAGGAACTTCTATTATATTTCAGTAAATATTCTAGTATGTATGAAGAAATAACATTTTAAAAGCATAACTATAATACCACTATCATAGCTTTAAAAATTAACATTAATTCCTTATCATCAAATGTCTAAACAGCATTTAAATATCCTTAAATATGTGACTGTTCTTATATTTTTTAAATTTTGTTTTAATCAGGATCCAAAGAAAGTTCAAACACTGCATTTGGTTGATGTCTTTACAGTTTCATTTAACCGATATATTGCTGCCTCCTATCTTTTTTCATGGCAATTTATTTGTTGAAGAAATGAGCTCATTAATCCTATAGAATTTCTCTCTGTTTGGATCTTGCTGACTGCCCTCCCATGGTGTCATTTACCATGCTCCTCTGTTCCCTGTAACCCTGTAAGGTGGCAGTTAGAGCTAGGGGCTTCCTCGGACTCAGGCTTTGGTTTTCTGTTTGTTTGTTTTGTTGCTTTGTTTGCCAAGTATACTTTACAGATGGTGCTGTGTATGGTACTCTGCATTTTAACAAATTCATATTTAACAAATATGCCCTTTTAAGTAAGTTATTTCTTATTATCAGGATTAATAGAATTGATTTATGTGGAGAGGAGAAAGCTTTAGAGCAAGTTTGTCCAACCCATGGCCTGTGGGCTGCATGAAGCCCAGAACAGCTTTGAATGCGGCCCAATACAAATTTGCAAACTTTCTTAAATATGAGATTGTTTTTTTAGCTACTTTTTTTTTTTTTTTTAGCTCATCAGCTAAAGTGTTACTGTATTTTATGTGTGGCCCGAGACAATTCTTCTTCTTCCAATATGGCCCAGGGAAGCCAAAAGACTGTATACCCCTGCTTTAGTTAGAGTTTAATTGTAAAACTCTAGCATACATCAGAATCAACTGGAAAAACTCATTTAAACAGAGTGCTGGGCCCCACTCCGAGTTTTTCATTCAGGAGGTATGAGATAAGGCGCAGAACCTACACGAATGACAAGCTCCCAGGTGACACTGATACAGTGAACCTCTCTCTGCTTTAGAACATGATGGTTTAGAGAGAGAACTCCGACATCTGAATACCTCAGATGGAATGCTGCTTCTGCTATATGCAAGCTGAACAGTCTTGGAAAACTACTTCACCTCTCTGAGGCTCAATTTTCTCATCTGTAAAACGGGGTTGATAATAATATACCTTCGATACGGTGGCAAAATGATTAAATGAGATAATACAGGTAAATCTTAGATTGAGTCTTGTGAATCATCATTATTCAATAAATGGTGGTGGTAGTATAGTAATTATAACTATTATTGCCAATATTATTGTTCCTTTATAACTGGCAACCTAAATGAGGAATCTACCTGGGAGACCTGCAGCCCTAGAGATAGGTATCTTTGGTCAGGTTGTGGCTTTGAATTATTTCAAAGTAGAAAGGACAATGGAGGAAAATTCTGTTTCTATAATATGTAGAGTCAGAGGTGTTCTTCCAAATGGAGCAGTGAAAAACCAGCCCTGCCCACCAGAAGCATCAAGTCCACCACGCAGGGGGCTCAGTGACTTTTCCCAATATCACAGATAAAGGGACTCATCTCTCAAACATCAGCAGAACAGTTTTAACATTGTGCGGGGTGTGCAGACACAAAACCAAGTAGACTAAAACATCAGACAAAGATATTTAAGAGAAATTAAAAATAAGAGGAGGAGCAATGAGTATTTTGGAGTTTGGATCTGTTTTTCTTAAAATCACCAGTCCTTATGAGTTATGCTGAGGATTCCCTGGGTCACTGTAATTTCCTCAGTTCTCTATCCATTACTTGATTAGACTTCCAGCCCACAGTAGACTGAAGGGGACTCAGGCCAATCTGAGTGAGGACAGCATTGAAGAAGGAAGATCATACAGGAATAATCAAGAGACGTGAGCTGAGAAAAGAGAGATGACTGATCCCTAGCAAGAAGGGATAAGAGGTCAAAGAAACCAAAAATAAAAATAAATAAATAAATAAAAGAAAGAGAAAAAAGAAAAAACAAAACAAACTATGTGTATATATATATATATATACATATATATATATACACATAGTTTGTTTTTTTTAACACACATATGAATGAAACTGAACTGGAAGCTACTGTTGGAAAGTAATGCAGAATGATGGAACAGCTAAAAGCCAGCTGGCCAAGGTTTTCATAAGGCTTCTGCTGCCTCTTAGCTGTGCAACCTTGCAAAAGCTGCACAATCTCTCTGGTCTCAATTTCTTCATATATAAGGATGGTGAAAAGATTGCTATTAGTATCAGTATTACTACTCTTTATCATTTTGACAGGAATATTTATTTCCCACCCAGGGCCTCTTATCCTACCACAATTCGCACTCAAGGTGAAGGATGTAACTCCCAGTCACTGTGGTTGTATATAAAGTAAGGCGAAAGTAAGCTGGCCAGGAGGAGGAAACACGCTTAGAGGTAATGGTGATAATGAACCTTCCTCAAAGAAGCAGTCTAAAGAGGAAGGAAGATTAAGGCATGGTGACAGGAGAAGTCAGTCAAAGCTGTAAAGAGTCTGAGATTTTCCCCTACCTGTAAGCTAACCAAGTTGCGTGGACAGAAGACAAAAGACTTCTGGGTCAGAGACAATGGACTTCATTACTCACAGCACGTGGGCAACAGGAACATCAGTGTATTTGCATCAGCTTGCCTTGCCCTCAAGTCCAATAGGGAGGGGTGACATGATGGGACCAAATGATAACCTGCACACAGAGTGCATTGCTTTACAGGAGTGGAACCCAAAACCTAAAGCCCAGAACTAAAACATTGTGGCAAGCAGAAAATAAAGATATTTAGAAAGAATTTAAAATAAAATTTGCAGCAATGAGTATGTTGAGGTTAGTTAGTACCTTTCTACCTAGGGAGCAAATAGTTACAGGGTAGTCACACTGTAGTCACCTAGACCTACTTAGTTGCCTCTGTGACTAACTACAAAAACTGTCAAGTAGCAGGAAGTAGAGAAGCTTTACAATCTGGGACACTCAGCATGAATGTATATGAATGCTCAAGGCCCGGGGCAGCTTGCTTTTACTGACTGAGCATTCACACTTACTGAGGGCCTTGTAAGTCTGAATCAGTCGGCTAGGCACATTATTAATATTTTTACAGGTATTTTTTCATTTATTCAGAGTTGGAGTGGTTCATCATCAGGACAGGAAGACAAGTCGGAGTCTTTAAAAATGTATAATAAAACATCAAGTCACCACATCTTAAAGTATATGAATATTATTTCACACAACATGGGGTACCTGCGGTTCAGGTTCCTACTAGTAACCTCAATTCTGAAGTGTCTTTTATAAGTTCCTAACAAAAACCCAGTGAAGACTATTGATGCTTAAGAGAGATACACTATGGCAATTTTAACTTTTCATACTCCTTGTATTCTTTTTAGAATTCCTAAGCTCTATTATGTCATCTCAACAGAAAGTTATATATGGCATACTGCTCTAGTTATTTATAGAAATGGTTTCACAAACTATGATTTAATATCATGCCCTCATTTTTAGGTTAAAAGTTCATATACATTGTAAAGTATATAAATGATGAATCATTATGTTGTACACCTGAAACTAATACAATATTATATGTCAACTATACAATAATAAAAATATTTTTAAAGTTTGTATAGATAATACAAATAAAGAGCATCTTATTTGTTGAAGATATGTCCACTACCTTCATCAACATTCACAAAGATTCACAATATAAACATTTTTTTTTTTAGATTTAGCTCTAGGAAGTCATTTGTCCAATATGCTTATTCATATCAGTTATGAGAGATACATAACTCAATGTACCCCTCTTTTTTGCCTTGGCTATGGGAAAACCTGAAAACCTTGAACTTAAAAGTAGACATTTCCCTCAGTCCAAGTTTTCTGGAATAATTATTCAATGCCCTCATTGCTTTGTCTTCATCCTTGTATTTTTATTTCAGTAGTTTTAAAGAATTATGACACACTGTCTCAAATCATTTTTGAAAGTAGCCAAAATAATAAATGAATGAACAAAAACTACCCACATTTTGGGGTTTTTTTTAATTGGTTATTGTTAATATTTTGCCAAAGTACCCATAAAGCTTTTAAGTTTAAGGAGTAATCCTCAAATTAGTTTAAGATTTACAAAATGTAAATTGAGCTTCCAAAGAGTTAGTTAGCATGCTTTATACTATGAATTTTCCTGACTGTGCTTTTATTGTGGTTTAATCAGAGACCATTGTAAAACATTCTAATCTGGGTTCTAAGCATTTGACATTATTAAACAGCTGAATGAAAGAGAACATAAGAGTTGCAAAGTAGAAAATACATTTATTTTTAAATTGAATAACATTATGAATGTAACAACATTGAAATGCTAAGAAGCTTTAGGCAGATCCATCAGTTCCTGCTTTGTAAAGTCTAAATGAATTGGAGAGCAATTTCTGAGAGGCCAAGGGGGTATGGATCTGGTGTCCATCCAGGGTCAATTTCCAGGAATAGGGCAGAAGTTCCAATGTACAAGTGAAGGACTGTCTAAGGGTTATGCTGCTGGCTATTGGGTTTGCCCATGGCACATCCGTGATAATTGTTGGTCAAGGACAAGTCATTGCACAGACATTCACCTTGGCAAGGCCTAGAATGTGCCTGGAACTACTGAAGTAGGCCACGAAGACCCCCTTGAGGGACTATATCCAGCCCAGTACTCCTCAGCTAGACTCTGCCTTGAGCAAGGCTCTTCTGGAAACTCAGAGGAATGAACTATCATGAGCATGCATAGCCAGAGAACACCCAACTCCTCAAAGACATACATCCTCTACTTGGGACTCCAAACCTAGCCCTGCTCTGTGGGTGACCTTAAATAGGGTGAACATTCAGCTGTCAGTCTAAATGGCAGCAAACACACCTACCTGCTATGAGGAGGGCAGTCGACATGCAATTCTGTCTCCTGATGTCACCTGGGTCTTTAACTCCATCTGCAGAGTTTTAGGAGCCAAAAAATAATTTCTCAAACATTGTTTTAATAAGTCTAACCTTTAATTTATGAAGCAAACATTTGTCATCCAGTATATGGCTTACACTGTGCGGCAAACCAAACACACAAAAAAAATCTTTTCTGAATTTGCAGCTAACTTGAGAATGGTTGAAAACGACCAGCCTATACAGCGAGGGAGGCTGCCAGCACAGCACCCTCTGCCGACCAAAAGGTGTCCCTACAGGGCTTCTAGCGCTGCTAGAGAGCTGTGTGCAAAAGAATGACCCTCCCTCTAGTCTGCTGTAGTCACCAAAGCAGTTTAGCCAGTGTCAACCTCATGGCCAGTTGCCCAGCTTTGGGTATAGGCCCATGAAATATCCATGAGAAAAAAAGAAAAGCCTGTAATCCAGAGCACTTTCGAGAGTACAAAGACATTGTTCTGCTTCTCTCTCCTGTTCGTACCAGCTGCTGCTGGGCAGTGCTGGATTGGTGAGGAGGGCAGGCCTGCTGTTGGCATTTGCTCTTCTCACCTCCCCTTTCACCTTCCCACTTCTCCATCTCCAATCCAGACAGGGATTCATTCTAACAAGAGTCTGCTTGCTCTTCTAGCTCTTTCCACTGAAATGTTAATTGGCTAAGGTGCCAGCAGATGAGAAACAAGTTACAGTCTCTCCTTGAGACATCTGGATTCAAAGGGAGCCTCTCGTTAAGCTAACTCTCCCATCTTAAATGAGAAAGCGTTTGTGTTTATCTGAAAAAGGACCACACCTGTCGGAGAGAGGTTTTCCAGGCACAACTCAAATTACATTGCCCGGGGCAGGAGCACTTTCAAATGCCTCTGTTCAGGTCAGACTTAGGGAAACAGAATACTCCAGGGATAGCACATGACAGCCTGTACAAATATAATTCCTGTCTCTAACTCAGAGAAGTACAAGATCTTATGTAACAATGATCACTATTGGGAAGAGGATATTTTTATCCAATATTGGAAATGACATGAAGAGTTTCTTGATTCAACTTGGCAAATATATCTGGAGATCCTCTTAGGAGCTGCCCTATGAGACACTGGAGTATACAGAAAATGAGTAAGACACATTGTTTACCCTCAAGATGTCCCATCTAGGAGGGGAGATAGACATATAAATAATGCAATGTGGTATGTGCTACAATCATGTTATGTGCAAAGTGCCCTCATCAGAGATGGACAAGTGGAGAAGGGTGCTTCAAATATCTGTAAGTGTGAAAGAGATGTCTTCACTCTAGAAATGCTGAAATCTCAAATACTTTTTTTATGAGGCTAGTACTAAATGAGAAAAAGAAATAAAGGAATGAAGCAAAAATGGAGTCTGTAATTTAATTAGGACCTTAGCAAAAGGATTTTTGCTTTTACCTTTTAAATTCTAATAGAAGCCATTTCAGACACACAATGATGAACTATATTATCAGAATCAAAAATAAACAGAGCATGGAAGATGATAGCACAAGTTAATACCCACAAACCTTGGCCATTCAGTACATTTAGGGTAGGGCCAGGGAACCAGAAGGTGAATAGAAACGAAATTATAATACAGAAGGGAACCAGATGAAAGCATTACTGAATATTTCAATAGAAGTGGAACTAAGGCAGTGGCACAAAAGGCAGAGCTGCAGAGGTAGATGATTTATTAACAGAGCTACTAAATTCTGTGTCAAGGATAATTACAAGTTGCAAAGACTGACGTTAGGAGAGAGTGATATGGAAATGGGAAGTTTAGAGACCAGATTCTAGTTCTGGGTTCATTGCTAAAAAAAAATAAGAACTTTATGGACCTTGGTTTCTATATATGTAAAGAGTTGAGATATACTGCATGAGATCATAAACATTTGTTCTTTAAGCTGCTAAATTTGAGGGTAATTTGTTATGTATAGCAATCCAAGCACCCATCCACCCATACACGCATGGTTTTACTTTGAGTTATTTAAGAGTTAATATACAGAGAATTGTAGAAAGTCAGGCTTAGGAGGTCCAGATGATACTGCTAACTGACAATAGAACAGGGACTGGAACCAACGTCTTTTGATTTATGGTCAATGCTCCTTTCACTGTACTGTGCTGACTCTCCCTAATGGATTAATTTCATAGATAAAGAAATAAGGTCCAAGTGGATTAAGGAATTTGCTCACGATTCTACAACAAGCAAGTAGCTGAGCCTCTGCACTAACCTATTGAGCATGATTCCATTCTTTATAATAATATTTCCTACTCTTAAGCTTTGCTGAACTTGAGATAATTAGCTAAGTGAAGATTGAAAGAAACGAGAGCTACCCTTAAAAGGTAAGCTGAGAGGCTTATGTCAGGCCTTTCCAGTCAAGGTGATTTATATTTAGCAATATATTTGTCCATTCACTCAATGAGTATTCTTTTGACACCTGCTTTAAACATAGAATAATCTATGGGTTATAAGGAATACAAAACGCTGGGACTAAAAATCTAATTAGGGAAAAAAACAAATATAGAAAATCACAGTAAAATCAGTATATGCTCACCTGCTGAATCAATAGTAGAATAATAAAAGAAATCCACTGTTTCCTGGTAAAATCATCCCCTATCCTAAGGCAATGGAATCTAGACCTAGAAATCCCCACTCATTCCCTGAAAGTCCCTTTCTCCACCGGGAATATTCCTTTAATTACCACTACAAACACCACCAAGCCTCTGGAGACACGGCTGCGTCCTTGACTGCAGTGAGTGTGACTTGGTTGGTAGGCTAAGGGATTTGAACTCCATTTCTGTAACTGTTGAAGGTTTTTGAGCTGAGAGTGCATCAGGAATGAGAACTGCGGGGGTGTCAGTGGCAGGGGGATTCATGTCAACACCCACAGTTGTATAATGGGTCAGTTGGGCAGGACTGCCACCTTGTGACAGGTATGGGCAGCAAACCTCTGAAGTGGAGACTGAGACTAGAAGGGATTGGGAGAGTTTAGCAGTGCTTGACTGGCTGGGATGCCTGGCTTAAAGGGACCTTGATTTAGCCTGATAAAGAGAGGAGAGAGACAAACGTGAGCCTTTTAAGATCAATGTGGCCCTAGGTTCTAGATAATTTTAACTATCTAGCTCTCTTATTACAAAGTCATGGTAAAGACATCAGAAACTATGTATTTCCTCATCCAGACATACGTTTATTTTCAAAAAGGATTGTGAGGGAACAACTGGCAAAAGTAAATATAGGGTAAATTCCGAACAGCAATGAAAAGCTCTGAGTTATGCATGTTCTTCAAGTGAGTAGATGAGCAAGAGCTCCTATGTACTCCTGAAGACCCCACAGGCACCTTGAATTAGTTATGTCCCAAAATATATTACTCATATTCTCCTCAATACATGTCTTTCTTCTTTATTCTGTGATTTCGTGAATGACACCAACCAACTCAGTCCAAAGCGAAGGAGCCGTCCTAGACACTCTCTTGCTCCCGAATTCCCAAGCAGGCACTCTACACTCCTAGTTTTCCTTCCTGAGTGTCTCTCCAATCTGTGTCTTCCTCTTTATATTTACTAAGGCTATCTTTGTTCTAACCCTCATGCTCTCTGCCCCAAATTGAGCATATTCCTTGAAACAGACAGTGTTTCTCAAGGAGAAACATTCCAGGATTGTATGAGTCGGGGTCCCAACAGGAAACAATCACACACCAAAATGGAAGTGAAGATACTTGAATGAAGGGGCTATTTATGAAGCTGTGAGCAGGCGAGGAAGGGTGATGCTCCTCCCCTAAACTAGCAATAGAAGGAAGTCATTGCTGCTGCTGGGTCTGAAGGGAAAGAGGACTGAGAAAACCACAGCTCTGGAACCCAGAGTGAGCAGACTATAGAAGGGCACCTCCAAACCAGAACTGGGGCAGACTGAAGCCCCAGCAAGGGGCGTATAAATTTCCTGTCCTAGCTCTCTGCCCAACTGACATCTCCTGCTGGTGCCTTCACTGGCTGAATCCAACAAGAAGTCAAAGTACAAAGGACATTTTTAGAAGGTCAGGCTCCTGGAGTCAGGGTAAAGAAGGGTAGAGTAGATCTGGAGGGGCCAAGAGAGAATTTTTTTAAATTATTCTTTCTTTCTTTCTTTTTCTTTCTCTTTCTTTATTTCTTTCTTATTTTGTATGTGGGCAGCTCCCTGGCTGGGAATCGAACCCAGGCCGCAGCATTGACAACGCCAGTGCCGAAGCCTTGAGCCACTACACCACCAGGGAACTCCGCACATTATTTTTAAGAGGCCTCTGGCAAAGAAATCACTTCAAATTTCTTTACTCCATGTTTTCCTGACCTTTCTGCACCTACTCTTGCTGAGCTGTATCTACTTCTAATTGCCATCAGACATGACTTCTTAAAGCCCAAATCTTAGCAGGTTACTGCCCTGCTTATAAATCCATCAATGGTTCCCATCATCTGTAGAAGGAGCATTCCTCTCTAACCTTATACTGGATGTAACACCACCTCCAACACACAGAGAGAGCGCACCACCACTGACTCCTACCTGCCTCTCCAACTTTGTTTCCCTCCCAACAATTTTGCTCCAGGCTAACCAAACTACTTGTGGTCCCATGATCCTATGCTGTCCTTCTACATAGAATGCTCCAATGACTCTGAGGCCTGCATTAATGTGATCAGTGGGTACTCTCCCATAAAAAATCTTTTCTGACGCACCAGACTAGATGACACTCATTTCTGTGCCCCTGCTGTACTTTAACCCTACATCTGTTATAACACTCATTCATCACATAGTATTAACATTGTTATGATATTTGTCTCCTCAATTAGGTTGAAGAATTTCTTGAAGTCAGCAGTCACGATAACATAGCTCTGTATCCCTGGCACTCAGCACAATAACCAGCACATAACAGATGTCCACTGAATATCTGTTTGATTGAATTTCTCCCCTATATAAAAACCACATGGGTGGTCAGCAATCAGAGGTGGGCTCTTTCAATGATACATCTTCAAGTTCTAAGCACAGGTGATTTCTGCAACTTGCGTTCCTTTCATTTGCTTCTGTGATTCTTGCTTATAAACACTGAAGCAAATGCTAAGAAAAGACAAAAGATGAAAGCAAATGTCTCAATTCATAGGGAACACATTACTTTCAGAACTTCTAGGTACCTGTCAGCAAACATCAATACCAGGAATTATGGCAGAAACTCTCTACTCATATAGGTCAGAACACGAGTGCCCTAAAGAGAGGTTGTGTTTTCACCATCTCTGCCTTTCTCTTAATTTTTTGCACTAGACTAATCATAAATTCAGGTTTTCTCAGGTATATCTGTACCATAAAACAACCAATCCCTAGGATCAGACATTGGTCCAAATTTTTCCAGATATTCTCTGGAAGGATGACTAGCCTGTTATAGACACAATCCCAGACACCTTCAGAAGGGACAAGCCTTGTTGCTCCAGCCAGCTACAGACCTTACTGTAGGGCAGAGTGATGGGAAAAGCGCCGGATATGAATCCAACAGCAAAGAGGTATAGGAAATATTTAAATGCTAACTCTATCCGTTATTGGCTGGGTGACCTCAGCCAAGTTACTTTGTGCTTCTAGGTATGTTTCCTCATCTGAAAAAATGGGAGTAAGACCCACCTCACATAGCTATTGTCAGGATTAAATGAGACAGGATCAGAAAGAGATTATTAGTAAAAAGAACCCAATAAATTTTTGTTTCCCTTTTTGCTACCTTAATTATCTCCTTCCTTGGAGAGTCTGCTTTTCCAATTTTAGAAAGAGGCAGGTGACTTAGATGGGTGCAGTCAGCTATGCTACCTTGTTTGTTTAAATTTTTTAAAAATACTTAATTTCAAAGCTTCCTTATGGCAATTCAGTGACAGAAATAAAACTAGGCAGTTGTTGCTATGCAACATCAGTAGTTTGCCGAGGGACTAGATATATCTTTGCTACTACTTATCTTTAGTTGAATTTTGAGCAACATTTTTCTGACTTCCCAGTGTTACCCTGTTCTTATTGCGTAAGAGGAAGCTGTCGAGATAGCAG